>JAVDPK010001302.1:150808-233701 GCA_034780415.1 Cichlasoma orientale | reverse complement strand
AAAAAGAAGTCCAGTCGCCTTTTTTCAAGCTCCAGAGACTACTATGACCTGGATAACTGAGAATCTACACAGACAATGTAGTAGAGTAGACAGAAAAGTAGGGAGAGTGGGGAAAGTAAGGGCCGCGGGTCCTAACCAGAATACAATCAGCTGGCAACCAGTTGAGTTGAGTCTTCTTCTGTAAAGACACACATTGCAACATGTTGCAATCTCATTTCCTTCAGGATGAATAAAGTATTTAATCTGTCTGCGTTTATAAATTAGATGTCAATTATTTGCAAACCTTTGCATCTGTCTGAGAATGATTGCAGTCAGTCACAGTCATTGTTTGGAGACAGGTCACCCCTCTTCAGGTGACCTTGTAATCCCAAAGGTTGAGGGTGTTGCATGCTCAACACCAGGGATTCCTGATCCAAATTAAGGAGTAGTTGGTGTCAGGGCTTCTTAGCGGGTTCAGTTTTTTCAGTAAAGGTGAGAGAAACATTCTCACTTTACCTGAAACAAACTTCGTGAACTATACTGATTTTCAAATCTTCCCTTCCTTCACCAGGTTTGGAGCCTGTCCACGCACGGTCTCCTCTACACCTTTCCAAACGAACACGCTCGCCAGTCGCTGTTCAGGAACCTCGGCACGGGTGTGATGCAGATCGAGGTGGGACCAGCTAACCACATCTTCTCCTGCGGTGCCGACGGAACCATGAAGATGAGGATCCTCCCAAACCGCTTCAGCGTTACGAACAACAACCACGGCAACCTCAAGAACGATGTGAAATTCTTCATATAGATGGAACAGTGTGGCAGTTTATAAGCAGAGGCACTATTTGGACAGTACGTGCTGTACCTGATTGGAAGAATGGCGAGCGTGACCGGGCTGTGAAACCTGCTGTGATTCGTGCGAATCCGAATTTGGCGTAAAAGCCAGCCAACCACAGGAGCTTTTACAAGTGTTTTAAAATGTAGAGAAAGGCGAGCACAGGGTAACAAGTGAAGGCCACCTTCAATCAGAATCAACTAAAGGAGAGACAAAAGACCAAGCTGCAGATTCTGCACAAGACAAACTGCCGTCTCTGTCTCCACTGAACAGCACATAGAAAGCAGTTTTTGCACAGGAAGTGACGCTGTAGGAGCAGGTGTGAAATCTAAACCTGTAGCATGCAGCACTGTTCTAATAAATATCATCTACCTTCTAGTTTGTATTAGAAATCAGTTGTGATGGTAGGAGCTCCTCTGGAAGCGTCCAGGAGATCCCTTAGAGGTTTCAGAGCCCCTCGGCACAAAGCGGAAAGGCCAATGGGCGTCGTACAAAGCACATTGTATCCAGTCACAAGGTTTCCCGACACGTTCTTTTGCTCCAGATAAACCGGTTCGGTTGGAGTATCAGAGGATCAGGACGCTTCACAGCGTGCCAATTTAATGTCGCTGTTGTTGTTAATTTTATGCACCTGGTTGTAACCTAACTGGACTTGAAATGAACACAGGAAATTGAGTTCATAAATATGGTAATAATAAACACGTTTCATGAACTTAAAGCAGCAGTTTAACATTTCTGGGAAATTCTCTCGTTGGTTTTCTGATAATGTTACTGGACAGAGTTTAAGACCACGCTCATGTTTGTCTGTTTAAATACGAGCCTTCAGTGAGCTGCTGGGTGGCTTAGAGCAACAACTGGAAATGGGGAGACGGCTAGGAACAGTAACAAAATCAGCCTGCCGGCACTTACTGTTCTGTGATCCATGCATTCATAGGTAGCTAGCCCAGACCTACTTTTTACTCTTGTACACACAATTGGCGAGTAGTAAAGGTGCCCCTTGGCAGATTTTGTTACTGCTAGATGGAGCCAAGAGAATATTTTCCACATTAAGCTAACAGGCTGTCTTTATGTTTAACAGACAGGCATGAAAGTGGTGTCAGTTTTCTCGAGTGTTGCCAGAAGGCGAATATTTTCCAAAATGTTGAACTGCTCCTTAAACCAAGCTAGCAGGAATTGGTAGACTTGAGTTTGTACACTAATCAGCCAAACATTTAAACCACTGACACGTGAGGTAACATTTGTCATCCATTACATTGCAATATTCTACTGGAAAACCTCGGGTCCCGGCTTTTCATCCATACAAGCACACCTCCCTCCCTCTCTCCCTCCCCTATGGCAGCAGTCTCCCCCCCACGAAGCCACCACAAACACTGCTCAGGAACAGCTTGAAGAACTTGCAAAAGAGCCCAAACACCCAGATTCTAATGTGATCTGCACCAGAACAAGCCTCCGTCTTGGAGACCCCCACTTGACTCCCCTACAGGTCCCGAAGGATCCGCTGCACCGACCCCAAACCACAGGAGACCCCCAGAGGGTTGCGCTCAATGCCTAAACAGGTCAGAGCTGTTCATTTGGGCAGCTTTGGGAATCTGTTTTTAGGATGTGCACCAATTTTTTCTGTATTTGCACATATAAATTAAGCTAAATTATATGTAGTATAAAGCATATAAGGATAGAAGGCAGGGTGACGACAAAGCAGGCCTAGTCTCTGGTGATGAGATGATATAATAATGAGATATTTGTCTATCCCGGCCTAGATTTAACCAGTGGTATTAATTATTAAGTGTCCTTAATCTCTGAAGACTATTTCTGCCAACCTGACACAGTACTAATACTGCAGGTCCTGCTCATGTTGATTATTATTAATATTCAGTTGCACAAAGTAGCTTTAATTTAGAAAGTCGATGTGGGACACCATAAATAATAACACCTTTTCTGGGTGCATTTTGTTTTTGGGGACGTTAAGCTTATGAACATGTAGCAGGAAGCTTTGCTGTGGATGATGGAATGGGGTTTGGGTGGGGAAGTTCAATGTTTTATTCCCGTAATCCTTTCATCAACTCCCAACTTTAATTTTTCACATGGACCATGATTGACGGCTGCCTTTTGAAACAATATCGTTTGCCTTATTTTGATTTTATTAGACTTACTTTATCTGCTCTTTGCTTTTCCTTTTGTCACACTTAATCATTGATTTTTTTTTTCTTTTTCTTTTTTTAAATCATTAAATTTTATTTTTATGTCATCAAAATGCAGCACATTGCCTTCAGTACGCGGTTGGAAAATATAATCTAGGTTGCTGTATAACATGATGCGTCTTCCACTTGAATAAGGAAGGGGCTCTCGCACACTGCAGAGTTAATCCATTAAGCTAATTGCCCATAGAGCCTTGTTTTGCTGCTGTAGGGAAGCAAATATAGATTAGCTTTGATTTCAGGGTGGATGAAGTGAAGAAAACCTTTATATGAAGTGGGTTTATCACAGTTGCGTGCGTGCGTGCGTGTGTGTGTGTAAATATGAAGATCCATAAACTAGCTCCTCATAATACTTACATAATCACAACAACTAGTCGTAGATTGGTGGTAGGTAATGACAAAAGCTACTTTATGAAGAAAATCATTATGTCGAAGCAGGTATATTTATGAAAATGTTCATATTTAGAATTATACTGTTCAAACTGCAGATGTAAACTTAATCATTTTGCTCCTCGTTTTATTTGTCACCGTTTGTTTCTTTTTGGTTGTTTTTAATTTTCTGATATGGACTTGGAAATACCACATTTCTATTTTTGGTTGGCATTTTTTTTGTTTGTTTGTTTTTCCATACCAGTTAAAGTGTTTGGAGGTTCCTGTGTACTCCTGCAGCAGATGGACAATAAAATGAGTTTTATCGAAGCCAAATGATATCTGCTCCTACAGACACTGGAGAATAAAATAATTTTTTAAATCTAATACTGCTCATTGTTCTTTTAAAGACTCTCCAACGTTTCACTTCATCAATATTACAGGTTGTAGATGGAAGAAAAATCATTTGGCTTGATCGTAAAGAAGCGGATTCACAAATCAAGCTTATTAAACATGCTTAAATATTGGAAATGTGAATTTGATCAGATTATTCTAATTTTATAGTGGAGATATTGTATAAATCAGTGTATTCTATACAGAAATTGTAGTGATGTAATAAAAGCTTATATAACGAGCAGATGTGTTCTGTAATGTTGGTGCACTGTGACACGCGAACATTACATCTGCACTCAAAGTGTAAGAGCTACACACTCATACACACTTCATTAGTCGCACCTGTTCATCTGCATATTAACACAAATCTTATACATACCATACTATTAGCTGACATTGGGCAACCTTTTCACACCACCTGTGATTATTCACCATTTAAAGGCTCCTATGTATTCTTGCACTCTGCTACAGCAGCTGGGTGGAGCCTCTTGGTTAATCATATGAAGTAAGCTGTACTAGCTCCTCCCACATTTAAGGTCATTTAACTTTCTTCTCATTGGCTCCTCTCGCACACCAGTCAGTTTCAGCTGAGACAACCCCCAGAACAGCAATGATTTTACCCTCATCTTTTCACTAGTTATGCATTTGGCTGGGGTCAGCGTGCTGGATTCGAACCCAGACCTCCTCGCTGTGAGGCAACAGTGCTGACCACCACGCCACTCCACACTCAAGCCATCAGTGCAGATATCCAGCATGATTTTTTTTTCCCATTGAGATGTGTAAAGTGTTCCTTTCATTTTCTGACCACTGTATATTACAGTTCTTACTGTAAGGTGACCACTGCACAACTCAGTTAAAGTTAAATCATTTAAATGTATTTTTCTTTTAAAGAACTGACAACTGAAGTATTAAAGTTAAACTTTAATTGTTTCTAGTCTGAATCACTTTCTTTCCTTAAAAAAGCGAGAGAATAAAAGCACATCACCTCTGCACTGATAATTAGCTGATGATCACAGCAATTACAGTAAAGGCCACTGGACAATTTTTGTCTCTGTGTAAAACCATAAAAGATCTGAAATGAGCAATCAACGTGTGATTTAAGTGCACTTTCAGAGCGAAGTAAAAGGGTTTGACAAAAAAATTACATGCATGCATAATTTTAGGTGCTTTTTTTTGGGGGGGGGGCAAAATTATTGGACAAAAGGTTATTAACAATTTTGATGCAAATCCTTTACAGTCTGTGATTTCCTAAAGTCGTGAATCAGTGCTGAGTTACCCTTAAAACGCTTTGCCTCCTTGTTTGTGGATCAGAACTACCGAGACTCACATCTCTAAGAGTTAGCTTCAGATCGTTTATCCTTTAACTCGTCATGAAAGATGAAGGAAACCGGCTACACCTGGCACTAATTTATTTTTGCTAAAGCTGAAAGTCTGCACTTCAATCACAACTTGATTGCTTCGTCTCAAATCCACTGTGGCGGTGCACAAAGGCAAAATTATGAAACCTTGTTCAGATGCTGTAAATGGACCGACTCTAAAGGCTTTAATAAAAGATCTGTTACTGTTTCAGACACAAATCAGTTTCCACAAACATGTGACTACGTCCACATTCAAAACATATTGTGTGTATTTCTAGTATGTAAGAGATGGCTGTAGCTTCCAGAGTGGCTCTCTTCTTTTGAGGTGGACTCCGCTTGTTACAGACTTGTGGATGAACAGAAGTCCAGGAGAAAACTCCTCCGTCGCTCCCTCAATCTGTGAACTCTGTAAACACTTTCCTGATGAGATTATGGGCTCGATTGTTAGTTTCAGGTCATATTAAATTTAAAAAAAGATAATTTTCTGTTACGGTTGCTATTAGAGTCAGAAGTGAGAAGAAGTCACGAGTCGATGATTGTGCCGTGACTTTGAGGGTCAGAGCTGCACCACATTTGTGACATCTGGTTTCAAAAAGCTAAGATCGCAGCAGCACAATGCTAACTGGAGGCTTCACTAACCAGTGGGTGTAGTCATGGTAGGTACATGCGTGTCTGTGTGTGAATCCTTGAGGTCTTAGAGGTACACAACATTGCCCAAAGTATTTGCTCGTCTGCCTTCACACGCATATGAACTTGAGTGGCGTCCCATTCTTAGTCCATAGCTTCAAACTCTTCTTGGAAGGTTTTCCACAAAGTTTAGGAGTGTTTATGGGAATTTTTGACCATTTTTCCAGAGTCACATTTGAGAGGTCAGACACTGATGTTTGATGAGAGGGCCTGGCTCACAGTCTCTCCACTCTAATTCAGCCCAAAGGTGTTGGAGTCAGGACTCTGTGCAGGCCAGTCGAGTTCTTCCACACCAAACTCCCTCATCCATGTCTTTATGGAGCTGCTTTGTGCACTTGTCCAAAATGTCTCGGTATGCTGAAGCATTAAGAGTTCCTTTCACTGGAACTAAGGGGCCGAGCCCAACTCCTGATTGGCTGCAGAAAGCCGGTGGCCTCTGCGCACTGTGCACCCTCAGCATACACCGATCCCGCTCTGTTGTTCCCAATCACTTCCACTTTGTTATAATGCCACCAACAGTTGACTGTGGAATATTTAGTAGCGAGGAAATGTCACAACTGGACTTGTTGCACGGGTGGCATCCCATAACGGTACCACACTGGAACTCACTGAGCTCCTGAGAGCGACCCATTCTTTCACAAATGCTTGTAGAAGCAGTCTGCATGCCTGCAGTAGGTGTTTGGATTTATACACCTGAATTCAATGAGTGAATACTTTTGGCAATATATGTAAAATGAATCTGTCATATGGTATTTTTTTTTTATTTTATTTTTTTACATTTTAAAACCTCAACTCTTTACATGCTAAAAGTCTTCCTCGGTGCCATGGCTGCATGTTAGCGAGTGTCCCAAATCTGCCAGAAAAACTTAAAACCGGGCCCTAGCATAAAAAGTTTGCTCCAGTGGTCAGTGAGTTCTTATTAACCTACAATAACTGACATTTTTGGACACAACATTGACATTTGGAGTGGCATTTCCAACCGCCTGACAATCTTATAGCTTTCCCCTCTGGGGCCCCTTAGCCAGCGAGTATAGGTACAGATACACAGGCAGTGGGAGGGGGAGGGGTGATTAGAGGGAGTACCTGCCGCTGCCAAAAACAATTGAGTGTTGAGAGTGAACCGGCAATGGGAAGCTGTGTGTGTGTGTGTGTGTAGCAGTTAAATAAGCAGAAAGTCACTGAAACTGAGCAGAGCTGCAGATGCAGAGGGTAACCTTCAGGAGGGTCCTCACTACACATTACACACACCGTCATTAGATACATTAAAATAAAAACAAAGCATCTTTAGCCGTTTGAGTGTTAAACAATGAATTTTTATTATTAATTAGTTCATTTTTATAGAAGAGCAACCTTTTCATTAGACACGTTTGAGAACAAGCTTATTGAAACTTTAAGAGAAACAATGTATGAAAACTTTTGGTTAATTTTCTACATGAATCAGTGAGCGCAGGTGTTGAGTGCATGTTTAGCCAAGACTGACGTTAACCAGGTGTAATAACCAATAAGTTTCTCCTCACGGTGGCTGAAATTGAAGACACTTTATTTGATCTTTATTTTAGACTCCTTGAGACTTGATTAGTGACACTTCAGAATAAATTCTCAGGGTCACTTTGTGCGTTTCCCTAGAGAGGAAAAGTATGTAAATGCACGCGCACGCACACACACACACACGCGTGCACACACACGGATAAGAAAAGTAGACAGAAGGAGAGACCGAGCTTGTAGGTTGGTCAGTTCTTGAAGTCATTTGATTGGCTGGCTGAGGAGCTCACAGCTTGGCGTAGTCCTTCAGGATAACCTCCAGCTTCTGACTCAGCATGATGTTCCCTCTAACCTTCAGCTTGCCAGAGAAGAAGGCCTAGCAAAACAACAAAGAAACACTTGAGCTTTTTTTTTTTTCTCCCAAGGAGGCACAGTCTCTTCTGTTTAGTACCAGGCTGGCTGGTGATCATTTTCAAGAACAAAGAGAAAACAAAAACAGGCCAAGACGCCTGCAGCCAACACCAATAAGGTCTCGGACAAAAGGGAATCTGTGGCCACGGGTTCTCTGGCAGCAGAACAATCAAAGAATACTCATATTCATAAGATCCAACGCTGTGTGCGCAGCAGTTAAGTGCCTTCACTGGGCAAACTGAACCACTGCTGACTTGCACCGCTTCCCTCAGATTTAAAAATCAATCACATGATGGGGTTATGATGACCCTGCAATGACAGCGGTGTCCCTTTCAACCCCACCAACTAATCTTCCTCCAGCTGCCCGCAGGATCTTCAGCACCCAGTCTGATGACACTCTTTGTTAAGAGCGCACACGCGCGCGCACACACACACACACACACACGCACACACACACACACACACTCCTCAGATCAATATCAAGCGCTCGGGGAGGCATATAAATTCTTTACAGTGATGGCCATCACCACTGACAGATGGGATGCTACAGACATAACAAGTAGTGTCGATTGATTACTCCCACCAAGGGCTTTTTGATCTGATAGATCATTGCTTTTATTTTTTTTATCTGACATGACGAGATCAGGGAGGTAGTAGTTACAGATTGAAGGCTCCTCAAAGGCACTTCCCCTTTAATTAGAATGTACTAACAGTGATTTGTAACTTCCCAAAGACGACACAAAGGTTTTTTTAAACTGCTGTTTTTGTAAAACTTTAGCAGAAATACTTCCCAGTGTGAGCCCAGAGGCTTTAAAGAGACCGCAGTGTGAAGCGGGTGCATGACTAAAAACAAAAACAAAAACCCCACAAGGTCACTCTCCACACCGCAAGTAATTAACATGTCACAGCAGAGGTTTATTGCGACTCAACAGTCACCTTCTGAGGGTTGAGCTTCCCCTGCACCACCTCCATGAAGTCTTCATCTGACACAGTGAAGGTCACGTCCACCTTTCCGCTGTAAGGCCCTTTGTGCAATGCCCCACTGCCGCTCTTCAGATCAATGGCTAGAGGAAGACGGCGTGGGAGGGAAAAAACAAAACAAAACATAAAAATCAAAGTTTTACATTACACCTGAATGGCTTATTTCACTTGTCTACTGCATGACTCTTTAGCAAAATGTCAGTCTGGGTCAGGTTAACCTGTGACCTGTGTTTTAACCTTTGTTTCATGGGTCAGTGTTAGAGCCAAATCATGTGATCTTTGAGTTCTGACATGCTGGGGGGAAAAAAACAAAAACAAAAAAGAAAACTAGAGGAAGACCATCAAGGATAAATTTACTACGGGACACTCCGGTGAGCTGCAGTACAATCAATTTAATGTCGACAGGAGGTCTGCGGTGCTGTAAATCCATCACAAAATCACTCTTGACCCTCTCTGGGGAAATATAAATGCGCGGACCACAAATCATCCGAGGAGCAGGAGCCTTTTTGTCATATGTTTAGCAGAGCTATTACAAAACAATAAATCCACCTTGGCATAAGTAGACCGTCCCATTTCCAAGTTACAGGTTAGAGTCTATTCATTTCTTCTTCTTCTTTCATTTTTTTTAGCCCTAGCATATGTTGCACATCCCTCTGCATGTCCTCCTTCACGACATTCAGCAACCTTCTCTGCGGTCTTCCTCTTTTCCTCCTGCCTGTTCATTGCTTTGGATGTTTGACCCTACGTATTTAAACTCATCCACCTTCACACCTCTGCTCCTTGCAGCTTCCCACTTCCATCTGTCTCCTCATTCATCCACACGTATTCCGTTTTGCTTCTACTCATTTTTATGCCTCTTCTCTCCACAGCATACCTCCGCCTCGCCAGGCCCTCTTCCACTTTCTCCCTACTTTCACTACAGATCACAATGTTGTCTGCAAACATCATAATCCACAGATATTTGAGGTCTATTTATTTAATGTACATTATGTTCTTGGCTTTCTGTAAAGCTCAGAACTTTATCTCTACTTGCTGCAGTTTTTCTTGCTTTTATCAAATGAATTTTTGTATCCACAGCAATAGACAAGAGGTGAAGAAGAGAGTGCAGGCAGGGTGGAGTGGGTGGAAGCAAGTGTCAGGGGTCATTTGTGACAGAAGGATAGCAGCAAGAGTGAAAGGCAATGTTTACAAAATTGTAGCGAGACCTGTTATGATGTATGGTTTGGAGACAGGAGGCCGAGCTGGAGGTGGCAGAGCTGAAGATGTTAAGAATTTCACTGAGAGTGACCAGGATGGACAAAATTAGAAATGAGTACATCAGAGGGACAGCTCAGGGTGAGCAGTGTGGAGATGATGTTAGAGAGACAAGGCTGAGATGGTTTGGACATGTGCAGAGGAGGGACAGTGGATACATTGGACAAATGATGCTGAAGATGGAGCTGCCAGCCAGGAGGAAAAGAGCAAGACCTCAGAGAAGATTCACGGATGTAGTGAAGGGTTGGTGTGTCAGGGGAGGGTGCTAGGATGAAGGTGAGATGGAGACAGATGAGCTTTTGCCTTGTGTTACAATATCTTTGTCTTTGATGTTGTACAATTATTTCTGCTTTGTAAAAAAAAAAAAAAAAAAAAAAAAAAAAAAAAGGATAAGGAAGGAGTGATGATGTGTGGTCACCACCTATAAAACCGTGGCCTCTGTAGGGGCAGTCTTGCTGCCTCTCCAGTGCACCTGTTGTCACTTTGATTTGCACCAGAGCAGGTGAAACTGATTCACAATGGTTTGTACTTCTTCACTGGACCCACTGATAACCGCGCTGCTAAACTAACTTTGCATTATTACTGCGATGATCGAAGGTCTCCTTAATTTATTCGAGCAGTGTAATTACCTGAAGTGAACTTAAGTTCTGCCTGTGATTTGTTTACAAAGCATTCAGTACACTTACTCCATTGTGCCGCTTTCTTCCCATCTCTCGTGATCTCCCAGCCAAACACAGCATTCACCTTCTTGACCAGCTCCGAGCCCGAGTCTTTAACACGACGGCCAATCTCTACAAACACCAGCTCGCTCTGAAGGCCGCCTCCCTACACCAAAAAGTAGAAATGACAGAAAAGCTCATCTCCAGTCCCTCTTTCAGATACAATACAAATTTATTTTGTCCAAATTACCTACAGATACATCACAAGATAAAGAGATCAGAATCAGATAAACGGGAACTTGGGAGAATTGTTAATTGAACGGTGTATTTTCCAACCGATGCACCTGAGGGAGATTTTCTGGAGAAGCTCCCGATGCGCCGTGTAAATCCACATAGGCTCCCGCCAGCACGACTGCATCGGTCTCCTTTACCTGTATGAGAGAGACAGGTGCTGAAGCTTCTTACTGAACCTCAATATTTAACCATTTAACCCTAAAATCAGTTACGATGATGAACTTTAAAACACTCACTTTGCACTGGATGTGAACTCTGTTGCCTTCCTTCCACATCTCAGTCTGCAGTGACTGACCCGGCATCACGGGCTTCGCAAAGCGAACCTGTGCAACAAAGATGGGGCAGGTTAACCCGTGACACCTGTGATTATTAACTTCTCTCTTCCACCCCATTTGCAGGCATGTTTCAGTCACAAAAAATATATTTCCAAAGTAGAAAAGGAATTTCATAATCACATATTTCACATCGCTTAAAGGCCTTCTGGCATAAACCAGGAGATGAAACCATAAAACAGTGTCAACAGAATTAGGGAGCCCAAAAAAATAAATAAATTCAGTGACACATCATTACAGCAGAGTCATGCTGTGATGGAAATAAGGAGGGAGCAATCTGACGCAGAATTAGATTATAAAATATGTTAATGTCCATGACTGAAGTGAGAGACATCATGGAAACGAATAAGAGAATATTAAACTATTGTCACACTGCTGGGTGCAAAGGATGACGTTAACCTGGAAAGCAATTTGCCTAAAGAAGCTGAGGCAGCTGTCCAAGTGGCATTGCTGAAAGGAAAATTAAATGCTGTCTAACATCTCAGCAAAGTGGCCGACCGTGATGATGATACTTTATGACAGAATATTAATTTTGCAGGTCTCTTTTTGCATTTTTATTGAGGTAATTCTGACTCCAGAAAATTAGGCTTCAATTTCAATCAAAGGTAATCTAAGCCAAATGGTTTTTTCCCTCCTTCTGGAGAAAACCAGTCCGTGCCCAGCTTGAAGGACAGGTTTGGATCATATCTGTCAGTAATTGTCTGTTAGAGAAAATTAGCAAATGCGTAGGGTTTTCCCCTACATCATCTGCTTTGGTGGGGACAGGTGGACCACAGTGATGATCTACCCCGCCCTTCACCTGCCGTCCCAGCTCCCGTTTCCCCTTTTTGACAGTTTGTTAATACCATCATTAATTTACAGTTAGATTTGTTTGTTGAGAGATTCAGCTGTAACCCACCAGCTACTTCTGTGTCGTCAGAGTTTCATACCTTAGGGGTCGATCTCCATTTATCTTTGGTACTACACAGAAGACTCAACTCAACTTCTTCTCAGCCTCTCTCAAAATCAAAGGGGTCAACACTGACATAAGAAATTCTCTGAAATCACTAAAGTGGTCCTTGAATGAGCTCCAAAGACTCATTCACTGTATGACCGTTTCAAAATCACAGGTAACGCTCACCTTGATGGCCTTGAATCTGGAGGGGTCGTTGTCGGCAAACTGCCCGAGGACGTGTCTCGCGGCGAAGCCAAACGAGCACAGGCCGTGCAGGATGGGAGCCTTGAAGCCTGAACAGACAGCATTGTGAAATACAGCATGTCATGTATAAATAAGGCCAAGATGCATCCAAAATGCATGCAGGGAAAGATTTGGTCCTGACCAAAACAACAACATGTTAGACTCTAACCTCCCATAGCAGCAAAGCTGGGATCTATATGAAGAGGGTTCCAGTCTCCACTCAGACGATACAAGGCAGCCTGTGACCACAGGGGAAACAGAGATTGTTTAGATCTATATCTAATTCATAAACCCCTGAACTTCTCACGTACAGATCTGGGATGAAATTAAATTATCATGAAGGCAATAGAAGAGATACCTAAAATAAGAAGGTCTTTGAAGTAATACAGTCAGTGATTTAAATTGCTTAAGGGATTTAGTTTTAAATTCCTCTTTTTTTATTTTTGCTGCATCTCACAGTCAGCATTTCCACCACCACCACCCCCCCCCCCACCACACTTCTGCCGCTCTTTAAAAAAATTTAAAAAAAAAAACCTTTACAATTATTTCAGCCCCTCTAAACAATCTCATATCACCACCCATATATTATAAATGCAGCTAATTTATTGTGCAGCAAAACCCACACAGACTCACTCACTTGGTCTCTTGTGGTCGAATCAATCACAACAGCATCTGGTGAGCGTTTAGGGGGAGGAACAGGAAGCTGGAGGCAGTGAAACACAAACGAATATTTAAAAAAAAAATGACATTAGATAACATTTAAGAGGCTTCTTACGCTCTCCTTTTTAGCAAAACACCTTGTATAGAGAAAACTTACTTTGGCTTTCTCAGAGCTTCTCTTTCCTCCGAAGCCTCCAGCACCGACAACAAACACTGAAAACTGGTTGTAGCACACCAGCTCATTACCACTGTAGGTATTCACTGCAGGAAGCACAATTTTTGCATCTTATGAGAAATATCAGAGGCAGAGGGAGCATTCATATCGTTTTGACTAAAAGCAACACCACAGTTTATTAATGTATTTTATATTAAAGCTGTACGTACAAAATTTTAGCTGTGTAGCAAAAATAAATAAATAACTAAAACACAACTCCTGTATTTTTATCTTTTAACTCTCAGTATTTGGTTTTGGTCCGGTCCACTGCACACATGGATGTCTTTGGAGGTTTCATCATTTACAGATTCTGAGAATCCAAATCCCTTTTAATGTTATGTTGACAAATATTGCTCTTAAATTGTTGATCTGTTTTATGCACCACCTTACATTAGTGAACCACTCCCAACTTTTACTCTTAAACATGTCTGATGCTCTTTTTGTAACCACTCGTATGTAAGTCAGCTATTTAGATGTGCCGCTATAAGTTTTTTTTTAAAGATCAAATCAATTACATTTCTCAATTCAGACCTTTGATGCATTGTTTTTACATCAATCCAATTACAGAAAGGATTTAAATGTTTGGCAATTATTACGTTCTGTTATTTTTACATAGCATAACTTTTTTGGAAACTGGCTATACACACACACACACACACACACACACACAAGAACCAGGTTGGACACTCTAGTCTTCAAAACTGCCTTAATTACTTCTACAAAATACTACTACATAATGCATCCTTACTACATAATCTGCTGATATCAATGCATTATGTATAGCATCACTATCATCATAAGGCAACCATGTTTACGTTTGAGCAATGTCGCTGAGCAGTAGGTACGGCTTTAATATTGGTCTGTTATTGCAATAGTAATCGTCTGTACCATTTATGGATGCGAGTCATCCCTGACCAACATGTTAGACAATGCTAGCAAAGAAGCTGGCATCACAGGCTAATCAATAAGACTGCTACCCAGAACTGATGCTACTATAAACAGACGCGCTCCTTCCCGAGAAATTTGGGATTCCCCAGTTTCTCTCCGTCTAGCTACTGACAGCTATTCAGTGACCTAGATCAGCTGCTAGATATGGGAAATCCCCACTTTCTCCATTAGCAGTCAATAATGGACAAGTAGGTAAAGCCAATCACAAAGCACATGATCACATGATTAGGCTAAGCCAATCAGGCATGAGAAAGAGGCTGTATCTCATTAGCATATATTATCATAGTATTAGCTTGAAATCTTTCGTGTTGTTTACTCTCCACTTCTGATAAATCCAGCCAAAGTGTACAAATGGCACTAAACATGCAGGAATATGAATAATGTGCTGCACAAAGATCAGGCGATGGTTTTCAGAACTTTCATTGTCCCATTTTGGTGAGCCCGTGCAAACTGTGACCTCAGTTTCTGTTCCTAACTGACAGGAGTGGTGCCCCGTGCGGTCTTCTGCTGCTGTAGCTGGTCTGCTTGATGTGTTGTGCATGCAGAGGTGCTCTTCTGCACACCTTGGTTGTGGTTATTCGAGTTACTGTTTCCTTCCTATCAGCTTGAAGGTGGTGTGAAAAAAAAGAGGAATGATATCCAGAGAGATGGTTGTGTGGGGGGAAAATCCCAGTAGGTCACCAGTCTGGTGACCATTCTGATGAAGTTCAGGAGGTCGTCTTGCCCATGTCTACATGCCTAAATGCACTGAGTTGCTGTCATGTGATTGGCCAATTAGACATCTGTATTACTGAGCAGTTGCACAAGTGTACCTAATAAAGTGTACACACCAGAGTGGTCCAGGTCAGTGGATTATTATTATAATACATTATCTTTTTTGGAAAATTATTACAACAATCTGTAAGTAGCAATAAGCTGAGGTAGAACTAGAGGAGTGTAAAGGGAGATTCATCTGAAAGTGATTTTATTTTTTATAAAATCTTATTTTCCAAAGTATTTTGGAGAGAAGTTCAGGCCAAGAATAAAATGTGTTGTGGTAAACATACACATTTTTTGTTTGTTTGTTTACAGGAAGTCATGCAGTACCTGTAAAAATGCAATAAAAGCTACATTTGTCTGTGACAGTGAAATTGAATCAAAGTGCAGGGTTGTAGAAAAGAGTCATTTTGGATACCTGCACAATTTTGGTGATGCAGTGCAAAGACTGTGGTAAATGTGGGTAATTTTACAATGTTTAAAAATGCAGCACTGTACCATTTTACTATTAATATGCTTTAAAGTGAGACGTCTTGACATGTTTCAGAACTCCCCTCTGCGGAGTACACGATTACTACAGCGTGATAAATGTACTAAAACATTTAAATAAGCATCCCCAGTGTGGCAAAGAAATTGGATGACGGTAAACTCAACACAATTACACATATGATTAACTGAAACAATAAACAGCACAGGAAAAAAAAACCTGCCACACCTGTCAGAGCAGGAGGGAACACATGACTAACCACATGGAAGCTGAATGTAGAGGAAACAATTAGCAGCTATCAGAAGGAATCTAATTCCCTTCATATTTGACACACTGGCTGATTAAATTTAATTAAGTCAATTCAAAACATAACAGGCATGGAGAGCTGCTCCTACGATACAGCCCGTGACAGGCTGTCTTACTGAAAAATAACTTTTTGAACAGAAGCTGACTGATTTAGTGCGCATGAAGACGTTTCCAAGGATCCTCGTGTCCCATGCTATTTGTTTTAAGTTGGATTAATTATAGATCAGAGTGGCTTTAATACCATCCATCTCTATGGACTTGTCCAACAAAAATAAGAGCCGCTCTCCGTCCCTACGGACACAAATTGTAAATTAACTTGTATTAATTCAGGCCGAGAGGCAACTTTCAGGAAGAAACACATTAATGTAGTAAAAACAAATGAATATGGAATAAATCCAGTGTATGATACAACTTGTGTGCCCCAAATGGCAGGAGGAAAAAAAACAAAACAAAAAAACCCAACTCACCATCCAAGAGGATGACAGCTCCAGATCCTTTGTCCAACACATCTGCTATCGTGGCCTCAGAGGTGAGTTTACCTGAAAATGGATTTTATTTATTCGCTTTCAGTCCTGCACACTATTAAATCGACTAGTTGTATACTCCATGGCATATTCAAGTCACAAAATATATTTAAATGATTTCATAAGGTTCATTTAATAATGCTTGGTACAACTGCGACATATTTCCACAATCCCCCAAAAGTCTTGTGACAAATCTCCAAACTTCAATTGATCTTCAATTCTTTAATTACAGATTAGTTCATCGGAAAATTAATCTGCAGTAGGTTAATTGCTAAATTCAATTTTCAAGCAAAAATACCAAAACTTACAAGGATGTGTTACTTCTCCTTGTCTTAAATTATGGGTAACTTTTCAGACTCCTGAAACATCTTCAACAGCAGCAGCAATGGCTGTTAACCAACCTCTAGATAGACTGGGAGCAAATTATCTTTAACAGCTCTGTGTAACGGTAATACGCAGTGTTGTATACTGCAGCCCAATTTAGGCTAAAATGAAAATTTTTTTGTTGCCGGTATTCTATTCTGTTCAATTTATTTATTTAGTGCCAAACTGCAACAACAGTGGACTAGTGGACTGCACCCTCATTTCCCACGGTGGATGGATGTTTGATTTGGCACACATTTTATGCCCATTTGATGACCTTCATGATGCACCTCTCCCATTTATCTGGAAATGAGACCGGGACTAGGCGTGCACTAGCTTCTGACCCCCTGAGGATGGATTTGTGTCTCCTCGCAGTCTGAGAAGCAAATGCGTTAACCAGGACACCATGGAGCCACAATAACGTGTTTCAACGGCTACAGAACTGACACATCTGGCCTATGGCAAAAATGCTTCACATGATCAAAAATGCCCAGTTATAACAACAACAATGCTACACAACTTTCATGCTCTCTGTCTCTTATGTACTTTCAGCTACAAAACACGCTTCCAACCCTCTGCAGGTCAAAGCTTCACGCCGCTGCCAGCTTAGAAAACTGCACGCCAGCTGTAAGGACAGCGAGCCTGTTGCCGCAGCTGTGAGCAAGTCCTGCAAGAAGGCAGCAGTCGCTGCCAGAGTCAGCAGCTGCAAACAAGCTGCTTCATCTCCCAGAAATACCATGTTATCTGCAGTAATTAAAAAAGTGCTTTTTGCACTATTATCAGAGAAAATACCTGAAGTTGGGAGCGGTTTGTAAAGCTCCAAGTACTGCTCTCCATGCAATACCTGAAAAACAAAAAAAAAAATTAATTAATTTAAAAAAAAAAAAAAAAAAAAAAAAAAAAGATTACAGCAGTTGAGACATAATCATATAAAAGTCAAAGCCTCAGTCATTGTTACGGTTCTTCTGTGCAAGAGTGAAATTTTATAACGCGGGCGCTTTTTTAAATGCCAACTTGTGCTTCCTCGTACTCCCTCTCCTCCCAATACACTGAAACTGCCCCCCCACCCCCACCGCCTGCCATGATCTTTTAAATCCATGAGTGTGCCTTGAGGAAACAAGAGAGGAAGCTTCTAGAGGAATACGAGCTTTTATAATTAAGTGGAGTGATGCATAAACACCTCACCTCCACGTGACGGGCGAATCTCACAGTATCTTTTCATAGTGTTTGTGCATATGGATCAACAGATAATAAAACAGAACAGTTACATGGCGAGATGCAAACAATGTGCCATCACCCCGTGGTGTGACAACACATTTGAATATATGGGATAATTTAACACTAATGTGTTGCAGCATCTCACAAAGCAGCAGTTTGTTTTTTGGTTGTAAACTTAGAATCAACATGCACGCATCCATCCACAGCTATGGTGGGGCGTTAATGTGCAAATAATGCAAAGAAAGAAATACCAGTGAGCAGTGCTACTACCAAGAAGAAGATGAAGATGATGAATCATGGGCGACATTAATGAAGTTACAAACCTAAATATATAAATGCCAGATGATTAAGCTGTTTGGCACATCACAACTAACTGACATCAGGTGGTAAAGATTTCTCATTTGGCAGCTTTGGTTTGTCTGTCCTTGTATCGCTCTCACATTCTCGCTGCAGACGTGACAAAGAGATGCAAACGCAACAGGCGATGAGATGCATTAACATAATTAAAAGCATCTCATAGGATACAGCAAAAAGTCAAACTCAACAGCACACAAGGACGAACACAGACGACAAGCATGATCTCTAACCTGTGTAAAATCTATGTTGAGTCCAGGGACTGAGCTCAACCCGCCATCCATCATAGCTGCCTGGGAGGGAATGACCCCGAAGGTGGGGAGGCAGCTGAAGTCTGGATGGCCTTCATACAGGAACCTACATTAAAATGCAAGTGCTACTGCTCAGTGAAACAGCATACTTCTGTAGGAATAGGTTGTTTACAGATGAAGTCAGATAAAAATAACAGCACAGATGGCTGCACAGGCGTGCGTCAGCGTGGATGGATTCCAGCGTTTTTTCCCCCCCTCTATGCAGGTCAAGGTAAAAGTAATGATTGAAGCCGTGATTAGGATTTTTTTCTACTTATTTTCACACAATTTACCTTCTAAAAACCACCGAAGAAAGTACAATCAATAATACAAACACAATCACACCTAAGGTGATCTGGATCCTTGGTGGACATGCCGACCCCTAAAGCGTAAAGGATGCACTGGGTATGGTTGAAGCTGAACGTGGTTGGAGGAAGTTTTTGTCCCACTGCATTAGTCTGCGAGGAGAAAGAAGAGAAAACATCAAGAGTGTAATTTAAAGAACAAAAACAAAGTGTTCAATTTTTAGTGTTTGTAGCAAAGTGATAACAGTCACACCATGTGGTGGTTTAGCCTCGCAGCTCCTCAGTACAGAGGGTCAAGCAAACATTTAGAGTTAATCCATCAGTGTCAGTACACCACGTAATAGAACCACAGACAAACAGAGAAAAGGCATCTCTTAACGGTTACATGTATTTTTTAGGATGCTGAAATGAACACAACCATTGGGGAGTACATGAAATGCTGGCTAATTAAAAGATCTCTTTCTGCCCTTCAGGTGCCAGTGATAAATATTTAAATACGGCCCTCCTTCTTTCAAAAACGTATTAAATCTGACAAGAATCAGGCTGCAGACCTCCAGTGCAAACATCTAAATGCATATATTACAAAGTTACTCTCTTACAAATTTCCCTCTGTTTTTTGTGTCATCAACCCTCCACTCTCGTTAAGCAGTGGATCGCTGTCTGCAGGAACACTAAGATTTTTACAGTAAATCGCTGTTACTGTGGAAGACTTCCACTAGGCTGGGGGACAGTAGATTTTGTTGCCCATTAGAAGCACATTAAGGAGTTTATCATCACGTATGTAAAGAAGGAATAACTACAGACCTTTGTACAGAATTTTGAGACCTCTGCATTGGTGTGATTCCCCCCCCCCCCCCCCATAAACCTGATGTATACAATCAGAAACATGCAGCGCGACTGAGCAATAAATTGCACAAAAAATGCCAGATGTAGCAAAAAATTTTACAAATTAAAACTCACATATGCAAATTGATCTCTTTCTTTAATTTATCAGTTTAAAAAAAAATTTTTTTCTAGCAATTATGTCATGGTTCAGGCTTTACAGGGTTAATATATTTTGAAAACCAAAAAAAAGCCAAAAATAAATCCATATAGAAAACAAAAGCATGTTTAACAACCACCAAACTATTATGAAATGCATCCTCAGGAGATTGCAATCAGAAGATACAAAAAAAAGATTCTCCTCAGACTAAAACTGGCAATATCACACGTTTGATTTATCTGATCTGTGAGGTAGTTAGTTTGAGGACATGTGGGACCTCAGAGTTAAAAGGAATCAGCAGTTCAGAAATGCACTCCTGCGCTGGGACCAGGCAGAGCTTTGTGAGCGATCAGCACAATTTTAAAACAATCCTGGTTTTGAACAGTGGCCAGCGCTGGGAGGCCAGAAACTGAGCCATGTTCAAATTTGTGCCTGCACTTAACGAGCAGCCGGAAAATGGACTGAAACTCCTGAACAGGCCATCGCAGTAATCGAGTGTTAATGACAAAGTCACAAAAGGTATTTTAAAGCCCTTTGCAGTATTGTAAATATTTTAAAGCCCTCATTAGTCCCTGCCTGAGGTTGGTAGTAGGTTGTTACTGAAAAGTTTGATGAATATAGCATATCTGAAACATTTTCTGTGGCCCTTCGTCACTAGACTGCAATCCAACTGAACACACAGCAGATTCTGGGCTGACCACAGCCATCATGAAAGCACCAAAACAGGAAAGAGAACGGTGGTGCATTGATCTGGCAGGATTTTTTTAATCTTGTGGACAAAAAATAAAATTCATAATTTTAAGAACTTAGGATAAAATGCCATTTGTCAATCCCAGTCTGATTAAATAAATGTTTTACTTGTCTGCAAATTTAAATGTGTTTGAGTGCATTCTTTTAAAAAAAAAAGTTAATTGAAAAAAGCTTCAAAAATGTATTATTAACCAAACCCCCTCCACAACGCTCTCCATATTCCAGGAAAAGCATGAAGGTCCTCCGGGTTCTCAGAAGCAGCCAGTTCCCCGTTTTCTGTGTAAAATTAATGTTGTTTATCATCCTACTGAAGCTGTAGTATGTGCCACATAAGAGTACAAACTATATTAAGTGTCTGACTAACAGAGCAGGAAAAGGAGTGAAACAGTTCAGATGACTCCTTCATGTCAACGAGTATTAAAAGACACACAAGACATCCAGTTAAAATACACCATAAATATACATCTCTGGCACCATTACAGTCACAACAGTCCTCCAGTTGCTCATTTCTCACGTTTACAGCCACTGTGCTATAAATATGACAGCTATTGTTTGAAACAATATTGCCTGGCAGAACGGTGTGATTCACACTCTGCATAATATCACCTCTCAGCTGATCGAAAACCCCATCATAAAACCTGGCCTCTGGAGACCCATTTTTAATTAAAACTGCATTTAAATGCAGATGTGGAGAATATTGTGTTTTCAGAACTATTCCAGCATCCCAGTACTCAGGATTATTATTTTTGCCTGCACTCCTGCATACACACGGCAAGATTAAAGCTACAGTTGAGGAGCGGGGATAAAAAAAGCAGCGGTGGCTCGTGTAGGAGTGAGTCAAGTTAGTCGGTTACTGGAGTGCGATAATAATAAATAAATAATTTTAAAAAAAGGTTGACGCAAAACAGATTTCTGTTTTAGGATATCCTGGTGGTTTAAGATGTTGACCATGAAAACATGAAGCATCTGTTAGCCAGTCTCTCTTCGCTCATTTACAGTCTGCCCTACGCTGCAGATCACCTAATAAAAAACACAAAATGCCTCCAAAATGTGTTCCTGTTTTGCTTTTCTTCCCATCTATTATTCAGTGTACAACTGTGCTACTTTAAATTAAGGTTGCTGATATTTTGCCACTTTTTTTCCTCATAAATGAATTAGTGCTTTTCTTATCAAAAGTCAGCATGGTGATCAAATTTTCATTGTTACTCAGTTATTAAAACCCTTGAATATAGTACATTCTGTTTGAGTAATCCATAACAACTGTTTCACCTCCAACTGAAAACGCGCCGATGTAATCGGTCACATTTTGAGCCATGATTGAGATTTTTGCATTTGTCCTGTTGTTTTCTGATATTTGTTAGTCATGCACTACCGTGTTGCCAAATATATTGACATAACATATAAAAAAAAAAAAACTTTCATGAATAATAAATCAAAAATTATTGGCATCTTTATAATAACTTGTACTCCTTATATCAAAACTATAGTTTAGTTGCCGATTTCTGATAAAGTGCACATACCGAAAACTAAAAGGGTGCTACTGGCAGCTCCATTATTACCCAAGCAGATGGATCCATGTATTTGGTTTGGCACAGATTTTCACCCTTCCTGGCACAACCCTCTCATTTATCTGCGACTGGGACCGGCACTAGGAGTACACTACCTTGTGACAGTTTTTTTTTTTCCTACACTTGGCTCTGTGTGATCTGTATGTATTAGAGGAGGAGGAGAATATGGTCATCTCAGGCACACAGTTCTCACTGTGTGCACAGCAACCACACCTAACTGCTGCTGTCTCAAAGACAAATGAGCGTTATGAATGTAACTAAGGTTCTATGAATTCTAGACGGCCATCGGGGACCGCATGAAATATATCCAGCATGCATGTGGGCAGAGATCGAGACACAGTAAAGTCATACGTGTGTCCTGGATGACTGACACACGCAACCTGATAAAGGAGCCTGGCACCTAAAAATCATCTATTGCAGAATCTTTGTTGAGATTCCACGTGACAGTGAACTCTGGCAGGCATCCAGAATTCGTGGAACCTCAGTTACAGTTGTAACTCTTGCTCCATTTCATTCTTTCTGACCGCCAGTGATGATATGAAATACCCGGATGACTGATACCAGTGAAGTCACAAGGGATCCCCACTCACCAACTCAGTCGCAGACCAAAGCACTATCGTTCCAGGATGAGGGACAGCAACACCTTGCAGAAGTGGCCAAAGGTACAGGAAGAAGCCCGAGCAGCTGTGATGCAGATGTCACTCAACAGAACACTTCAAGGCATCCAGCACATTAATGTGCAGCAGCCTCTGCTGTGAACTCCAGGACCCTCTGATTGTTCTGTGATTCCACACAGCCCCTCAACCTAATCCCAAAAGGACACCACGAGTCAAGAAAGTCTGGTGCCTCCAAGTCTCCAGAGACTGAAGGTATTGCCTCGAGACCAGCGCTGGCCTGCTTTGGTCCCTCAGGGGGGTCAAGGTCCAAGCTGTTGATCCACACATGCAGAAACCACAATAAAAAGAAGCCCTCGTGGACCGACTGCAGTTGCCACTGTCCGCTTCCCCAGCAACCAAAGAAACACAGGAAAATTCAGCCTCACACCTCTTTGGAAAGGAGAAAGGAGGCTGAAAATGTTTTTCACCCTCTGGGCAGAAGGAGAGGCCCTTATTCACACTGAGTCAAGTGCAACACCAAATGAGCACTGCTCACTTCACCATGAGCCCAAGCTGAGACACATGGGTGAGAACAGTTGTTGTGGTCTAAGACTCCCGGCTCCTGAGTAGCGGCACATAATCAACCAATTGTCCAAGCATGGAAGAATCCACATGCTGACCTGCATAGGGGAAAGCGCGGTTGCAATGCACCTAGTAAAAGTCTGAGGTGTGAGCAAGAGTCAGAATGGCATACACAAAGCTGCAGGATCACACTCGATAAGCTATGTAGCAAGAGGACAGTAAAAAATGCTCAGCTCTGTCAGAAATAATCAGCACCCATGCCAAGAGGCCAGCGTTCTAGGTAGACAGCTAAAGACCAACTTCGAAGGTATCACTACAACTAGAATAAACTCAGAGTTGTGGACGGCTGTATACAAATACCTTTGCTACAGTCCCTAAATCTTCAGCACAGCTGTTGCAACAAGGTAAGAACGATGACTAGACTGGACATAGAATAAATAATGACAACTCCAAGCAAATGCCACTCACCAGCATTCAGCAAAGACACTAAGCAGGTAGCGAGGAATGTCTGTGGGGGGAAAAAGTTGCCTTTTGACCTGGTCAAACACTCACACTGAACTTGCAGAAAAACCTCTGGTGGAGAGAGGTACTGCTACGCAGACTCTGGAGGACAAAACTTAGCTCCAGCCAAAGCTTATGAGGCTATTGGCATTGGCGGTGAGCACTGACGCTAGCTAATGTTAACATACATGATCTGAGCTTAAAGGTGAGAAAATGAAAAGGAGACAATTGCTGGGTTCCGGGTCCCTTTATCAGCCTGCTTGCATCACTCGGGTCAAAGGTGTGACTTTGTTGGTATTGTGTTTCAACCTCTGCGCATGATAGATATCCAGGCATTTCAGATGGTCTCTAGCAGTCAGGAAGAATGAAACACAACTGTTATTTCAGACAGGATGAACAGAGCCGCACCATTGCCTAGTATAAATAACTAAGAACTATTCTGAGCTGTGAATAATGTTAGGCTACTCTGATAGAGTGCAAGAAAACACACATTGAGCTAAAAAAAAAAGGAAAGTAAGAACATTTTAACAGATTGAGTTCTGCTTTTATTGGCCGTTTCATAGAAGCGTTCAAAGGATTAACTTTGGAACCTGCAGTTTGAATTGCATTATGAAGAAAGGAGTTTAATCTCTTTTCACCTCATTTAGAAAGCAATACAGAAACGCCTCTGTTTAAAGTAACACATTTCAATGACACTATAAACTACAGCCTACATAATTACTACTGTTGAATCAGCATACCATTTAAAATAGTCTTAACAAAAACTCTGGTATGCCCCTGACATTTTGCTTCACATACCCAAATTTAACAACAAATATTTTAGGCTATTAGATCTCTATACAGGGGGAGGTGCATGGCATGAAAGCAATATAGAAGCAGCAGCACAGCTGATAACTTAAGCTGTGTGTGTACCTCTTAGCATGACAAGGAAAAAGGCACAAATGCAACCAACAGAGCATGTGTGGGCAGAACTACACAAACACACACATACACCCAAGTCAGCTGAGGACGCCATTGTGATGTTTGTCTTGAGGCTACAGTGTGACTCTGTTCCAAATCTCCCATCCAGGCAGCTACAAAAGCTCAGAGAGCCACAGCAGAAAGGATACTGATACCCAAGAGTGAGCAGATCTCATTTCACATTTTATTCACTGAATCATGAGATTATTGAACCTTGCTAGTAAGTGCTGTTAATGTCTCGCAGGACTTAAAAGAACAGACTGCAAAAAAGTAAATTTGAAAAGGTGAATCCGGCTTCTAGCACTAAAACCCCAAGAAACAAAATGTATACTGATGAAAATACAGTTTATCATAGAGCTGATTTTTTTCCCCAGCATAAGATACAGCAGGAAAAAATAATTATTCAACTGTGGCAACTAGGGGTGCTCAATACCGACGTCACAAATATTTAACACGATTTGTCAGTTACTTTGTAAATGCCACGCAATTACTGATTTTAAAAATATATATATTTTAGCAGTGCATTTTACTGCATGATCTACCAAAAAAAACCCTTAAATGTCATTTGAAATAAATATGCAAGAGTCTGGCAGGAAGTGAATTTGTGCTTTTAGAGAAAGGCTAAAGCCAGCAGTGTAGAGGAAAGGTGTGCCCTGGATTTGTTCTAAACTGAACATTACAAAATCACTATAATCACTAGATCTTGAAGATCTTGTTTTCATGACTGCCGCAAGATAAAAATTGAAAATAAAATTAACCAAGTAAAGAATTTTGATGCAGATTGTCCAGTATCTTCTTCAACTGGTGTGTGTGTGTGTGTGTGTGTGTGTGCCCATCCCAGCTATGACAGGGTGAAAGGATGGATCCATCATAATATGCATGAGATTTTTGTTTTTGTGCCATTTATAATAGATACTTTTGAACATTTTGTTTCTGAATATTTTTAGTTATTTGCAGCTTTTTAGATGAGACAGAAAAAAAAAATCAGATTCTAAAATACAGAAAGCTCACACGGTTATATTTCCTAATTGTTTTTAGGTACTTTGATAGCTTTTCCATTCTAAATACCAGGTAAATGGTTTAATGACTTTACCTCTTTAGACAATTACAATGGAACTGCAATGAAGCAATCAATAAGTGAGATTAGACAATACATTTCAATAACATTTAGGAATAACAATTTCCTTAAACATAGTCCTTCCATTCTTCCATCAATCCACTGTGGTGATGCAAAAGAATGAAAATTACAAAAACTGTCCAGAAATTTAAACATGCATTTGGTGTGCACAGTAACCAATGAGCCACTAGAACACCCTCACTGTGCACAATCCAGCACCTAGTAATATTTTTAAGCAATTACCTAATCAGTATGCATTTCAGCAGTCTTCATGCCGCATTGAACGAAGCATTCATTCTTTCATTCTTCCAGTTGTTACAATTCAGATACATGGTTAATAAGCCATTTCATCGTGCAACGACAACACAATTCAGAATAAAAGTTTCCAAATATTAGTACGTAACAAGTGGGTTCAGTTTGAGCAGCATTTTAGTTTGACTACTGCATACCACACACAGCTCAATTGAAGATGGTGGCTGTTTCTGTGGATGACCGTCATGAAATGCAGTTTTACTTGTAGCTCAATGTTTTATTTAGGAACTCAGCCATATTTGCGCTGTAACAAGTTCCCTTCCTGTGCTTCAGCAACGGGGAACACAGTAAAGTAAAGGAGAACCTATCCAGTGAATCATCGCTGCACTGTTGCATACCAACATCTGAGGTATTTTGCATTTTTAAAGCTAATCTGAGCAGTCCCTTGCCTGGTACTATTGCATATTTACAGGTGACATCCTAGTACAGTTACATGCCATAGGAGCTGTTTCTGAGAGGTTTATTACTGTCCCCAACTGAGTTCAATGTGTGTTGAGTGTGTGCATTAAAAAGTCATCAGTTGCCATGTTTGAAACAGAGTTTACAGCTGCATGCTTTCAAAGGTCATTATCAGCCAGCTATATTAGAAAGTAGTATAGTCTCAGTAGGAAGAATGATAGAACATAAACAAATGAAGAGGAGAAAAACAGTTGGACTAAGAACATACATGACAGTAAGGTGAGGAACTGCAGAGGCCAGAAAACAGTGGAAGTGGAACAGTGAAAAAATTCTTTATGTGCATGTGCAAGATTTTATAGGGCAACTATGTTACCGTTTAAAGGCCTTAAATACATTAGAGAATGACATTTTATACCTTTTAAAGATCATACAAGCTGAAGTATTAAAGCATGACAGAACACCAGTTAGGACGTAGAACCTAGGATTTTTAATTCACATTTCTGAACCACTTCCAAGCAGCATTACAGTATATAACTTCTGCCATTTTTCAATTAAAAAAAAAAAAAAAAAAAGTCTGTTATCTACACTGTTCCAGATTTATCTCCTGAAGTTACCTTGATAAACAGCTGGCTCAAATTTTAACAATGCCACTTTATATCTCAAGATGCAACTGAAAGCCACTGTTGCATTCAGCATACCCTCAGTTCAACACAAAAGGAAGAAAAAGTAGTGCTGTCTTGAGATACATTTTTATCCTTGTGCCAATTATGTTGAAGGGCAGGTAGTCAATGAATAAAACAGTAAAGACAACAGTGGCCGGAGGACTTGGCAAGCAATCACTGGAAAGCAAGATGGAGAGAAGAGCAGGCTGGATAAGGTTTGTTTTTAGCCTAGTAAAGACCTTCCACCAGCCCCTCCCCTGGCCTGGCCTTTAGCATTAGACAATACTAAGAACTTAGGGGGTTGGTTCCCACAGTAAGCAAACAATGTTTAGTTCATCCATGTATGCTATAAATTTGCTAGCCTTGGTATACGTGATTGTTCCTTATTATGCTTCTACACCAACGTAAGCTCCCTTTGAGACAGCATTAAACAGTACATCATCATGATGATGATGAAAGTGAATTTAATATCTCTGGACTATTCAACCACAGGCTGTATATAAAAGATGAACAAAGCCTCAAGGTCTGAAATATGAAACCAATGCACAAGTCCCTTAATCGTGTATTTTGAGAAAACGACTTTACTGTTCACTCCATGACCTCGGTAAAGACACAGTAGCTACTTCCACTTCTACTACTTCTATATACAGTCTCTGTATTTAATACATTACAACATGCATTTTGCAAACCATTTAACAAATGGCAACTCTGAGTTTCTGCTTACTAAGAGCTGCTGTGCATCTTAGCTACTGTAACACTGGATGGTTCTGACATCCACCTTTGAGGTCTCGTGTTCCACATTTCACATAGAGGAAACAGTTGGAACTCTTGTAAACACAGATTTTAAACTCAACTTAAGGTTTTTAAACAGTTTAGGATCTGCAAATAGCCATTATATAACGTAGAATAAAAAATTTTAAAAAAGTATCAATAGATAACTGTACTTACAGGATCAATTCCTGATCCCAACCCTGCAGAGACTGCAGCTGCTGTTGAATTCGTACCAACTTCACCCTGCGACTCCACTTGAGACAGCACACTCACCATTGACTGCAGAGACTCTAAATAAAAGTGAGAGATGCATGCTGTTAACCAGCCAGGATAATCATGTTCCTTCTCAGCAAGATAAAATGCATTCCTCGACAATAGTCAGAGAGTTTTATTTCCATTTGGACATAAACACAGCATGAGTAAAGAGTTGAAACTACATTTAGCTTTCATTTGACTAGAAATGAACAATTGATACAGAACAGGAAACCACATGTCTTAAAGGAAGACGACTGACATTTGTAAAATTACTGCGTAAGGTTTGTTTTAGCCATAGGAACGATAATTTAAATAGATTTTTAACGTGTGACTAAGTTAGCTGCTACTATTAGCTTAATATTTTGTAACGGCATGATAATGACTATCAGTCCTCTTATTTAGCTCTTAGCAACATAATGAATAAGCATCATCCTCTAAATGTCAAATGTTTCATTAAGCGTATTGTGGCAGTGGAGTGGGGTTTTATAATTCAGCTGATGGAGGAGAGTAGTTCAGGGAGTTGTTTTATGTAGCAGCATGCTAGGACCTGGAGGCGCGCGCGCGCACACACACACACACACACTCTGCTGAAGACCGCCTGGCATAGTGGAACACGCTCTAAACACCAGCCCAAGATATTTCTTAGACTTGCTGCACAGCCTGGCTTTGCTCTGTCTGTGTGGTGCAAACAGAAGAAAGAGTGTTGGCCCCCCTAAATACTTGTGTGCTGATCTGAAAGGGTCCTGCACTGCTCCTTTTGTTTGTGCGTTTTTCCCATGCTGGATGCTGGATTTGACCAGACTCACCTCCTGAACTAGGTGCTGCATGCTAACCATATTAGAATTTGCTGCACATGTATAAAATTTGGGTATATGCAAAATGTATAGAATGTTAATGATGTTAAGTATTGCTAACAATGCCAGTGCAATTTTACATTTTACTTTTTTTTTTAAAAAAACAAAACAAAAAAACTTAAATGACAATCAAGTTTCATTAATTCAGTGGCATAATGACCTATCAAAAATATATCTAAAAATCATGACAATATTTCCCCAGAAATATAAAACGTAGATCTAACAATGTGGTAATCTATGGGGTTCATTTGAGATAAGCAATCACCCAGATAACAACAATTATACAGACACATATCCAAGAATGAGCTCAATGTTTGCTCTACAGATGCATCTGCACTGGAAGCCCTTATGTGCCTGAAGAATAAACATTTCTCTATTCGAACAGCTGTTTGCATTAGTCCTCACTGTGAGTTCACAGGTTGTTTTAAGACAGCTTAAAAATTAAAACTATAAAAACCCAGGCATCACAAGAATTGAATATATATATGCTTATTCAACCTGTTGTGTGAACAAAGGAAAACAGCTGAAACATCTAAGGAACAGAACCAGAGTAAGACCGGGAAAACCACAACCCTCATTACCGTCACTCAGCGGCAGGCGCTTACCGAACAGAGGTAGCAACAAATAAGATACAAATGAGGAGGCACTACAAAGCCATGCTAATGAGACCAGCTAGTGCCCTGTGGGACTGCCACCCCCATTCTCTTAATGTTAACACCGCCGCCCTCTCTTTGAATGGAGATATGAAAGGAAGGATATGGTGCAGGGGGTGGAGAGAAATAATAATCAACATTCACCAACCTCTTGTTTGCACAAGCCCTTATTTGAACAATACTGCACTTGTTCACACTCGACATCACATTGAACTTGGCTTCTTTCCTCCACCTCATTCACTTCATCTCCATCACCGTCAGGTAACAACAAAGACTGAGGACCAAACTCACTGTAAATACAGATGAGCTGAAAGTGTCATTTCAAACACATCATCAACTCCACGAACGCTCGGTCTGACAGCATGACTACACGAGGGCTAGTGCTTTTTTTTAAAACTCATTTTAGATTGATTTACTTTACTAAAAGAAAAGTGTTTGAGCTCCCCAAAGGTAGTTCCACTCAAAAGAGGCAAATCACAAGTTTAATTAAAGGCAGGTCCCAACATACAACTTTCTTTTTTCCTCCCTTATAACAATCTACCAATGTCACACACCACTGCAACAAAATTGCTAAAATTAACCTCAAGCTCCATTTAATTCAGAGAAGAAGAAAAAAAAAACTCAGGTTGTAGAAAATTTTATTAAGGCATTTGTTAAAGCCACTTTTTTAAAACATGAAAGATATGCCTTTCTTTAGAGTAAAAGGACCTAAGCCCACTGCTACTCCAAGACAGACGGGCAAGTGATGTAGCCATGGAATGAACTGAAATTTGAATAATTCTAACTCAACAAAGAATGAGTCAAACAAGTGTGATCCAGACACTAATAAGGAAAGTCACTGTGAAAATAGTCTCATCTCTGGGCAGTGTTGCATGGTTACTGCATTGAAGAGAAATGATTCAATTCACAGTGAATAAATGACCATTCAAGGCTAAAGGCAAGAAATGAATTCTTAAAGACTGCGTTTTACATTTTCATGAAAGCTTAAGTCTCTGGACTGAATTTCTTACTTTTATAAAAGCTAAAGCTACAGTAACATGAAAGAATTCACATGCAACACTGTCAGGAACAGTGCTTCTGAGTCTTGGTGATGTGTCTCTTAATATCAAACATTCCACTGGAGCACATCTGTGATTACTACCTGCTCAGAGAAAGCGGACGCTACAGTGCTCGCAGGACTAGTTCCCTGTCCATGTTTAGAGAGCCTGATCACTTCTGGGAAAAAATATTTTTCAACTTAAAAACTCTCTCACAAAAGGCCTCAGTCACACAGGCCTTGAGACCAGTCAGCAAAAATGTGTATTCTCTGACCAGGTGGAACTGTTGCCAGGTGAAAACAGAGGGTGCTACACCAAAAGCCTTTTCGTGATTGCTTTGGTTGCTAGAAGATTGTCACAGTGGGCGATATTTTGCATGGTAAATGACAACTTGATTGCAATCACTTGCCGTTTACTCTCCAAGCTATAGAGAAACTTTAAAGGAAAAGTTGAGTCTTCTGAAAACTAAGAGCGATCGCGAGGAAGTTGTTGATGCACCCTCTTTGCAGCCAGTTTCATGCTAGTGACTGCCAGCAACCACTCACAAAATACATGTTTTCCTACCAACCGGTGGTTACCAGAGGGGACACTGACTGGTCTGTAGGCCCCATGAATAAAGCTTTAGCAAATCGATTTCACAGTGACTGCCAGCAAACTCGCAACCGGTTGGGGAATGCACACTTTCCATCAGAGCACTGGTTGCCCAAAGATCTCTGGGCCTGTGACTGAGGCCTCATGCAGCACTGATAATTTTAGCGTCCATTCCAGAACAGAAGTAAATCACATCTGATACCCAAATGACAATCACTTTAAGCAGTATCCATTGTAAGTCCATTTAGCTTATCTTTGCCTGTTTAGGCAGAATTACTATGATGTTTTACTGCCTCTACCATGAGTGAAAGGGGAGAAAAGTCTACCCATGCCGTGTCTCTACTCATTCCCTTCTCTCCGTGCCCATATTTTATACATTAGACAGATTAGGACAGAACTTTGGCCAAAATGACAGATGACGAGAAAATCTAACAACCTCTGCTCTAGACCACGAGGAAATGTTAACATGACACTAATGTGGTTCTTATGCAAGTCCACGAGGATGGACTTACATAAGATTATGTGTGTGTATATTGTCCTCAAGTGCGCATGAGGAAAATACTTAGACACTAGTACATTTTTTTTGCAGGTTACTAATTGCGGAAGTGTGTATTTGGCCTGATACATTACTGACCTTGTACAGTAGCAGGCTTTGTGGCATCTGTGAAATCACAGATATTTTCCCAGTAGTCCCTGATGGCCTCGGGTTTCAGGGGTTGGTTCTTTTGTCTCACAATATGGCCCCGAGTACGCTCCCAGCGCACTGCACACACAAACAGACACATGCAAATAAAGGGGTCATGGCATGGTGTAAATCACACGCATACTGTAACAGTGGGCTGGGGGCGATGACGAATATGGTAAATGCATACAGACATTTCCTCTAGAAAAAACACACAGTACTCACATTTACCAATCCAGCCTGCACCAACCTGAAGGGGGTGAAACACGAACAGAAGAGCAAACACATGAGATTAAGAAACACCGCCTCTAAGTTCTTGGTACATTTTTTTTCTATCATGACACAAAGCTACAGGCAATACAGCAAGACTTCACTTGTTTTACTAAAGCAAAACATAAGAGTGTTTTTGTCCAAATACCTCAAACAGGCCCCCATTTTCTTGGCATTGTTCATGACAGAGCCAGAGGACCAACGGTGCAACATACTCAGGCTTCAGAGATGCCACAAGATCTAATGAAACAAAACATATACAGATACAATAGAGGGCAGCTTCATTTGATTGCAACACATCAAGGTTAAGGTTAACCAATATGGTCTTCAATTGTTACCTTGATTATCAAAAGTATACATTTGCCAAGTCCTGTGATTACACAGCAAGAACGGAGGCTACATGTGCTTAACTTATGTAATCTTCTGAAAGACAGATGGCAAAAACATGGACTGACTGTGCATGAAGCAACAAGAACACTTGAATTTATGAGACCGGGTCAATATCAGTCCTAATACTAGCAATCCGTTAGGGAAATCTCTTACACAAGTTGGAATTAAGTCAGAAAGCAAATATGGCACAAGCTTTAAGTTCGTTTGTTGTTGTTCTTTTATATATCCCTTGTGCATGCTGAAAATATCTGTACCCTGGTGGTAAAAAGAAGCCATTCTGCTTCACTGTACTCACTGCTCTTTAGCAAGATAAGTTTTGTCATTAGTTTTTTTCAGAAAGTGTCAGTGAGTGAAAGCAAGCATATGGAAGCAAATCATTTACTAAGGTGAGGCCATCCTGTGACAGTTGGCACAGCGCAGTGTGTGGCAGATGCTACTGTAGGCCGGCACGGCAGGGGAACAAAACCGTTCCTTAAAATCACTTAATACCCCTGTTTCCAGAGCTGCCGTCACAGAGCATGCTCAGTGTGACTGTGACGTTCAGACATGCACAAATACTGAGTCAGGGGTTAGAAAAACAAGCCCAGTCCCAGTTACTCTGCAGGGTGATGTTTTTTGATTGGTGTAAAATTAATACGAAAGACAGTGGCTAATTATACGTTTGTGTTACTTCATTTTATTGTAGGTATCCAACGTTGCATGCCTTCTCTCTTGAATGCTTTCAACATAAAAAGTATAAATGATTTATTATCTTACTTAGAATTCTTCTCTGAATATTGAAAGACAGCAAATACAGTAACGTAAGGAGGGCAGAAGGGCTGACACATCAAAACTTTTACAGCACTCGCAGGGTGCATGATTTCATCATGGCCCTTGGAAAAGCAAGAAAACACAGCTCCTGAATATTAGATGACAAATTTGCATGTCAAACGGGAGTGCTGTTGCCTCAAATTTTGTAAATCCACATTACATGGTATTACATTATGCAACTGCTCTGAAAAAATGCTTTGGTTAAAACCCATTTGTCTATTTCAGCCTGTCCAATAAGATAAAAAAAAAAAAAAAAAAAAAAAAGAGTGAGTGTGCTCACATCATATAAACCAGCTGGATCCATTATATGTTTTTTACTCTACTTACCTGGAGGCATGACTGTTTCTGTGAGGCGTGACCCAGCAACAGGAGCAATCGTGTTGCAGTGGATGTTGTACTTGTGGCCCTCGATTGCCAAAGTGTTAGCCAGTCCCAGCAAGCCCAGCTTGGCAGCGCTGTAATTTGCCTGGCCAAAGTTGCCGTAGATCCCTGCGGCTGAAGCTGTCATGATGATTCTGGCCACAGAAACCCCAAGACAACATGTCTGGGTTAATGCAAAGTGACAGGCATCATGACGGAGTAATAGGAGACACAGACAACCCCCCCACACACAGTCTTACAAAGGCTTACATATTTTTCATGCAAGCATACACACAGGAGTGTGCAAATGTAAGCATCTAGCCATGCAATCCTAGCACATTTACACACACACACACACACACACACACACACACACACACACGCACGCACGCACGCACGCAGTGGCTTTAACGAGGTGAGCACAGTAAATCTGCTTGCATATTTTACATTACAAATGTATGCTATATGCAGAAATGAATGCATGAATGGATTTAAGAGTTTTTCTAGTAACCTCGCAAAGTTTACCAAGTTCAACCAAGCAAACGTAAAGGGTTTAAGATCAATGCTACATTAGGTGCAGGAGACATCTGAAAAACACATAGCTGGTCATTAGAACGCAGTGATCCACAGCATAACACATGTAATCTGTACCACATTATCAATTTCCATTCTCTAAAAATCTGAGTCAATTTTCTGAGGGAATCTTGCAGACTTACAAGTCTCAACACAGTAATTTGTGAAGAGCATCACATGATCAAATGTTGCACAAGAGACATGATCCAGAAAATAAATACATTATGTAAGTGTATTCCTTCATGTTTTCATATGGTGAGTGAGCAGGGGACTCGGGCTGTGACCTTTATCGTTTTAATTTCTTTCTGCTGCGGTTTTATCTTTAAATGTACCACACATTTTTGTTTGGGGTGAATGCACACAGTGATTGCATTATAAAATTTCCCATAAGGACTGCAAAATATAGCCGGGTGACAAATAAAAAAAAAAAAAAAAAAAACCTGTCTAAGTCAGGTGTTGGGCCATTATAAGATGTGCTTATAGAACAGGTTTAATGAAGCTTGACACTGATGCTATACATTTCTGGAACTCTGCTGGAGGGATGAACACATTTCATTGAAGAGAGACTCCCTCCTTTGGTGTTCTGATGATGGTGATGGACAACCCCATATAAGTCAGTATAATTCTCCAACAGGGTTCGGCTGGTTTGAGCTGTAGTAATGGCAAAGACCATGGCATATGATTCACATCCTCTGGCACTCAAACCATTCAATTGCCCCATCTTGGAAGATTTTATGCCCATCAGGTTATAAATGTTTTACCAGAAGATAAAGGTAATCACTCAGAACTCTAAGGAAAAGGTTCTTACCTCCTGCAACAACCTCACAAGCAAACAGCAAATAATCTGTGGACAATACTGCTGCGGCCGGTACATTATGGACACCTTGCATAAAACGGCTTCAGAATGAGAACGAGTTGATCATCTCATTATCCCAGAGGTGCTATGAAACGTCAAGCTGGTGTTTTGGCAACTAGACAAAGATCAGACCAAACTGCATAAGCAGTCACGGAAAAAGACACTGCATGTCTTGATCCTTACGGTGTCAAATTAAAGGAAAAAAAACACAATTTAAAAATATCATACCAATAAAAGCCCAAGATGATGTAAATGTAAAACCTCAAAGATTCATTTGGTTTTGCACCATTTGAGGTTCATCTCCTTTATGGCGTACTGACTAACTACAGCTGACAATGTGAGGGCAGACATGCTTCCAAACATTATCCCCAAGAGACCACTTAGTCAAAGTTTTTTGTGTGCCTCAGATTATCTTTAGTACCGTTACTGACGTCTGAATCAGTTCTCATCACACAGTACTGATATCTTCTTGATAACACTCCAGTAATGTTCTGTCTGTTGAGGATACTGCAACTTTGACAGATCTAAGGAAGGAAAAAAAAAAAAAAAAAAAAAAAAAAAAAAAAAAAAAAAAACAAAAAAAAACTACCCACGTAATAAGAGGATGACACAGTTTTACCTACGTCAATAGCTGCTACAAGCTGAGCTACCTACCTGCCAAACTTTTGGTTTTTCATGTGGTTCCAGGCAGCTCGAGTCACTAAGAAAGAGCCTCGCAAATGAACTCTTTGAATGAGGTCTGTGATGCAGAGTAAGAGGAAAGACACAAGTAAGCATTAATGCATAACGATACACATTTCTGCTATTTAACAGTGGAACAGTGTGGGTCAAATTAAGCTTATAGCAGGTTTTTTAAAACTCCCACACGTTTGAATGTATAGACATGTAAAGACATTTGACAGCAAACCTAGCTTTAAAAAATATATATATAATAATAATAATAATACATTTTATTTATAGGCGCCGTTCAGGGCACTCAAGGTCGCCTTACAGACATATATTGCTCTACATATAGGATACCTGTGAGCCAAATGAAGGAAGTCATACAGTATAAGCAATGAGTGAAGTGAATTCAAAGGTCAGAGATAATGTAATTACCCCAGTCCACATCACTTGTCCTGGCAAATGATCGGTCACGAAGTATTCTTGGTAAAGAAAAGCAAAGAAAGGGTTTTAGTTTTTTTTTTCCTGTATTTTTTTTTTCCTTTTGTGAGCCAAAAATTACATGATAGTACTGCCCACGCTCAAATTAAATGCAACCAAATGGTCATTCTAACAGCAGATGATATGAATAAACCTTAAAAATAAAAAATGTGTGATTACTGCTGTTAAAAGGACTTACCCGGCATTGTTTACAACAATATCTGAAAAAAAGATTTATTATTAGATTTGAGGTAAGCTGTAACAACATTATTGACAACCATCTGATGATAATTTCGTAACGGGTGTCGGCACTGCTGGCTGCAGGATTTCCATAGAAAGTTTATACACACCTATTCTTCCAAATGCATCCAATGCGGTCTGGATCAGCTTTTCTCCATCTTCTACAGAATCTGTAGGGGTATAACAAAACAGTCTTTTTCCTCACAGTTTTACAGTAAGTTGTGGTATCAAAAGATTATCTGTGTCTCTTGTAGCTTTAGTTCAGAGGGGTGTACTGTGGGTTAAAATTGGCTGGAAGCAGTACCTTTTCACCAGTTCTTTTTATTGCATGTTTTAAGTGTGCTATAGATCCTCTGCTGCGGGATTACATTTTATATGAGCGAGTTGCTAAGCGGTCTAGCTTGCTAATATCACGAATGAAGCCGTGTAAACTCTGCACCACATTGTCACTGGAATCTGCATGCATTAATTTAGCAATGCGGAAAATGTATTAATGTTTTTATACTTGATTCCAATCTGCCACCAAGTCTTTTACACTGCTGCAGCTACGAGAACACAGAACACACACACAGAAAACCTGTTCAATCAATAAAATTAATTTCACTTTGATCTGCAACAAACGAAAGCAATTTCCACGTCTTCTGTATTAGGCTGAGGGACATTAACATTTAATGTTTAAATGTATTTAGTTTAAAGTTTCAGAGCTCTGATGGGCAGAAATAAAACAAAGGGATTTAAAATCACTCAAGTTAAAATATTTATTTTCTCTGTGCACCAAATCCCAAGATTAATGATTTTCTGCAGCATTAATTTCCTGTCTTATATGCAACAGTGTTGCATTTTACTGTTATAGTTTTATGTTCTTTATAGAGTTTATTACCTTTTTATCAAAATTTGATAACATCTCTGATTGTGCAGGCCACACACAGATCATTTTGTGCAGAAGAAGAGCCACATGACGTGTGAAACACCCCTTTCTATGCAAGTGCATACAGAGGCTTAAGTAGAAAGCCAGGCTTAATAAATAAAGTTGATAACTACCATTCTCTCCGACCTGGGTTTCAGGTTTTGTCAAGCTGGTTAACGCAAACAAAGCCTGATTGTGTTGAACTTCCTTCATAGTATACTCCTGATTCTTGGCTCGTGCTTGCATATACAGAAACAATGAGCATAGCTGGGAGCGTCGCATATGAGAAACCTTTATCATGTAGTAGAAAAAACTGATGGCTTCACTCGCATTAAGTATTGATGTGTGACAAAAAAAAGTAAAGTAAAAAAAAGTCAACATTCAAAAATACCAATTCAAAAGAGTGATTTGTTTTGTTTTCTAAAACTATTTTTCTCCTATAGGCGAGACAGATCTTCAATATTCACCAACGGTTTCATCTCTAAGCACATCACACTGATTGAAATCAATACTATTTTTCAGCAAACCATTACATGAACTAAATATCTGGAAACAGAGACGAGAAGAGGACTCACCATAGTTCGCCACAGCCTTGCCTCCCTTCGCTCTTATCTCTTCCACCACCTTATCAGCAGCTGCAGAACTCTTTCCACCTCCTTTAGTGTCTGCTCCAAGGTCATTCACTTTATTGCAACAAAGAGAAAGAGATTAGCAATAATGGGGTGAGTTTGCAATTCTCCGTGAGTGATTAGGTTAAGAAAAGAGCATAGCCAAGCTGATTCCTTCACAGAGTTAAGATCAAATTCAGTCCTGGCAGGAGAAATACTTTAAAATGAGAAAATGTTTGTGCAAACATCTGCAACTGTGTAATTTAAAACTGACAGCCACTGCAATGTAAACTTCTTAGTGACATTATGAGGCATAATTTATCTCAGTCCAACTTTTCCCTCTACCAGTGCCAATTCCAGTACGTCAATTCAGGATATCTGATTCAGGATTTCAATTCAACAAAAATCAGTCGGTGCTAGTGCTGGTGTAGTCAGCAGCAAATGATATGAATGTACGGTGGTAAAAATCTTATGTTCAAATTATAAATGAGCTACATGAAACTGGCTGGATCCATGCAGTGCTTAATATAAGCATGTATACCAACATGACGCTGACAAAAATAGATAGATAAATTATAGGTTACAAGCACACACCGGAGCAGGTTAGGGCTACAGCATACGTTACCATGGCGACATACCCTTTACTCAGCATTTACTTGGGATGCTCAGGTTGCATCTCTGGTTCACACTTGCTTTTATCATTGCTATATTCAGTTCCACTGTCACGCTCTGAATTGGAAATTGCTATTCATACCTTTATTTCATCATGTCTGGGTTACTGGAATTCAGTGTTCCCTAGTCTTAACAAAACCTCCATGGAATGTCTGGAGGTTTTTCAGAACTCCGCTGTGAGGTTTCTGACTAAAGTACTCGCACATCACACCGTACAGCTGCACTGGTTCCCCAACTTCAGAGTCCACTTTACGATTCTGGTTTTGACTTTTGGAGCTCTGCATGTACAAGCACCAGAGTACAGTGAACATTTACATCCACACGTCCCCAGCAGGATCCAGAGGTCATCTGATCAGGGTCTGCTGGCTGCGCAGCATACAAGGCTGAGAACTAAAGGAAACAAAGCTTTTGCAACAGTGGCTCTCCCTCTGAGCCTGAGATCTGTGGACTCGGTGATCCCGTTTAAAAAGCAGCCAAAAACTCAGCTTTTAAAAAAAAAAATAATTGGGTAACTTTTTGTTTTAATTCTTTAGCATTTTTTTTGTGATGCACTTTGTGATATTTATCCTGAAAGGTGCTATATAAATAAAATTGTACTTACTTTATCTGTATAAGCCAAATCCAGCTTTGTAGCACATGCCTTATTAATGTAGGTCATCCTAACCACACCATAATAAAAACATGTGCTATAAGAAGTTCAAAATGAGTATTTTGTATTTACCTATTACTGAGGCGCCTCTTTCAGCAAAAGCCAGTGCATATTCTCTGCCAAGACCTGTTGTAAAGAAAAGCACATAAGCAAAGGGTATGAGCTTGCTTTCAAAGAATAAAACACCCCAATAGCACCTGCAGCGCTGCTGTGTTGCTGCATGCTCTTTGACACACTTTCACTGCTAGCTACACGCAATTGCGATATTTGTACTTTGCTCTCCGTGTCCTTTAAATAAAAAGATCGACAGACGTCCGTTTCTGCTCGAATTAAACTGCTCATTTTGTGCAAAAAAATAACACACACTTGCTGTACCGAGTGTGCTTAACAATATTGCGACTTGCAGCTTTTCCTCAGTGTCAACAGTCTGCAAGAAACCGTGATTACAGCAGCTGTGCTGCTAATAAACATGCACGAAAACAACAGATTAGTGCATTTGCCGTCTTAATAACTGGGCTGGCATACCAACAAGCAAACTCCACAAATACCAGATTAGCAGTTGGAGCTAACATTGCAAACGCTATTTTAGCCTCAATGCAGTCGACAGTCCAGCTAACGACGATTTTTACCTCCTCCGGCCCCAGTGACAAGCACAACTCTTCCCTCGAAAGACAGAGACATTGTTGTGAGATTTTACTGTCTGTTTTGGAGGTCACAGTGGCTACAAAAGCACTGGCTTTCTGAGACAGCAGGATGAACTCTTATAAGTCACACTTCCGCGATATAGGGAGGACGTAACGAGCAGGGACCAATCAGAAACCAGGATTTTATTACAACTTTTTATCACAGTAATTGTACACGTGTAGTCTGTGTACTTTGATCTGAAATGTTCATAGCAAAGCAATTCAGTTATATTCTAGTAGAGCTGGAGTACATGCTGGAGGGTTTTTGGAATCACAACTTTGGACGCTCTTATTCGTTTAATTAAAGCATGCATTGTACGCAGGTACACTGATAACAGTCTTTTGTTTATACAGGAGAAATCTGGGATCCAGTAGTTAACAGTAACTCATCAGTATTCTCTGACCGTATGTCATTTATACTGTATATTAAATTTTAAAAAAATTACTTTTCGCTTGATCATCTAGTGTGCTTGTAATAGAATAGAATAGAATAGAATAGAATGAATGCCTTTATTGTCATTATACAGAATGTACAATGAGATTGGAGTAATAGGCTATGTTACAAGTGAATTGATCATTTACTCATAGTCTGAATAGAAACACTGATGCTACAGTATAGACTAACAATAGATTTGTGAAGAATTCAATCTTTAAGTGACTTTCAAATTATTTTACCCACCAAGCAGTGGGTAAAAAAGTAAATACCTCCATTGCAGTGGAGTACAATGTATAAATTAGCTTGAACTGGAAATACTCAATATGTAAAAAATACCTCTACTTTGTAAAAGTAACTGGGTCATTCTACAGAAATGTCCGATGGCATGAGATGGCACAATTTTTTTTTAATCGACTTTGTTTTCGAAATTTAAACTTAGACCACATTATTATATGACTTCTTATAGTTTATGTATTCACAGAAATGACAGTTTAATGATTTATATATTTTTGTACATTTATTCGAAGACCACATATGCTGTGCTTTTGTCACTTGTGGTAACATTACTCCTTTGGCAATTCTGAAGGCTTTTATGAAATATTATTTCCACAGTCTCATATTGTCAGAGTTGCATAATAATAATAATGCATAATAGGTTTGTTAAAAGAGTGATTGTATGATAGACCATTTATATACCATGACAATGACAATATTTGAAGAACAGTTAAAATGAGAAATGATGCAATATTTTACCTTAATCCTCAAGTGTAGCAAAATTCAGTCGATGTAGAATTATTATCCTGTCAAATATGACCCATTTTATTTGATGTTACAGAAAGAAAACACAGTAACACAATGAACCATCTGAGAACATATATAGCACTCAGGTAGACATATATGACAAAAAGAGGGTTAATCATGATAAAGAAAACTTAGTATTTGGATAAAATATTAATATTTTATACAAAGAACATCACAAACAACTTTTGTCAATGATTAGTTCATCAGTAACTAAAGGCTTACAAATTACTTATAACTGAGCATTATTATAAATTATGACTCTGACCCTGCTCTCTGCCATTTGTGGATGATCCGTGCAAACCTATTGACATCAACTGTGCAACAATTTGTTTTTAAGAGAGTGTCTTAAATAGTAGTTAAGCCAGTGCAATGGCATTTTAAACTGCTTAACAAGCAAAGCAAAAAAGGGATGCTCAAAAGAGGAAGGGGAGAAGGGAGCAGGATGAGGATACTATCGAGGCTTTGGATTTGAACAGTGCTGTCAAATACTTTGATGAGTGCGAGGCCCAAAAGATGAAGTCCTGAAGATGAGTAATTTGTATTTTTGTAAAGATTGAAACATTTACCACTTAAATGTTGAAAATATTCACTCATACTATAATGTGTGTGCCAGTGACATATCTAGAAGCTGGTCCACTGGAAACAATTGTTGAATGAGGAATTCTATTAATGAGTGACTGTTTGGTATCGCAACCCTGTCTAATCAGTCCATGAGTATCAAGGAACCACACCAGATCTGGACTGAGGCGCAGGACACAGGGGTAAAAGTTTAACAGGTTTATTTAAGTCACACAATTAAACAGGGTGAAATAATGAGTTGCTATTTCCTGAATGGGGATAGTGAGGGGGGCAGGCAGGTGAATTCAGACAATCCTCCTCACAGTAATCTCCACAGTTTTCTCTCCAGCGATGTCACTCGCAGAATCCACTATGGCAGGAAGTGTCGGCACAGAAAAGAGTTAAGTGAGTCCAGGGCAAAACCAGATCCAATCACCGACTCAGAAATACAGCACATGAGGCTCCAAACTGCACAGTTAGTGCAACAGTCTGGCAATGAGTGAGGAAGTTCGTCAGCCGTAAGTAGCAGGTGAGTTATCAGATTGCACAGAAGTGGGCAATTCCCAGCTGCTTCCAGGTGCTTCGACAAGGAAGGTGGGACAGTCAGGAAGGCCTCACCTCTGGAACGAACAAGCAGAGTTACCACGAACACACCCACAGGGGAGAGAGAGAGAGAGAGGAAGCAAAAGGTGGAGAAAAAGATAGAAAAGATAGGTGAACACAGGAGGACAAGGGGACCTTGACAATGAGGACCTGTGGTTAAGGGGCTTTTCTTTTTTGTTCCATGCTCATAGACATTACAGTTGTTTGTATGTTGCCTTAGCAAGGCTAAATCTGTATTGGGCTTATGGTAGCATAGTTGAAGAAGAAGGTGTGAACTTATAGCATAAGCTTAAATAAATGTGTCTATTTCTATGTGTTTATACATGACTCTGCATTTAACCATTATTATTAATCTCTGGTTCTCTTCTACAGCCCCTCACCCTAAACCAGTCACTGCAGATGGCTACCCCTCCCTGAGGCTGGCCTGCTGGAGGTTTCTTCCTGATAAAAGGGAGGTTTTTTTTCCCACTGTCGCCAAGTGTTTGCTCATAGGGGGGTGTTTTGACTACTGGGGTTTTCTCTGTATTATTGCTGGGTCTTTACCTTACAAAATAATATGCGGGACATATGAAGTGAGAAGACGAAGCAAAGTAACTGAATCAGCGGCATCCGTTTGATGTAACAGAGAGAGCGAGAGAGAGAGAGAGAGAGAGAGAGAGAGAGAGAGAGAGCGAGGAGGAGGAGGAGGAGGAGGAGAGAAAGAGCGCGTGAGGACAGAGAGAGAGAGAGCGCACGAGCATCTCCTGCTCAGACTCTCCAAGGAGGCTGCGATGTAGACAGGATGAAACTGGCGGGGTGTTTTTCCGAGGACCGTGCCTCTTGGTTGTCGTTACCTGTCGTGGTGTATCATTACCATCTATTTATTACCTGGGGAACAGGAGGAGCGTATTACCATTTTATCGATGCCTGAGGATTATGGACCTCTACAATAACGAACGGCGGACACCTGCACCTTTCTTCTTCTTCTTCTTCTTTTCTTTCTTCGTTTACACATTTTTAAAGCACTGGCATCGGTAATTTTCTCACAAAATGTTGAATTTAGCGCTCTGTCGACGTGAAGGATGTCCGTGGCACGTCATTTTTTGTTGCCGCTGGACATGAACGTGTGCGGTGCACAAACCTGTGGACGGGCGCCGTTTCCCAGGCAGTATGATACAATATTTTGACATAACTGTTATTTTTGTGTGTTACGCTCTATTGCGCATGCCTAGTGTTAGCTATAGAAAGCTGCCCGACGCCACTTCTCTCTGTCCTGGCCGTGATGTAGGAGCGAAAAAGTGACGGGACCGGGGGGGACTACATTAAAAAAAATGCGCTGGCAAAGTGGCAGCGTGGCGGCCAAAGGATTTGAGTTGAGATCCTTCATGAAATAGATTGTGCCATAAACTGAAGAATGTCAGGGACACCAAATGCAGAGGCTGAAGGAGTAGTCTCCAAAGTGCAAGTGAAAAAGGAGATCAAGACAATCGTGGAGAATTTGGAAACCATCCTGGGAGACCTCAAGGATGTAGCCAAAGAGCTCAAAGAGGTAAATTTAGAAGAAGTGGTCTGCCATGTGTAATGTTATTTCCACAGGCTGGCTGTGAGGGTGCTCTTTCTAAGCATCCTTAACTGAGAGGAGATGGAGAGCTGACATCGACCTCACCAGTGGGGCCTCTGTAAGAGACTACACACTCCACACATACACACTGTGCTCCTCCCCTTCCCACTAATGTATGTGATCATAATCTCCAACATGAGAGACATTTGGCACTGGGAGGACATGGGGTGTGAAATGGCAGGACAGCTTCTTCACCCTGGCTCATAAGCTTTGATGAAGGTGTGAAAAAAATGTAAGCACAATTAATATTTAATGGACAAGTTGGTGCATACAGGAAGGTGCTTTTGCATTAGATTTCATCATCTTAATGCTGACTTATTTTGGTCCAAATTATATCCTGCCAAATAATAGAAAAAAAAGTGATCATTTTCCTTTCACGTGTCAGCTCCCTTGATCTCTTGTGGTGTCTCTCTCATCCTTTACCGTAATCTTTCTTTGTCTTCAGTAGTTGATCTCGATCCTTTCTTGATCTCTTGGTGTGTGCATTCCTTGTCATTCTCCTCCTCCTCATCTCTAGTCCTTAAGGATCAAAACTCTTAGGGCTGTCTGATTGGACTTCTCAAATCTCCAGTGATGGAGAGACTACAGAGGTTTCTGTAGAAATCAGGATATATATATGCCTCTGTGACATATTTTCATTTCATTCACATCAGACTGCTTTTTTTTTTTTTTTTTTTAAATCAGTCTCACCCCCACAGCAGAAATAATGTGCAGTCTTACCTGCTTTTATGCTTGCATTCCTCTGCTGGGCGCACACCAGGCATCCAGCCTGCTCTGCCAAACCTCTAACCTTAACATGACAGGCTGTCATTCTAATACAGCTCTATTGCGTACAGCCTCTGGTGCATTATGGATGGGTAGTCAACACAGCATCTGTCTCCTTCTGCCACTCTGCTCCCCTCACTCTCATTTTTTTCTGCAACTTTGACTGAATTACACTCCTTTTGTGTTTTTCAGCAGTTTACAATATCTCACAGCAAGCACCAGAGATAAATGAGAAGAAGAAGGCATTGTAATCCATCTATTGTGATCTTTTTATGTGATGTGCCCTTCCTTTTTTCTTCCTTTCTTCCTTCCTTTCTTCCTTTTTTCTTTTGCTTCTGGGAGATTGTGTAGAGGATCAGTTATTCTGACACCGCACACACTAAACACATACCTCGGGGGGGTGTTACTATCAAAGCCAGTGTTTGGGGTGTAATCCATTTGAAATGCAGTTATCTGTTATAACTCACAGACGGGGCTGGAGCCGAGCCTGGCTCCAAGGAGGGACCCTGCCCAGATGCTTGGCACAGCCGCCAAAGCTGCCTGGCCTACAGCAGGGGCTGCACACTGGGATACTGGTATTACCTCTTGTGTGTGTGTGTCCGAACAAATTATCCATTTAAAGACTGCATGGAGAGTTTAGCACTCTGCCCTAGCCTTCCATCTTTATTTTTATCACTCCCTCTCAGTCACTCGCTCTCTCCTTAGCCGCTGTTTTCACATGCATTTAAAACCACATGATAGCAAATGTGCTTTAAAGCAGGCTAACATACTGGGTACTGAAAGAGGAGCACACCTAATCCAGAAGATAAACATATATAAGCTCTTCGTCTGAAATGTTGCAATTTTACTTTCTGGAGAAAATTTCTCCTTGGTTACTTCACCAGTGTTTCAGCTATGATACTATGCATGCTCTACTCAACTTATGTTAGACTTTTTTTTAGACCCTCTGAGAGCTGCAGAGTCAAGCATTAGCAAAATGTCCAACACCAATTCAGTTCTGGGCTTCAAAGGAAGCGCCACTCTCCAACAAGGGAAGAGAAGCAGGAAGGAAATGTCCTCCAAAGGGAATGTTTTTGGACAGACATCTGAAAAAGCTTCAAGAACGTGGGCATTATATTACTAAGTACCAGTTATTAGCTCCCAGAAGAGTTTACTACAATTATTAAAATTTATCTGCCACGTTAAAGGCGCCTTGGGCAATCTTTATGATGTATTATAAACTCTTCCAGCATCCAGATATTGCCTGAAAACTGTAAATGCAAATGTATAGTGGAGTAACTGTGTCCATGGAAAGTAGTTACATTTCTACAGATAAAATGTGAGCAGTCTGTCATCGTTTAGTTGTCCACTCAGCCCTTCGTTGGTCTTAGGTGGGTGCATACTGATAGGCCGATTGCTGGAAATTAGGGGTGTCACAGGGTTATTATACCTTTTATTTTATTTCATTTTTACTTTTTTTCCATTTTTGTTTAGTTTTATTTAGTTTCATGAGTGAGTTTACCTACTTTCAGTTCACTTTCTGTTTAGTTTTTATTAGTTTCAACTTGCAGTTAGAGGTGGGAATCACCAGAAACCCCATGATACGATATTGTCACTATACTATTCCAACTATGCAATTGGGATTTTTAACTTTTTGCCATATATTTTGCCACATATATTGCGATTTATAACCAAGTTAAACTTTGTCACTATCTGTTTAATCCAGTAAGATAAAGATAAGTTAATTTATCTCGCTTCAGTTTTTTTTGCTGCAAAATTAGATTAAGCATACCAACACTGTCACTAAAACCTGCCATAAATGTTGCCAAGATGGAGTCAGTCTGTGATTGAACAGGATCAATCTGTTTCTGATAATGCAGCAATTCCTGTTCTATAGGAATATACCCAGAATACAGCCAGCTGGCAACCAGTTGAGCCGAGTCCCTTCAAGTTGTGCTCATTGACAAAGACTCATTCAGACTGATGGCAACATGTTGGCAATCTGTCTGCATTTATAAATTAGACAGCAATTATTTGTAACACTTCGACAATCTCTCGCATAGTGCTTGCAGTCTGTCCCAATCAGACTGTGACTGTTTGCAGAAAGTTTGCCTCCTATCAAGTGACCTCTACAATCACCTTGCGATCAAAAGTGGTCATGAGTGTGCAACATCTCCCAAGCTCTGGGCAACCATTTAGTCAGCACAAGTTGCAATCAGTCATAGAATGTGAAAAATGTTATACAATCACCAGGCAGTCACCGATTTTTTTTTTTTTTGTAGATGCAAGGAGGCTGCAGTCCTCCTATGTGTGACTGAGCCTTTAGCTTGCTCTGAATTAGGAGATATCTTTGGCTAAATGTGTCCAGTGTTTTGATACAGTGTCGCCACACAAAATATCATGATACTATGCAGTGTCTACCCCCCCCCCCCCCAAACCCTAGTTTCAATGTCATTTTTAGTTCCCTTTGTGGGTAGCATTTGACAGGGGCAGATTTAAAATGTTCAGAGCAGAAAGAAATTTCCTATACAGTATATTTTTATGTTATGTTAACTGGTTTGAGTCAACTACACTAGCCTTGGTTGCAGTGGTAAATGGAGTAGTACTTATATAGCACCTTTCTACTCAGTTTGAGCACTCAAAAACTTTCTGCTAATACTCGGGGTTCAGTATCTTGCCCAATGATACTGGTCCGAGACACATGGACAGGATTGATTGATCCACCGACCTTCCGATTGGTCGACGACCTGCTTTACTACCTGAACCACAGTGCCCCAGTAACCATAACCACATAGTGGCAATAACCTTGATATTTAAAAGTGAAATATCAGTATCATTGATACCAAGATGGCAAAACTATCATAAATAACTGATATTGTTCTTTTTCTAGGCTTTTATATTGTTATGGTTACAGACCCTGTTGCCACTTGTAGTTTGAGGCAACACAAATTCAGTATTCTTCCTTCTCATAAAAACATTTGGCATCCACCAAAGAGGTTTTGCCAAAGGAAAATCACCATGAAAGTGTTAACAAAATAATTTTAACCATTTTTTCATAGGGGGGTTTGTTTTCTCAAAATGAAAATTTAATTATGTTTATCAAATTAAAAAGAAAACATAAAAATAACAACAAAAAACAAAACAGGAAAATGCATAGACTTATATTTAGTAAGGTAACACAGACTCTTTGCCTTATGCATATGTGGGCCAGGACCCCCCGGTTATTTGTAGGGGTGATCGTGAATCTGATATAGTCATTGAGTTATCAAAAAAAAAAAATCAGTTTATGCAACTGTTAAATATAAATATACTTTATATATTTCCTTGTTTTTACCAAGGTCGGCTGTGTGGCAGGCAGGATGTGAACCCAAATGCAGGATTTGGAAGACTGACATAAATCAGACAATATATACACACACACACACCAGGTAATTAGGGAGAAAAAAAAATCAGGGAACAGAGCTGAAACTCACTGGGGAAACCAATCAAAGGAAGCGAAACTAAACACAGCGCACAAGAGATGAGGCACTATCAAAATACACCGGTTAGAAACTAAGATTGAGACACAGACTCACACATCCAAACTTGACACAAAGACAGAAAGGTAAACAACACGGAGACAAGACTGACCTCACACAGCAGATACTAAGGACAAAGAGACGAGACTAGAACAGACTGCACATGAAAGGGAACTAACATCACAAAACAAGGAACCAAGGACTAGAAGTAAAGATAAACTCAGAAGTACTAAGAAATAATATTATACTCAAAGGACAAGATATAGAACTAGAACATAAATCACATCTAAAATTTAAAAGCAAATCACAAACCCACAAAAATTCAAAACCCTGGGTTTAACACCCAGGGACCAGGACAGTTTTTGCTGCACCGGAGAAAAAGTAATGAACAGCTTTGCAAGGTAATGCACCTAGAAGCTGTTTGCCAACCAGCATTCAAAAAACAAAAATAGAAGAATACAGTGCCAGCTACCAAGCATGTGTGGCGCTGTGAGATTATGTCTCACCGTACAAGCAGGAGAAATGAGCAAAGTCAAAGGTGGAAATGCATTAAACCTGCATTCTTTTTAATGACCAACAGGGGGCTGGAAAAAAAGCCTTCCAGTTCTTTATGGGAAAATGGCCCTCAGTTTCATTGCTATGTGGCCTCAGCAAACACTCTTGATGACTTTGTAAGATTAGTAACTAGTTTCAGGTCATATCAAACAAAATACAAAGCCATTATAATTATTATTATGGTCATTCTAAGACTCTGAAATGAGGATTATCTGGGGTTTTCTCATTGGCAACAAAATCACAAAGCATTTCATTACATCCAGCTTCAAAACACCAAGATGGCAAAAATTAAAATTTGATTTAAATACACATCCCTATTTTTTATATATAGATATCAGGTTAGTATTGCCATCAATATTTGATTTTACTATGATTTTTCTTTCTTAACCACAGTAATCATGATGTGAGAATCTTAACAGGATAGTGCTTGTGGAAATTCAGCTATAGTGTTTTGTATAATATACTACATGCACATTTGTGCAGTAGTATGTATGTTTTGACTTAACTAGTTTCATTGTGCGGGATGTGACAGTAGTTTTCCTGTCTTCTGTATGCAAGGTGTCCTGATGAAATCCTACATTAATTTCTGCTATACTTTGCAGAGCATTTCTGATACTGTATTTCCTTTTTGATTTGTTTAATGTTTCCTTATGATCTGTTGTATGGTCTATATTACATTTCAAAGGAAAAAATCCATTGGTTAAGTCTTTTTCATGCTGATTTTGACTAATAGGAAACTTGCAGTCTTGTGATTTTTTTCACTCCTCTGCACTGTTCTTTTTTTATATCCCTTTGTCTTTGTCATCTTCCCTCTTTTCTTCTTTCCTAACATTGGTTTTATATGATGGTTTTCCTGTCTTGCATCACAGTATATGTTTGGTACCGCTACTTCTCTTGAATTCTACTGGTGCATGAGATTGATGTAATCTATCACTTAGGCCATAATCTGGCAGGCTCGTGGCTTTTCTCATACATCGTCCTGATATTTATTTTCTCTTACTGTGGTTGTGATTGGGATGTGTTAATCAATCTTCAATCTTATGAATCTGGAAGTAAAGTGTTTCCTCTTTAAATTTTAATTAGGAACTTACAGAGATATTAATATTGCCTTTTCTTGCACTTCATTTTCTTAGCCTGTGTCCTAATGCTTTTTCCCAGTTGGCAGCTTTTTTAAATGAAACTGTAATAGGCCTTTGCAATTCATTTACATTTAAATACAATTATGATGGCTTCTGCAATTATGGAAATTAGATAATTGATATAAAAAATTTGTGTCTTTCCTTTACATCAGTGCATTTTTGCTCTTTACTAAAACCCCAAACTCAACCCCCCATAGGCTCTGGTAGGTTTAGATCAGTTCAAACCAGGATGATAGAAAGAGAACCTTTTATCAACAAAACTTTGATTCAAGAAAAGATAATGTTTCAAAGTTAGATTGAATTGTGAAATAATTGTGATCTCATTACTGACCAGAAATAATCACTATTACAATTTATGTCATAATCAGTGGCTCCATCGTGTAGTGCTTTAGACACATTTGCCTAACAAGCGTAAGCTCCCGATTTCAGTCTCAAGAGGAGACACAAATCCCTTTGGGCTTGCGTCAAGAAGGGCATCCGCCATAAAAAATCTGCCAAGTCAAACATATGGAGCTACCTGCTGCGACAATCCCTTGTGAATAAGGAAGCAACTGAAAGTAGCTTTTACAGTTTATACCATAATCAGACAGCCCTAATTTCATCCTCTTGTGGCACACTTAGTTTTTATTCCTGACCTCAGTTGTCATGGTGACACTTCCTGTTCTCATCAACAGGTTGTTCATGAGATTGACACCCTAACTTGTGACCTGCAACTAGAGGAGGACGGACTAACCGACAGCTCAAAGACAGACACAATGAACTCCAGCTCCAGCTCCACCACCACCACTACCACTGCTTCCAGCCTGGAGAAGATGAAGCTCTTCCCCGATGATTGCTTGTTTAAAACACCTGCACCCCTAACACCTGTCCCCATCAACCCTCCTGCAGTCCTGACTGTACTCAAGAAGCCACACCCACCTCTACCACCACCAAGGCATACCCCGCTGAGAGCCGAGGATCACAACATCAAGAATCTGCCTCATCCAACTTTAGTGTTATCAGGGAATATATCCAAGGCTAATGGGTCTCTATTAAGGAATGGTGGAGTTTTCCCATTGAAATCAAACAGGGATTTATTCTCCTCCACGCCATGCTTTATTTCTAGTGACAGTGGGATCCCTGAGTCGGGTCTTGTTCCTACATTGCCCAGACCGATGCCTCTTCTACGGCATGAAAAGAACAAATGCCCCAAGGCCCCCGCCAGGGAGCCTCGTGAGCGGGAACGTGTCCGTTTCAGCGAGAAGGTTCAGTTTCATGGCTACTGCCCGGACTGCGACCTCCAGTATGATGTAGATGACACAGAGCTACACTTACAGGCTGAGTTGAATGACTTGAGGCTTAGCCCAGTGCATTGCTGTTCCTCCTCCCCTCCTCCTCCTCATTCTCTTTCCCATGAATTCATGTTGGAAAACGGCGGACTACCAGTCAGCCACAGTTTTCCGCCAACGGGAAACACTCCTCCACCTTGTGTGCCTCCCCACACACCTTCCCTCAAACCCCAGAAGACAATCCTTCGCAAATCAACCACCACCACGGTTTGACACCAAACCCCACTGTTGCGTCTAGCTTAAACATTTTTGAATCATTCATAGTGTTTTCTACTTTATGAGTGCTTTCTACTCCAGTTGAACTTTGGATTATCCATAGAGAAGAAGGGATGGGAAATAAGAAAAAAAAGTGTGGATAAAGTGAGTGGAACAGAAAAAGACATCGCCATGGGCATCAAGACATACACAGGAGATCATAATGAAGCGGTGAGTAATCAGGAAGGTTTGTTTACTCCTATGAGTCTGTCTATATTCCTGTTTTTGTTTGTTTGTTTAATATATCTTCATATGTGCAAAGGTGTTCCCGGGATATTTTTAAGGAGCGTGTCACAGGAGAGACAAGACCAAGACAGGAAGAACAAATACAGTGTAAAAAAATTGCAGTAGAAAACATTTGGTACATTTTTCAGGCTCATGTGCATCCCTGCGCCCTCATACCAGTGCAGTCACATGAAAAGTGGCACAGCACACACGTTTAATGTCATGTTGTGTTGCAAAGTGGCAGCACAGTAAGTAAACTAATAGGATGCATGGTTGACTGTCAAAACATCCCTTAAGTGCGTAACGTAAAAGTTCTCATATATATGATATCATTTGATCATAATTATTAATTCATTAATGTGTATGTCTCTCTAATGTTACAGCTGGGGATAATTTTATTACTTATATACTGATGGGTAGTTTTAACTATATTAAAACTACAATATATTTTAAAGTCAGCAAAATAATAGGTAACTACAGTTTTAAAACAGTTTTTGTGGAGTACAAAGTACAACATTTATATTCAAAATATAGTGAAATAGAAGTATACCATACCAAGCCTGTATATTATATTTTAGAAATACTTAAATAAAGTACATTAAAACACTGTACTTTAGTAAAGTAATTGGTTAAATGTAATAAGTTACATTCCATTATCAGTCCTGTTAATGTGTTTATCTAAGGATGTTGGGCACTGTAAAATTAACAGTACTCTAGCCCAAATTATATTGGTATTATGGTATTGTGGTGCCACCTCATGTTTCCCCTCTGGACACATCACTGCATGTGTTTGTCTGTTTGTGGGTGCATGAAGCGGTGATTTTGGTAGGATGTATTTTTTTTTATCTGCGTTATTCCGAAGGTTATCCGTACCAAGTCTGTAACTCAGGAAGTTTTTTATGAGAAATAATCTTTCTTGATGAAACAATAGCACCTCAGATTTTATACAAAGCCTTAAAGATCTTCCAAATATACTGGCACATAAACAGAATATATATCTTCAAACATACCTGCCTAGATTCACAGTTAGGGTTGGGAGATAGACAACCTGGTACTACCTTTTCCTTCATCACTTTCCAAGTTTCATTTAGTTGATGTGTGAGACTGTAGAAGTGAAAAAAGAGAGGGAAAATGAAAAGAATGACACGGTAGGTTGGAGAGGGAGAAAGAAGTGTTAGCTGAGACAGCTGGCATTTTGATTTGTGCCGGCAGACGTCTCTACAGCGCATAACAATTGAAAAATCTTTTATTTTATTTTATAATAAAGTCTGTGTTTAGCAATGCAAGTCTCATTTGCGTAGACATCCACCCACCACCCGCTGTGATATCAGCACCACCCCCTAAATGGATAGTAAGCGTATCAGTTCTGCTCTTGAGTAGAGAGAATCAGGCGGAAAAAATGCTGAACTGTTTCCTTATAAATCAGCAGTAAAATCTATATGAACAGTTGGTAGTCTCCACTATATTGGCTTCTATTAAGAAGCATATTTTATAAAGCCTGTTATTTTTGTGTGTGTGAAATGTGTGAGCATATGGATGATATTTTCAGTATATCAGAGAGAGTTTTCAAATCTGTGTGTGCGCCCGCATATATGTCTTTGTATTTACACAGGTGTTTGTAAAAAGCATGAGTCAGTTTGCTAGACTGGGGAGACAGCACACCCAGGAGTTAGATGAGAATAGTAGCACCTTCCTCCCAGCAATGCCCTTAATTAGCTGGATTAGACTACAGGAGATAACAGCTCTGCCTCAGAAAGCCTTTGTACCAACATTAGCCTTGACAAAGCTCTGAACCACTGCTAAACATATTTTTTATGACAAAAAGAGAGAGAGAAGAGAGAGTAAGCTAACAAGCAGAGGAACTAAGGAAGGAAACAATTCCTTAGTTCCTCTGCTCCTCGAGAAGCAAGGTAAAGACGTGTGGAGGACAGTTGCAATGCTCAGGAGGCACTATGTTATATAAACAGTGAATTTAATATGTATATCACTTATATGTTTCTGTTGGGGTGGTGGGGGCGGAAAGCTTGAAGGTTAAAGCTGAGAAAATCAGGGAATGAAAATCGCACACAGATGACTAAATCCAATGCGAGACCTTGTTGGCCTTACAATCTAAAATCGGCATCTAGATTAGGGATCAGTGGATATTTAGCCATGAGAAAAATGAGAAAGTGTAAGAGTTAGTGGGGGCCGGAGGGGTGAGGACAGAGAGGGTGAAAGTGTGGGATAGAGGGAATGTGAGTGTGCGATAGAGACAGACGGAGAGAGATGGTGATGCAGTGAAGGCTGATGCTCTTTTGGCTATATTGCCCTACTGTTATGTAGGTGCAAATGTGGATGTATGTTTGTCCTTTCGATGAGTGGCCACAGCACAGAACAGCCACTGCATAAACGTGTTAATGGATTCTGAGTCTGCTAGCAGCATGCACACATTCGTGTATATAGAAATACACATTTTATCCAAATATAATAAAATGTATCATCAATGCTAGATGCTTCTTATGGCTTTTGCCACTGTAGGAGTTTATTACTGGCAGAGGAAATTGACACAATGGTCTAGGCATCATGTGATTAAAGGTACTTCTTGCAAATGTCTGTGTTTAAAAACTGTTAGGGTAGCTCATTTATGTAATTAGCTGAAACATTTTGTACCATGTGTCATTCTTTTAACTGCTTATCTAACTCAGAGTCCGGGGCTGGAAATTATCCCAGCTGTCATGGAGAGAGGGGTCGGCAGGTCACCAGTCCACTCACAGGACTAACACAGAGAGACAGACAACTATTCACCATCATATCCAACCAATTAAGAATCACTTAACCCTTTTTTTAGCCTGTGGGAGAACATGCGAACTCCACAGAACCTTCTTGCTGTGAAGTGCTAAACGCAGCACTACCCCAAACTCGGGCAAACTTTTCTTTTTTGTGACTACAAGGGCAATTATGGTAGAACTTTCTGTTAAACATTGTCTCCTGATGGTGAAAATTTTAGTTAAGTTTTGAAAATTGTGATAAAAAAAAAAAAGTAACCGCATAAAGGAAAACATTGAAAACATAAAGGCATTTGCCCTTTTTTTCCCTTTCCCACTGTTTGTGGTCAATGCTGATGCACTTGCTAGTTTAAGTCTTACTGAATACAACATGATATACATTTTGTAAATTATGGTCCCCATTAGAGTCAAAAGGGCTAAATTTGGGTATGTTTTAGGGCGTGCCTATTTTGTGATTGACAGGTTTTTACAACATGAGCATGAAGGTGTCAGGACAGCAGAAATTTAGTATTCAGTACCAGTACCAGTATAATGACACAGTTCTTGATACTCATGTAGTCGATACTCAGTTAAACATAATCTCCTTCATTTAAAAAAAAAAAAAAAAAGAATATTACAAAAATGTCATTTCTGTAAATAAAAGCAACAATAATACAAAACTGAAAATGTTAACAATATATTTTGATGACATGACACAGACTGAAATGTTACTACTACTGACACTACTAAAAGGCATAACATTAACAGTTAGATTACATTATTACATTATTATTACAGTATTTAACGTAAGACACTGCAAAAATATTTGCCTATGGAAACTAGCTGTCTTAAATAAAATGGCAATATATTTCAGGATAACATAAGAAGGATAATATTTTTGATAATGTTAATATGAATTAAAACTTATTCAGCTTGAATTCTTTGAACGGATTAGGATGCCGGTCTTTTAGGTGCTTCACCAAAGTGGAAATATTTCTGTTTCCTCTCTTGGTCTGAAAACCACATTAGAGTCATTTGCATACTTAGTGTGTACTGGAGTGTTTACTATCCAATTTAACAAAACTTCACAGCCGTTAAACTTTGTTAAAACACCAGCAGATACACATGAACTTTGCTTTATAAAAGTTACATTAAAGATTTGCAAAATCTACAAACAGACTACAGCAAGCTTTGAGTAGGTTTCCATATTTTATTGCATTGAGATTTGATCTGCATTTGAGCAGTAAGTTCAATTCTGGCATTACTTGTGATCTACGCTGTATTGATCTACCAGACGTGCATGACAGAAAGATGCCGGTATGAAGTGGGAGAAACTGTTCAGACATTTGGGCTGGCTGACCGATGCAAAAGTGTTTGGTTTCATCAGTCACTGGTTTAATACATGCATGACCTATTATCAGATTGTTCTTGTAACACAAAAATCACTACTGCTCTGACCATGGGTGTAGGAGTTTTTCACAGTTTTTGCAAAGGCTAGCTGAGCTCCAGTGCTCCAGGCTTGAGGATAAAGTTGTAATGGGCAGGGAGGAGGTGGATATTCACCGCCTCCATCATGAGTCAGGACTGACTCAAATGCACTGACCTACTCCCTACAGCTCACAGCTCTTGTTCATAACCCATCTCTCTCTCTTTCTCTCTCTCCTTCTCCCCGTCTCATGCGCTCTCTCTCTCACTATTTCTTCATTTCTTTCTTCCTTTCCCCTTGGATGATGCTTTACTCCCACTCAGCAGCATCTGTATGCATAACAGTCTCTTTCTGCACATGCAGCTCCATATACATGTGGGTGATGTAGCTATTATTAAAACATATCTGGCACTTTGTACAGCAAACACTTCTGTTTTTATGTTTAATCAAAAAGATCAGGCACTTCCTGACTTTGAATGACGAACGACCTTCTAGGGATAAAGGCTTTTACACCTGATTGTTATGCATCCAGCATAGCCTCCATGTACAGCTTTTAGGTTTCAATCCCACTTGCTGCTGACATCACTAGTCCATTTATTGGTTACATTGGTAAACATGCTGCTTCCAAAACGAGTTGAAAATCCTTTATATCTAAAGGCTGGACGTGTAAATGTAAAACTGTTACAGTAACGAATGCAGACGAGAGGGCAGCTCATAAACTGGGGTTCATTTTAATTACCAAACAATCCAAGTTTAAGCATTACAGATTACAGGTGCTCCGATTTTACATGGACAGGTGCTCGTCCAGGATTTGGACCCAAAACCTCACGCAGAGGCTAGGTAACAGTCTAACATCCAAACCTGTCCTACGGCCTAATAAAGGAGACGTAGAAATCAGTTTACTTTGTGCCCAGATCAAAGTGAAATTAATTTTATTGATTGCCTTGGTATTCTTGGTGATGAATAGCCTAAAAATGTAACCGATTGATTTTCTGTGTTCCAGAAGCTGCAATTCCAGCAGAGAGAAACATTTTCTAAGCACCAACAGAATGACTGTAAATGCACTGACAATGCAAAGCACAGTTTGTGCTGATGCACCTTTATAGCTGGGGCTCATTTGGTAGTGTTAACAGGTTGTATTCCTTCAGCAGACAATGTGTCTATAACCTGCTTCAGACCATGTTATATGTTCAGGATAAGTTGCCATGGTGATCCAGTCAGGTAAAAAGATTAACCTTTATCACACTGAAAACTCTGACTTTAAGCTTAACATAGCTTGCTCACCCATTAATCTTGCTTTGTAGTACACCCCTCAGGTCAGTTACTATGATTTGTTTCTTCCTATAATAGTCATATGCATGTGCTTATAGTGCTTCCACTGACTGTATTGTCTTGGTTCCATTTTCCAACCTGGCAATTGCACAATGTGTGATAAAACCCAAAAGATGTGTCAGAGTGAGGCGCATTTTGCCAGTGAATATTAATTAGCTGTTGTGTCTCGGTCTGATTGTTTGCGGTGATAGTCTGCCAAGAGGCACAGTTGTCTGTTTGCTCATCCCATTCTGCATGCATCATTTACTTTGATTTTTGTTTCCCTCAATCAACTACATTCCATTGCAATCATTGAAAAATTAAATTGGTATGGGGGAAGCATTAAACAAAATGAAAACCAAATCATTTTGGTGTTTTGTGCCAGAGGCATTACATCTGTAATGGTGATACTGTGTGCAAGGTTCATTAGAATACAAATAGACATGACCTACATTGCCAAACACCAGAGCATTCAAAGCAAATCTGGTGCACATTTGGTCTGAATACTGGCTCTCTTGGTGCTTCTCAATCAGTGACTCAGGCAAAGTCATGACGTGGGAAAATGAGTGGGCATGTGTGTTTATCAAAATGCATGTGCGCACTCTTATGCATATATTTTAATGTTAAAGAGGATAGATGTGCATCAGTTTAAAAAGGTGAAAGAGAGTGCAAAAAGACTCGTGGGTATATGCAGCCATGTGTGTAAGACGGAGTCAAAGGGCGTGAGATGGCTCAGTGCAACTTAGAAAGCTTTGGTGGTGAAGCAAACTTAATCTGAGGATTTCACGCTCCTTTGGAGATTGTTAAAAGTTAGAGGCATCAGCTGCACCTTACTTGGGGAAGGTAAACAATATCTCAACAACAGGATCAGATCTGTAAGAGCCACAGTGGCCCAGATGGGGTCCTCTGCTCACTGAACCACTCCAGACTTGAGTAAGAAATACTGAGAAAAAAAAAGACTGCTATTTAAGGAGTAACACAAGCCTAGGCAATTGTCTGTCACAAAAGGGAAGGCTTTTTAATCCATGGAGGAAAATGCAAGACGGTTCAGTCCTATTAACGTTGATGACTCGTGGATGTGTTGCTTGGTATTTGTGCCTTGGCATATTTTCATTTTGGTTCATGAAAAGTTATTGTTACTGCTGTGACTACTCTGTCAAGTGGCTCTCCTCTCTCTAGTCAGATATTCACACTAATGCATTTCCTATTTTTTTCCTCTGCAGGGCCCATTGAGATACTTGAGATATGAGAGGAAGGGATGCTTGCTTCGTACACCAATCGACCCTGGTTGATCAGGCAGGGAGGAGCCAGAGCTAAGGCCCAGCATCCACCACCATTTACATAAAGTGCTTGTGGCTCTCAGTCAACAGGAGATAACATCTTTGAGACAATTTATATTTTGATGTTTGAGTACTAAACCTCCGGGCACCAGCTGTGCTGGAGTAGTGTCACTGTCTAACTGGCAAAGCAGGAAAGGCAGTCACTGTGTGTTTGTGCACAAAGATGAATCTATAGATGTGGTGATGGTATTTTTATTCATATAAATGGTTGCTTTAAAGATTCAAACACAACTGAAACCCTGTCATCAAAAGTAAAGATGAAGCAGTACAAGATGGGGTCAAATGATGTCAGTCAGTATTTGAATGATGTCTATACAGACTTTTGCTCTGTGCGTACTCAGATGGAAATCAATAGCTCCACTCAACCGATGGAATTTGCCTTTTAAGAATTGTAATTGTTTGTGTCTGGAGAGCCCAGCAGCTCTGCCTGGGAGCAAAATGCTCTCTGCTGGACTGCAGATAAGGAGAAAATAATAATTTTGTCAGTACATGCCATATGCACCACCACAGCGTGTTTTTGGAAAGACTCATGTTTTGAAATGGTCGATGACGGCATCACTGATCCTTGTCCAGACATTATGTTCGTCGTGCATCAAAATCTATCCGCTCAACTGGTGCCATGCAAGCTGTGTTTATTTCACAATAACATGCAAAGATTCCGTACAGTCTGGCATAGTTACAGCTTTAAAGGGTTATTGAAGAAGTAATAATTTGCATCAAATTTTGTTTGTATACAAATATACATGTATATTTCAGGCATTTTTCTACAGAGACTTTAACATTTAAAGAGATGATATTTTTGATATTGTGTTGGATGACTGAGAGGTATTTTGATGAAAGCTGACATTCCCCCGAGGTATATGTTTTTCAGGGCAGAGCCAGATGAGTTATTTATACATACAGAATCATGTTTACATGAATGAAAAACTTAAGCATCATAACTTAGAGAAACTTTACAGCATGGGCTGCATCGGGTGAAAGAAAATATAATACGGAGATGAAAGGTGGCGAAAACCAAATACCTAGTTGTGCTTTATCAGAAGAGAGGCATGGGACTGAATGAACGCATGACTGACTCTTCACTTTGTCCTGCCATCACTGTGTTTTTCTATGCATTTCTGTGGAGAGGCCGTCTGCTGGTGGGTCCCAAATGCTGGGTTTTCTGCCCTCCACAGCACAGAGTTAAGAAGTATTCCCTCATCCATCGGGTTAATCCTGACATCAATTTAAAACTGACACATTTCCGTGTTGCTTTGGGTAATGAGTCATAGGTAATTAAATAATGATGAAGTGTATTTATATACACCACTTTTGAAAACCAGATGAGAACACAAAGTATAAAGAAACAGAGTAAAAGAAAGAATACTGCTCTAACTAGATAAAACATGTATAGTGTATACATATAAAATCAGTCAAATCTGCTATAAGTTCCCACCTGAAACCCTCAGAATCAGCTGATTTTTTTTTTTTTTAACTACAATAACTTGTATATTTAATGAAGCCATGCAAAGTTTGATACTATGAAAATGAGTTACTGGCCATCAAAGTAGATTTTTTTCAGCATTTTTAATTCCTTGTAATTTCCACACAGCAGATAACCACATTACATTTTCAGCATGAAAAAGACATTAAACTCAGTTAAAAACTGCAATTAAATAAATTCTATACCCAGTTGAAGTGTCACCGTCTACAGTCAAGTCAGCACATTTTTTCTATAGCAAACCGTGAGCATCAATATCATGGAATATAATCGCAGTTCAGTTTCAGCAGCAAAACTTCACAAATGTGTGTGAAGTAGAGTAACAGAAACAAGCACTGATACCCTGGATATTTTATGTCTCCTGATAATTCACTAAAAAAAAAGTGCATTTTGAGAAAACTTTCAAGTGTCATATCTAGAGCCAAAATGATTCACGGCACACCAATATTAGCTATTTGCTGAACTTTTGGTATCTGCATTTATGAAATTTACAAATGAAAATGTAAACAGTAAAGCCAAGGCAAAAAAAAACATCCTTCAACTGCTATGAGTTTTGATGTTGCATAATTTGCCCACCAGGGGGCACTCTGTAACGACCAGCGGAATCAGCCAATCATAATGAAGTAAATAAATAACTGCACATACTACACCTGCTTCTCTTTCATGTGTCAGAAAAAATATAAGCTGATATATCAGATTTTTTAAGTCACCAAATGTCAGCGTCTTAAAAGTCATTAATCCACTGGGCTCTGGTTTAGTCCATGTGGGACGTGGGATGGGTGGTTGGTAAAAACATAAGCATATGAAAGTTGTCCTTTTAACCTACAGTTTGGTACAGGACTCGTCTTCTATATGGGTGCGTGTAAAATTCATTTGGTTTGGCTTAAATGTGTTTTTCAGCCCTGAAAAATTTGTGTACTTCTTGCACTTAAGATGTTATGAGGGCTCAAAAAGGCTGTAAAAAATAAAGTGACTTAAAAAGCACCAAATAGCCACCCAGTCCATGTACTTTGCGGGTCAGTGACTCGGAAAATATTCACAGTATGGAGATGATTTATGGCTTTATTAAGTATACTGAAGATACTGAACAAAAAAATTAGCTTTTCTGAGGATTAAGATGGGAGGCATTCACTGGTCTTTTGTGTATACATGATTGCTGGTAAGCAACTTTTTTTTTTAAATCAACACATCCCCCTGACTCGTTTAGATTAGTGGCACAGCATCTGTAAACTTCACCTCTTTGTTCTGAGTGGCTACAGAGACTGAATTAAAAACTAAACTCTGGATCAATAATAAATCAGTTTTAAAGCTGATTGGAATGTCTCAAAAAGTTGTTAGTTATGTTTTATTGTGTGTCCACAAACTGTTGGGAAATAACTTGTGAGAAGTAAACACTTTGCACTGTCAGTGTGTGCGTGTGAGAGTGTGTGTACTTTAACCCTAACAATACTTTTAGTGTTATGTGTGTATTCTCTATTAAAAGCTGTCCTCTTGTGCGTTTATCTCTCAGATATGGTCCGACTCTGTGAACTGGGAGTCAAATGGGGGAAATTAAACCAACTCCAACAGTGTCACAGTTCATCAAAGTTACCAAAAAGCAGCGCGAGCAAACATTTCAAAAAGAGAACGACAGAAAATGGCATCAGCAGCTGCATCAGCTAATTGAAGATTAGTGTGATGAGATAGCAGGCTGGCAGTGCTAAAGGCCATCAGCTGTCTCCCGAAGAGATTCAGAATATTGTATTCATTAGAATAATTTAGATGAATTCATGGTGGCTTGTCATGGTCATACAAAAACAGGCCGCAGCCAGCAGCTCAGCACCATGAAAGTGACAGGGTTACAGGAACAGGGCAGCAGTGGCCTAGAGGACAGAGAGAGACATCGTAAGTTCAAATCCATGAACTGGAAAGCTCTGCTAAGAAAGTGTGCATGGGAAAAGTCCGTGTTTAACTCTCTGCCTTTTAGAGTGCCCTCAAGTAAGGCGTTCCATAAAGGATTGCAGTTGAGCTGGGCAGCTTTTTGCAGCATAAGTGAATGGGAAACACACCATGATAATAGAAAACAGCATGCCTTCAATCCTGTAATTACAGTGAATGTACAATTTTTCACAAAACAGAGAAAACTAAAGAGGGTCATGGTTCTATAATAATTGGTATATAATTATGTAGAGACATGAATGATCCACTGACCCTCAAAAGTCCAAGTCACCTCCTAATGCAACCTTCCTTTTTTAACAGCTACAATTACATTATAAAACAATATGTTGCATAGAAACAACATAACATCTTGTAAATTATTACATAGCTTTCCTTTAAGCAGCTCCAACATTTAAATGCTGTTTAAGTAATAATATGGCAGTAATAGTGCTAGCAGTGGAGGTCTTGCGAGTAATGTGGGTTTTGTGCTTACGCCAAAACCTTTATTTTTATTGGTTTATGAGCATTTTTTAAATCGTTTGACAACTGCTTGGTTTATATCTATATCTCTGTCAATCTATGATATATATAGATAATCACACACACACACACACACACACATATATGTATATAAAATGCGCATTATGCCAAGATACGCCAAATTTTCAGCTAATAGCTCTTTGGGAATCATATTGTTGCTGCAAAAACACTATTTTATGTCTGTCAAGCTGTGTTATCTTTGGTATTTTTCATGGGTTCGCCTAAGGAAGTGGGAAAAAATTATAAGCAAGCAACAGGCTGGTTGTAACAAAATGGCTAATGTTACAATTAAAAATTAGTTCTGCTAAGTTGTCTATTATGTGTAGACGCAATGCTGGTTCATCCCTTGAGTCAGATCCATTTTTATGCTTGAATGATTCATAGGTCAGTGTTAAGTGGTTAAAAAAAAACATTCCACTAAAAATGGTCAAGTACAAGGACTGGATCGAAAGCAGCCAATGTCCAAATAAAAATTTGAAAGGCATTCGGCAAACCTGGAGAACTATTGCTCAAGGCCACTTTAAGAAAAATTACAAGAAAGTCTGGCTCTAGATATAAAGGAATGAGGGGTGACTCAAGACTTTTGCACAGTCCTGTACACCCTGCCATGCTCCATCCGTGCAGGTGTAACCGCAGCCAGCAGCGCCAAACGCCACCTTTCCAAGGGCACAGACAGGGTGCGCGTGTTTTATGTAACGGCTTATCCGCATTACGGCTGTTTCGCCACGACGGCAAAACAGTTCTACTGATGACCCCGCTCGGTTAAACTGGCCTGTTACAATACAACAAGCGCTTCTTATTTGTCACGTGACCGGGAAGAAAAGAAAAAAGAAAGGCGAGGAAGGGAGAAAGGAGAAAAAAAAAAAAAGCTTAAGCATTGCCAGCTTGGAAGAAGAAGGAGATTTTCTGTTTTTGTCCAGGTAATGAATACTAACATTTATCTGGTTACTATAATATTGTCATAACTTGTGAGAGTCCACCTCTAACAGCTCGCCTGCAAATATGCATCTGCTGTCTGGAGAGACGCTGGATGCATATTTGTTTCCACGAAAGAGGCTAAATGCATGAAGCTAGTTGGCACAGAGAGATGTGTTTTCTGACCAAGCGCCGCTCGTTTGTGTTACTCTGACTGTGTTACTGTAGGTCAGCACAAATTCCCGCAAAGTGCTGATGTGTCAAAAGCTTGTGACCAGTCAGCCCCGCTTAAGGCTGAATCACTCGCCCAGAAAAAAAAAAAAACCCGTAGAGGTGGAAAAAACTTGTAGCTAAACAATCCTCTTAAAACGAACGGGACGCTGACCTGGCCGCCACTTCCTCTTGGATTCCGTCGTTGTCGCGGCTGGCTTAGTGAAGATAAGTGTGAAGCAACATTCGTAACTTTTGTCTTTTTCCAGCATTTATTTGAGGAGGTCGAAAAAATCAGAAGAAGGGGGCGAGCTGTTCAGTTAAGAGGTCCAGATGTGATGGGAGGACAGAGGTGGATGTCCGCTGGATATGAGACAAGCACGTAAGTAACGCCGTGATGGACTGGTTTTATTAGGAAGGTCAGTAAGCAGTACAAACAATCAGATGGACAATTTATGAATGAACCATAACTAGAGACATTAAAAGTCCCTTGAAATGTGATAACAGTTGAAGAAAAGACTGATGCCTTTTGCCTAACCACCTTTAAAGTGTAGGAGGAAAATGAAAGGAAAACAAATGTAACGAAAATGTGTCTCATTGCTTTTTATTTATTGGACTTTTGTGCATATGTAAGGAAATACTATTTTTCATTAGTTTTTATTTTTGCTTGGTCGTGATTTTTTTTGTAAGTTTCATTTCATTTACAGGGTTAGTTCTATTTTTACTTGCTTATTTATTTGCCAGGGGTAGATTAAAAAATTTCCAGATATGCGTTACAAACAGATGTGCTACCTCTTGACTCCCAAAACAGGTAGTTCTAGTTACTTTTTCGTTTTTGCTTCCAGGGAGCCGGAATTTTTTTGCAATTTTTTTTAAAAAGTGGTCTCAAGCAACAGTTTTTCAGGCTTTCTGAATGTCCTTCAAAGTTTTTGAAAGATCTTGCGACCTTTTTTCACTCATTTTAAGTCCAGTCCTTGTACCTGACCATTTTCAGTTGCAGCTTGACAGGCATAAAATTGCATTCTTGGACCAACAAGGTGATTCCTAAAAGGCTGTTAGCTGAAACCCTATCTCAGTGTGGTGTGCTGTGTGTCCTTAAAACATTTGAGGCATCTGGACATGTGGAGGACAAAAGAAGACGTGGCAGGCCTAAAAACAATCTACAGCACAGAGTTTTAATAGTGCTGTCCTTAAGAAACAGGAAAAATCCAGCAAAGACCTGACACAGGTCAGTTGATCCATCTACTGTTCACCAGAGGCTCATCAGAAATTGTCTCAGTGGAAGTGTGAAGAACAAAAGGTTGAGAACATCCAAAGAAGAGCTTTGACTGACCTTCATGAAGGCTGGAGAACTATTCCTGAAGACTGTTTAAAGAAATTACAAGAAAGCTCGCTTAAGAAGAGTTCAGGCAGTGTTGAAGAATAAAGGTGGTCTTACCAAATATTGATTTTTAAGCTTGCTGGAATTTTATATCTCTATTTTTTTATATGCTGTATTTTCTTTTATCTTTCCACATTTCAGTAAATCACTGCAACTATTTTCCATTTTGCTAGCCAAATATGCATATATAAGGGATGGCTCATGTCTCTATATTTATATTTCAGGTAACTAAAATAATATTTCCACGTCTAATTTTAGTTTTAATTAACTATAATAACCTTGATGCCTACTGGGTGAAGCTAACAGGGGGAAGCCGTACACCGGCGCGTCTTAACTGATGTCTCCTGTTTTTATTCTGATGCTGGAAGGAAACAAGAAAAATGAGTTTATGAAATTCATGAAGGTTCATAAAGGCGTCCCATGGCAGTACATACCTAGTAAAACAAACAGTTGTAGAGGCAGGAGGACTAAAATAATCAGGAATTTCAAGCAGTGGGAGGAGCTTTGCTTAAACATCGAGCTGATTAACCTGATTATCCAGAAACTACACATGATGATCACCCAGGCAGACATCCATCGTGGACCAGAAACATCTTCCAACTTCAGCTGCCTCCTAGACAACCCAACTGACTGTCATTGTCCACTAATAATAACTTAATTACCAAATGTTAAAGCTATAATACAAACAAGCTATGCTGAATAAAGTTCCTTAGTTTGACTTCTGTTTCTTAACAATCTGAGCCCCAGTTTACAGCTGAACATGTGATTACACAGCATGTAACCCACTAATTTGTGGGTTAATTTCTGTGCTCTGCACGTTAGGCTTTCAATTTGGCTTGCATTTCCAGTGGGTTGCAGTATTTCTTGTATGCTATACTATAATCTAGCACTCTGTTTGTGTTATGACAGGCAAAGCAAAATAAATGGATGGTGTTTACACTGGCAGCATGGCTCAGTGGGGAGAAGGAGAACAGGATGTAGTTTGAAGTCCACTTGGCAAGCATCTGGCCTTTCTAAAGTTCCCAAGAGTGCAACATTCACAGTCTCTCTTTTAATTCCTGCCCCTCGGCTCTGACCTTTTCTGGAAGGAGAAAAGCAGATAGACTGTTATTGAATATAAAGCATGTCACATCTTTAGTATTACTATATTATAGTGTCAGTAAACCACATTTAAATGTGGCACAGCAAATACAGATAAGCACAACTTCAAATCTGTAACTAATTAGCCAAATATGCCTGTGCAGGAACCTGCTAGGATTCAAATGTGCACGGCCTTGTTGCATCTTTGAGTATGAGCTGATAAATTTAACCTTGCGATGACCCCTGTCTTTGATATTCTTTAGGTAAATATAGAATCTGAAACGGAGGCGGGGAGAAGATGAAGCTGAACGAACGCAGCGTGGCGCATTATGCCACCTGTGATTCACCACCAGACAAGACGGGCTTCCTGTTCAAAAAGGGGGAGCGTAACACAGCTTATCACCGCCGCTGGTTCGTTCTGAAGGGCAACATGCTCTTCTACTTTGAAGAGCGTGACAGCCGAGAGCCCATTGGCGTCATCGTTCTTGAAGGATGCACCGTGGAGCTGTGTGAGTCGACCGAGGAGTTCGCCTTTGCCATCAAGTTTGATTGCGCCAAAGCTCGGGTGTACAAGATGGCCGCTGAGAACCAAGCAGCCATGGAGTCCTGGGTGAAAGCGTTGTCAAGGGCCAGCTTTGACTACATGAGGCTGGTGGTGAAAGAGCTGGAGAGGCAGCTGGAGGAGATCCAGGAGGCTGCTGGAGGTGGCTTCGTTGGGGCTGGAGTTGGAAACCTGCAGGGCAGGCCCAAGTCCTCTAAGCGAAACAAGCTGGCATTGTCCAAGTCCGGAGCATCCTCTTCTTCATCTTCCTCATCCTCCATATCATCATCATCAAGCGTGCCTCCCATGTCAGCCTCCTTCTCTGCCCAGAAGAGCTCACAGGATGAACTGCAGCTCATCTCTGGGCCCTCCAAGGAAAATGGAGTTGCATGGAGTAAACCACCAGCTGCCTTGGCTAACGGCTTTGTGGAGGGAGCTTCATCCTGTGTGGTGTGGGAAAGCTGCGGGGACCCTGCGAATATGATTGCTTATGGAGCTGACGGAGCGAGGGCTCCGCCTGTGCCTCCCCGGAGAAAAGGAGCATCTCTGGAAAGCCCCGTATGCCCCGGCACCGGCTGCTTCTCCAAACTGCATGACTGGTACGGCAAAGAGGTGGAGGAACTGAGAGTGCAGTGGCTGCAGAGCCAGTAAGCTGACGGAGGTGGATCACCTCTTTTTCCAGTTTATCATTCCTTCCCGATCATTCTGCAGTGCTTCACCCAGCGATGAGGTGAAGTGACTGAATGGAGACTAAACTGCAGTCTTAACTAATGGAAAACAAAAAAAAAACGCGTTTGGGATTGTTTTTAAAATTCTTAATGTCACAAAATGTCACAAACATTAACATTATCATTTGTACAAGCCAAGAAACAAAATCTGCTCTTTTGTGCACAGAGTGAGTTACATTTGCCAATGACAATTTAAAACGCTACAGTATTTAAAATGATAATTCATTTATTACAATCATCAGTTTTTCTAACACGATGCATTGAGTTTAGCTTTGATTCATCTTATAATAGATACAAATCTAAAGATCTGTTTTATTACTGTTACCAGTATTTATGGTTTTTTAACTTGGCCATCTTTAAGAAATTGTTACGACTCATTTTATTTACAGTTATAAGAACCTTGAACAGATTCTCGTTGCTTCCTGATCATTCTGCAGTAATTGTTTGTTTTTTGAGTTGTACAGGCAAAGTACTTCGCTAAGCATGTGGAAAATACAAAAAAAAAAAAAAAACAATAGGTAAATGATATAAAATAATAACAAGGAAGTCTTTTTTTTTTTCCAACAGAAGGGAAAAAGGCCCTGGTGGTTTCTGTTATGTAATACAACCTGAAGATGTTGCACAAAATAATTCGACATAGTTTGAGGTGGTTATGTCACATTAACCACATAACGGTGCAAAGAAAATTCTGCAGCTTTATGAGTGAAATCCCAGGTTGGTGCTGTCCAGCCTTCACCCTGTTGGTGATGTAACTTTTTAAAGCTGTTTGGACTAAATGCTTGAATCACGTTCGACCTAATGACTCGGGCACCAGGACAATATCCGTCTTCCAAGTTAAAAATGCAGGATTTTGAGTTTCCTTTAAATCAAAATAGATACTTCACTGTAATGACTTGCAGCTGTATGGACTGTGTGGCTGCCACCAGGTATTTTTATTGATCTGGGTGACCTGGCCCTTCAGATCTTTAAACCCAGGTGGAGAAGTGTCGCAGTTTATTTGAGAGTTTAAAAAAAAGCCTGGGGTCCAACATTAGCCTGAATTATTTATTTAAACAGTCCAAATTCTGTTCATATGTAAATGTAATTCATTCAACCACAGCAACTTTCAGTACTAGGCTACCTATTGCCATATTATGCACTAATGATTAAAAAGGTCATGTCCTCTATACTAGTTTGGGCAAACATCAATAACTCATCATAACTTTGATACAATAATCACTACTGCAGATACTGACTTTCTCTGCCTAAAACCTTTTAACGAGAGCTTTTATCAATGTTTTTAATGTTCTGTCCTGTTCGTTTTCTCTGTTTAAATTGTTTTGTATCTTTGTTAAGAAAGTGCTAAATAAATAAAGTTTATTATATATATATTACAGTTTTTCTGAATTGCTAAAGCACTAACTTCCACTCTGAGCGAAATGCCCTGAGCCATACAAAACCTTTAACCATTTTCACCTAGTTAGACAATTTTTACACACACGGTCATCCGCTGTCCAGCCACTTTGTTAGGTACTCCTGTTCAGCTGCTCCTTAACACAATTATCAATCGCATGGCAGCGACTCAAAGCGTTTAGTCGCATACTCGTGGTCAAGACGACATGCTGAAGTTCAACCTGAGCTTCAGAATGAGGCAGGAAGGTGATTTAAGTGACTCTGAGCATGGCGTGGTTGTTGGTGCCAGAGGAGTGGTCTGAATATTTCAGAAAGTGCTGATCTGTTGGGACTTTCTCACACAACCATCTGTGTGGTTTACAGAGCAAGGTCTGAAAAACAGAAAATATCCAGAGCAGCAGTTCTGGCTGCTTCCACAAGGATATCGCACCACTTCACAAAGCTCTAATCATCTCAAACTGGTTTCTCACACATGACAATGAGTTCACTGTACTCAAATGGCCTCCCCGGTCACCAAGTCTCAAACCAGTAGAGCACCTTTGTGATGTGGTGGAATGGGAGACTCGCATAATGGATGGCCCACTTGAAAAATCTATATCAAGTGCATAATGTTTCCAGCACCTTGTTGAATCTATGCCATGAAGAATTGAGGCTGTTCCGGAGGCAAAAGGGGGTCCAAACTGGTACTAGCAGGGTATACCTAATAAAGTGGCCAGTGAGTGTACATGTATTTAATACGTTTTCCTGATGTTGACAGAATTGATAATGGTACTGTTTTCTATTACAGGTGCTATGTTTAAGTTTTTCAGTAGAGGAGACGCAAGATCACCAAACTGCAATCAATGCCAATTTTACACCTTTATTGTATTGATTACCTGAAGAGGGCAGGCCCTCCATCAGTAACGATCCCTGAACTGACTGTTTTAAAGAATTATGGTGACCGCTCGTTAGGGTAAGCGATGCGGCTTTACAAAGCGGTTTACCTGCAGGTCAGGTAGGAGGACCCCTTAGCACAATTTTGCTCATTAGGAAATAATCCTAAAAACAGCTGGAGGCAGCAAACTGAATTTAGCCCCTTTTAACATTTCGTCAGAAGTAAATTTCAATCTCATTAATCCCCTCAGACAGGTCTGTGTGAGGCAGTATTGGTGCTGAAATATGGAAATGGTCTCATGATCAGATGTGTGTGCAGAAAAAAAAAGGCCTGTTTAAACATTTTTTATTTTTTTGATAATTATAGGAAGGGATTTGAGGCGTCCTCTCTATATTTAGTATAATTTTTTTGTGGCAGTGAGAGAGCCAGAGAGACGGAGGGTCAAAGCAGCAGAATTATCATTGCTATGTGAGCTTTAGACAGCGCTTTCTCGCCTACGCCTGTAGCCTTGTGACCTGTTAGTTGAAGCTACTTTGCTCCCTTCAGAGACTCCGAAGCTTTTGCTCGTCTCCGCCAGTAGTTTTGTCAAAACTTCAATTAAAAGCACTGAACTTTTCCAGGTAAGTCGCCACCTTTTTTTCCCCCGCAGGCGAGCCTTGCTTCCAGCGCAGAACCTCTGCTCATTGCGGGTGAATTACAATTCACAGTTCAGCGCCTGAAGCTAAATTAATTTGATTTCTGTCTACTGCTACACCATTAGTGGCGTGCCTTTTACAAAAAGGCAAGCAGAGCTGCGAAACTAAAGTCTAAAAGGGGCCGGAAGTGGCCCGCGGTCCGCAAGTTTGGACACCCCTGCTTTAACTGGTCAAGAGCTGCTTACTTTGCTTGATGTGACTGCACACTCAGTGCAGTGTAGTTAGCTTTAGGCTGTTAGTTGATGTCTTATTTGCTGAGCTCCTGATACACATTAGGGTTGCTTAGTGCCTGCTCTGTTTACCTGCACCTCCTGACTTATTAGTCCCTTAATGAAGTGAATATTACCATGCGTGTAGAGGGCGGGGCAGTAATCCCGTGTGGCTGACAGTAAGACAGTGGATTAGATGATTCATTTTATTGTTTATCATGTTTTGCTCTACCAGCAGAAATGCTGCAGGAATTGATAGATGCATTTTATATAACAGCATGTCTGCTGCATAATGCACTCAGTTTCTCACTTGCAAAAGGAAGAAATTCCTTGATGAGGCATGTTTGACATTCAATACAGAAGAAAGATGGCTCTCGGGTTGGGTTGCCAGTAGCTCAACAGCACACAGAAAAGACTCACACAACACACACACACACATCAGGGAATAATGCATTTGCCTTTATTTTAAAGATCATTTGATCTTTATTCTAATTTAGTTTAGTTTCAAGAGCACGCTTCTTGTTTCAGTTTTTTAATTGTTTGGAAATCTTTTTTTTTCCCACTATTACATTTATTTGAATATGCATGGATAAAATTGAATACATTTATAACAGGCATAGGAGAAATGCAGCTAACTAACAGTCTTGCACACACAACTGCACACTACATATTTTACATTTTTATCTTTTCTAGTTTTTTTTTAATAATTACAAAGTTTTTGCACCTCATTTAGTTTTAGTTTTATTGCCACCTGCTAGCATTTATATCAGATTTGACACAGTGTGAGTCTGAATGCATGCAGTCACATTAAGTTGCTATATAGATAAGCAAAAGATTATGAGTGCATATATCTCTCCTTTGTCTTTGTGACCTGCTCAGCTCACTATAGGCTATTCTAAACAGAAACACATAATCACACTTTGTCTCATCAACTTTCTACTTTTCAGAGGATAGATGTCTCCTAAAGCCCGAAGTGCAAGGTTCTGCACCGGTTGTGTACTGCCTGAACATTTCCTGGCGCCCTGAAGGTTGTTTTGGCCAGTTGTGAACTGTCAGTGAACATGCTTTGAACTTGAGCAGCAAAGTCACAGCAAACAGAAGAGAGCTGACAGATCTCTCAGGCCCGATGCCGCACGGTTCACGGTGAGCACCCCAAAGAGCAAGTGGATGCGTGCTCGCGCTCGCTCTCTCTTTCTCTGTAAGGCAGGCAGCGTGTACATGCTTCTGGAGGAGTCAGCTGGCAAACTGTTGACTCCTCTAGAAGAAACGTGGAGCAGAAAGGGAGTGATTGAAAAACAGGTGCATGAGAAACATTAACTGTAACATGCATAGTTAGCCCTTTTGTACTGTTGTAGCTCATGCTCTAGTTCAGTAAGTTCAGTGATTCTCCGACAGGCTCTTGTGTTGCAGTGTATATTTATTGCATGAGGTATGGAACATTTCCTGCATCTGCTGTCTGTCCAGTACGTGATGCAGAGGGCTGTCAGGATCACCCTTAATGGATAACAATTCGTTCAAATTCCAAATGTTTTCCACTTTGCGGCCAATCGCAGAGCCAGCCTTACTAATCAGTTTATTCAGTGCTGCTCCCACAGTCCAGCTCTCACCACAACAGGCTGATAGAAAATCTCCAAATGAAGGGTAACTGCTGTGGGCGTACGGTGTATGTGAACATCTACGCTCTTGGTGCATATGAATATTTAGTATTAAACTTAGGATGTTAAAACTGAGAGCCTTTAAAATGGGCCCTTTAAAGTGATTGCTGAAATACAATCATAGAGTTGTTCACGTTATGTGTGTGTTGTGTTCATAACTGTGTTATTGCACTTGTAGCCATTAGCATATATCCACTGACTTTTGCTCCTTTTTTTTTTTTGTTTCTAAATTTCATCCTGGAGTCTCATCTTGGTCCAATCACTTTTTGACCATGGCTCAGTTACTTCAGTTTTCATTAGTGCAGCACTATCATCACTGATATATGCCTGGCTTGTGTGTGATTTTATGTTTTTTAAAATGGGAATGTTGAGCCAGTTTTCACTTTAGCAAATATCATCTAAAATTATAGTTGTATGAGTGGCCATTTTAATAACTCCAGAAGTGTGACGCTGTAATCATAGAATCATATATGAATGAGCCAAATTACCACGGCTGTTGCCTCAACTCTGCTGGCTGGCTTGGGCCTCTTTGTGTGGAGTTTGCATATTCTCCCTGAGCTGGTTCACTGAGGGTGCTCTGGCTTCTTCCTACAGTCCAAAGACATGCATGTTAGGTTAACTGGTGACTCTAAAACTGGCTGTAGGTGTGAATCTCTGTGTTAGCCCTGCAATATATTGGGGATTTGTCCGGGTTGTACCCCCGCTTCTCACCCTGTGACAGCTGGGATAGGCTCCAGCCACCTCTGTGACCCTGAATTGGATAAGCAGAAGAAGATGGATGCTTGGATGGATGGCTTTTTCTTAGGGTCAAGCCCAACTCAGTTTTAAGTTCATTTGTGCACTGCAGTCTGCCTGCCATCAGATGTCACTGTGTAACAATTTTAGACATGGAGTTCACACAGTTGCAGATTTTAGACTCATACCTGGCAGTATAGGTGAATGTTTTTACCATCAAGCAGGATGTAAACATGAGATTTTGAGTCAGCAGAGAAGTAAAAAAGAAAAAGAAATCGATCCATTGTAGTTCCGGATAAAATGTGTTTTTTAATTCCCCCCGTCCCTCCTATATACTAGAAAGGAAGAAAGAAAGAAAGATTAATGTCACGTTTTAATGATCTCCTTACACTACAGTGTAGTATGCTGCAGACCTATTGAGTTATATTTGCAGCTAACAACATTACACACCTTGAATTTTTTTAAACTTGCACATTTGTTCTTTTCTCTTTACTTAGGAAAAAAAAATTGCATCCATAAATTAAGTTACCAAAATAAAGGCACAGTATGTGAAAGACTTCACATAACAGACTGCACAGGTTCTGCAGGAACTTGCCCAGTATGCTACACACAGTGCAGCACAAAACCTCAAAAACCAGAGGGGCTACTTCCTCTCTGGTAATTTCAACATAAAGGTACATGTTTAAACCTAAAGACTAATTACTCAAAAAGAGAACAAAAGTCAGTGTTCAGTGTACAAATAGATCACGTCTGCCACAACATCCATCCTTATGAAGGTTTTAGGAGATTATTAGATTATATGTTTACAGCTGTGGATACATCTCATAGCATGAAATCAGCTGAGACACAATACAGTGTTTGTGTGCTTAAAAATGGGTCAGTGGTGGCAAACATATAAGCGTGTTTGCACAGGAAATAGGCTGCTGACACTGTTGGGCAGAGTGATCCTAGACCACGCAGCTGCCCCAAATATCCTTTGTTTGTTGTGAGCTCATTTACCGTCATATTTTTTGTGAATATACATCCATACATGATGACAGTAAATGATATGTGTGTTTTCAGGCAGATTCTGCCTTGTGTCAATATTTGGTGCATATTCCTAAATAGGTTTATGTTTAATCTTATCATGTCAAGAAAGAGGCTGGAAGTAATTTAGTAGGTTTGCACAGAGAGCTATACAATTAAGAGACTTTTTATGCTTTATTTACTGCACATGCATGTCACAGGAAAATATTTGACATTTATGTGGCAACTGCACTTGGCAGATATATTTAAATGAGCACATACAGTGAATGCATTGTTAATGGATTTGCTAAATGCAGCCAGCTGTTTAATGCTGGCCACATGCATGATTATTAATAGAGCAATGTAGGTGATGTAATATATAATTTAACATGAAGTGGGGCCATGCTGCATACAAAGTGAGGTTATTGTTAACTAAAAGACAACTGAAAACTAAAACTAGGTACGATAACATTAGTTAACTTAAATAATAAAAACAATATTGCGTACTTTCTTAAAATGAACTAAAAGAAAAGGAAAAAAAGAGGAAATGTCTCCAATTTTTATCTTTGTTGTTTTGGTCAAATTTGTCAACACATCCTGATTGTTGCATATGTTTTCTTTATTAAGATGTCTGCATGAGTTCACATAAACGACCTTCACACAGTGTTTGCTTTGAAATAGCCTACTTACTAGAAACAGCCTCCATATTACAATAATTACAAAGACTAAAACTGAAACTAATGAAAAATAAACCTCAAGTGAGCCTTTGAATGTCCTCCTTCACTACATCCATGAATCTTCTCTGTGGTCTTTCTTTTTTCCTCCTGCCCGGCAGCTCCATATTCAGCATCCTTTGTCCGATATAGCCCCTATCCCTCCTCTGCACACATCCAAACCATCACAACCTAGCCTCTCTAACTTTGTGTCTAAACTGCTCGACCTCAGCTGTCCCTCTGATACACTCATGGTCAATTTCAGTGAAACTCTTACCATCTTCAGCTCTGCCACCTCCAGCCACGCCTCCGGTCTTTTTGTTAGTGCCACCACCTCCAAACCATACATCGTAGCAAATCGTGTAAACCTTCCCTTTCACTCTTGCTGCTATCCTTCTGCCATAAATCACCCTGACACACATCTCCATCAGATCCACCCTGCCTGCACTCTCTTCTTTGCCTCTCTTGTGCACTGTCCTTTGCTTTGGATGGGTGCACCAGGTATTTAAACTCATCCACCTTCACTATGTCTGCTCCTTGCAGCTTCACGGTCACACCTGCATCCCTCTTCAGAGCATACCTCTGGAGAGAAGAAGGAATGAAAGTTATTATTTATTACTTATTCTGAATACATTTACATTTTTACTATCCATAATTATTAAAGTTTTATATATATTTTCATTGTTGTTGCAGTGGTTATCAATGTCTCACATCAAGAAGGTTCCTGATTCAAATCCCAGCTTTGGCCTTTTGGTTGCACGTGTGCCTTGGCCTCATCCAAGTACTCCAACTTCCCCTCACAGTCCAAGTACATGCACGTTGGACTAATTGATAATTCTTCTTTGACCATGTGAGGCAGATAAAGTGCTGTATGAATGTATAGTTAAATATCTAAAGTGCTTTGAGGGGTCAGTAAGACCAGAAAGGTGCTAACCTGTATAAGTGCAAGTACGTTATGTTTCACTTTGAATTTTTATTTTCAGTTTGGTTCAGTTTCAGTTCCTTTCCTGAGTGGATTCGCTTATTTCAGTTTAGTTTTGATTGTTGGAAAATGTTCCATTTCAGTTCAGTTTTTATTAGTTTCAGTGTTACTTTTAGCATTTTTATTGGGGTGGTATTTGTTAGTCAATTTACAATACAAACACTTCACATCATATAACCATTCATGTAGTCTCAATAAACGTGAACCAAACAAAGGCTAGAACTGAACACATTTCCTGTGTAGTTCTATCTTAGTGAGTTTTGTAAGCACACAACATTGTTCCAGTTATTTATTTATTTATTTATTACAGTTTAAAATATTTTTCTCGCAGTATTTTCAGTTTCGTTTTAGTTAACTGTAATAACCTTGTTACCATTTGGATATTTCCTCCTTGATTAGAACTCAGGAAAAAAAATGCCGGATTGTTTTATTTTGAAAATACAAAACCAGGAACTGAATTTAAGACTACTGGACCGCCACACTTTTTTTTTTTTTTTTTTTTTGACAGCGGAAATGAGTACTAGCCAATTTTTTTCCGCGTCAATATCGTGGCTCAAAGTTTTCTTCCCCTCTCTTTTTTTTCCCCCCGTTTGCGGAGGACCAGTCGCATGCAGTCACAATGAGGGAGAAAGCGAAGGACTTTTTATCGTGCATCTTCTCCTCCGGTGTCCACTTCGTGTTGCTTCTCGGTGACGTCGTTTAGACTTTAAAGCACAACACATTTCCGTTATGCGAAGTCCAACTTGTTGGTTAGTCGTCGTCGTGCTGCGGTGGGTGCCCATCCGAGATAACGGAGAACGTGAGTATGTTGTGGCTCTTAACTTTCACCCTCCTCCCCGCACACACTCTTTTCTTAACGCTGCTAAACTTTTTTTTTTTTTTTAATAAATTGTAGCCACATGGAGACTAATCCCAAAGTGTGCAGCGGCAATGTGGACAGAGCTTCAGTCAGAGCGACATTTTTATCGTCGAAAAAGAAAGAAAGAAAAAAACGTGGTGCATAGTTTAAAGGGTCTGCAGCAGCTCCCCGGTTGGGTTGCACATGCTGGCGGTGCTGGCGCAGATCCCAAAGTAGTTTTTAAAAAATTAGAAAGAAGTCCTGTCAAACCACAGAACAGCATCTTCTGTCTCAGCGAGCAGAGTGCAAAATGCACACACAAAACAAATGTACAATTAGTAAGTTTGTAATTAACTCGAGTGAATTTATCACTTTTTACATTTTTTTTTAGTCTTTGGCGCAAATTTAATCAGCGCTGGTCGTATTGGCGATGACGCAATACTAATCCCACTGCCCCTTAATTTTAATGATTCGTGTTATCTAAATATAGCACCAGACACTAATGAAGTCAATTTGTGCGCCATTTTTACCATCAATGCGCTGCATGTCAGCAATGTGCATTTTAGTTTGCGCCTGTTCATGACTGCTGGATGGAGATTAGAAACCAGTGGGAAGCAGCCACTTGGTTTCACAGTCCAGTGCTGTGTGCGCGCGTGTGTGTGAGAGTAAATCAAAGTACTCATTTTAGTGTGTGTGTGTGTGTGTGTGTGTGTGTGTGTGTGTGTATGTTGGAGGGAATTCAGTTCTATTTCTGGCTCATGGCTGTGTTGTCTTTGTTTGCAGCGATTCCAGCTTTTAGAGCTTTGAAGTGAAGGCACTTTGGGAAGGTGAAGACGTGTTGTCCAACATGCTTTTAGTTGTGATTGTTCATTTCAAGGTGTGTGACTAGGGAATGCTGTATTGCCAGTTGAGCTTCGTGTGCCTGCAGGAGCATAATCCTTCAGAGTAAAAGCTACACTAGTTGTGGTGGTTCCCAAATTCCTCTGACCAAAAATGTGTAGTAAATGGAAAAATAACATTTTAAGATACTTTGTGGGAAATATTGTCCCTGATTTTTATTGGGGTTATAGTGCAGATGAAAAAAAATTACTTTATGTTATTATATATGTGTTATAACTTGGGGAAAATCATTGCTTACAGTGTCTAAATATGCTTAGGGAGCTACTACTGTGTAAATGACAAATCGCTAACACCTGATAAATCCACCAAAAAGTCTATCCCAGCTGTCACAGGGTGAGAGGAGGACTAACACAGAGAGACAGCCATTCGCACTCACATTCACACCTATGGGCAATTTTAGAATCGCTAGTTAACCTAACCTAGTTGCATGTTTTTGAACTGTGGGAGGAAGCTGGAGCACCCAGAGAAAACCCCACTAATTGCATGTCTTTGGAAATGCAATTAGTGTCAGCATGGGAAAGAACCCATGCAGACACAGAGAACATGCAAACTCCACACAGAAAGGCCAGATGGGGGATTTGAACCCAGGCCTTCTTGCTGTGAGGCAACAGTGGTAACCATCGTGCCACTGTGCTGACCGCCTTCTTGGGTCAGCACTTTGGGGGGTGGGGGGTGATATTTTATTTTAGCCCGTGTGTGATCTGTATTATGTAACAGGTGCTGAAGCTCACCTGCAAGGTGTATATTTACCTTGTGAGGTTTGCTTTCTTTGATGACTTTGACATTTCAATGCAACAGTCACACCTTGAGTCACCGAAGGACTGAAATATGACTCTAGGGTGGGGAAGTAACACAGCTACGTATGAATGTTCATTTGCAGATAGTTTTAATTCTGTTGAGTCAACCTGGCAGGGTTTCTGCCAGACAAGTAGTTGGTTTGTTACAGGCGTGCAAAGAGGGGGAGTATATTTAATGATGCATTGGGTTAAGGTAGCACTATCCAGTCACCATAACTTCTAGTGTTGGGCAAAGATGGAACAGCTGAGCGAATCAGGTCCAGCTCGGGTTCCATTTTCTGTGCAGAGATTGTTGAATTTGAAAGGCGAAAGAGAGACAGCAGGGAGTTCGTTTCCTGCTTCCAGCATGAAGAGAAAGTAACATAGGCTATACCAGCTGGAAAACACCGAATCATGTCGTTCACACACGTCCTACCATTAAAAAAGTGAACAAGAGTGGACTGATGTCATCAGAAGGTGAAACTGTATTAAGTTGTTAAATATTGCCATTATTTTTTTTTTTGTAGTTTTACTAACTCTTTTGACTGTTGTGATAGTTGTAGCTTTTTGAAAATACACCTTAAAAATGCATCTTAAACATATACTTTAGTCTTTGTCGTCATGGATGTACACTGACGGGAACCCTTCGCAGACTAAAGTCTGCCATTTTTTAATACAGGTTTGCGGCACTTCCAGATTCCTGTTTGACTTGTGTAGTCACAAGCGAAACTGTTAATTTTCAGAAAAACTTTTACTTCCCTACAGATTTTCTTGATTTCTGATGCCTGGATACATTGGTTTCTATCTTCACTTCTCTTTTGCTCTTTGTGGTATTTCTAAAGTGGGAGTGTCAAACTCGTTTTAGCTCAGAGGCCACATGCAGCCCAGCTTGATCACAAGTAGGCTATTCCAGGAAAAACCATATTAAAACAAAAGGAAGACAAAGAAGAAAAAGCAGCATATGCTTGTGGAAAAACTACAAGTATATTCTGCAAATGTTTCAAACATTTGGACAGCCTCAGACGTCTCATTAAAAATGAACCCTGTTTTAACATTATGTCCGATTTTTCGCGTTCATATTGCGAGTTTACTCTCATTACTTGAACATTACAATTTACCGATCACAGTGGAGCTATAAAAAAACACAAAACCTTCACATGTGGTGTTTTTGTAACTAAACTAGCATTAGCATTTTATGACTTAATGACAGCTTGGTTAGATCTCAAAATACTTTTGACTTTCCGTACATTTTAATTCCTGTGTATTAATGCTGGCATCAGCGCAGCAGGAATAGCAGTGCATTTTATTTTCAGTTGTCACGCTTTGCAAAGCCGTCCACTGGACCCTGGGCTGCATGTTAAACACCTGTGGACTAAAAAGGCTTTGTAGTGTACACGGATAAGCATGCAAACGTAATAATAAACTATCGACAGAAGTAATATAATAATTCTGAATTCTGAAATCATAGCAACTCTGCCCTTAATTTTCACCACTAGAAAAATTTGGACTGTCCTTATAGAGGGGCATGACTCTTTTCAACGTGATTATAACAAGATTGTCTCCAACATGATATAATTACTTGGTTGGGGATTTTATGCACCACAGCACATTAATATCCTGGAAGCTGTCTGAGACGTAGTTCCTTGAAAGAAAGGAGTGCTGCCTCGTTGCGGTCATTTTTACTTTTTTTTAACCATTTGTGCATACAGAAATGAGAGAGAGAGCAGTGAACTCTGCAGCCTTGGCTATCAGCTGTGGATCAGACAGTGTCACGGTTTGATGTCTTTAACTGAGATGTTATCAGAGTCAGCTTTTTCACTTCCCTCAGGGGTTCTAAGAAATTCACTGATGAGACCACGAGAGAGGTCTGACCCACAGTGGCCCTATGGGGAAGAGAGAGGAGAGCCATGGGAGATAATTTGGCAGGGAGATGGGAGTTGACTGAGAAATACAGAAGAAACAAATTGGGGCAAAAAAAGGGAAGGAAAGAAAGCTATTTTCTGGTGATAATAGACACTTTCTACAATAACAGGGATATTATTGAGCAGTTGGTGTGTGTTTATGCGATGAGACTTGCACAGCTTTTGGCTGCTGAAGCCTAAAATCTCAGCTTTAACTGTGGATTCTCACCACAGACAGACAGACACACGCACACACACAGCACTCACTAGGGTTAAGTGCTTGCCTGTGTGTGAACACGTTTGTGCAAGTGTTAGGGGGGATACGCATGCGTGTCTGTGTTTTTTCCAAAACAGCAATAATTAGAGAGTGTGTGTGTGCGTTTTACTCTAATGCACCCTTGTTCTTGTTGTTGGAAGAATGTTGATTATAGTCTCGATTTAGCTGCAGCAGCATAAGGATCTCAGTTAAAGCATGTGTGCGCTTGTAGGCACGGCATTTGGACGACATTGATGGATTTGTGTGCGTGGGTGTACACAGTGAAGGTGTATGATGGGGTCAGGAGTTTTGTTTTGTTGTCCAAAGTTGTCCAAAGAAGCACTGCCTAAATTTTTCTTTTTCTTTTTCCTGGTTCCTTGGCTGCGTAGTGCAGAGCTGGAATTGGTCAGTGCATTTAAACTGTGTAATTCTTTGTTGTTGCATTGCAAATGTGAGAATTTCCAGCCCTTGCATGCCAAACAGTGTTTTCTTTTTATATTTAGCAGAAATCATGTCACGTCTCAGCTGAAGTGAAAGTAGGATCACATTTCTCACACAAAGTGCCCAGTCTGCGTCGAGTCACATAAGTTTGTTCCCAGCACAAGCACAGAATTTGCTATCACTGCAGAAAAACAGGATTCTTGGGTAATTTTTCTGTGCCAAAAAGAGGCATTTTGTAAGAGTTAACACAGAAACTCTGTTGGCTCTTTATGAGCCCCAATGTGGAAAAGTTTATACTCCTGAATTAGCCTTCCGGGAAGTCAGATGCCTGTAGATGATTCACAGCCGATCTGAGTGACTAAAGGAGTCAATTATCTCTTAGCCAAGCCCTCACAACAATTCAACACAGTTGCGCACAAACAAACACACTGATAGCGTATTGAACATCTTAAATATTAGCATGCATCTTCACAGTGAATCAGAATGCATTACGAGTAGCGATGACTCATTTGAAAAGTGCTTGTGGATTTCAGACAGACATGTCTGGAGTTTTGAGTCGTGAGTGCTTGAATCGACTGAATTGTTTTGATTTGACTCAGCTGAGTTGTGAGTAAAGGATTGTCGTCGTCAGCTTTTCAGAAACTAAGCCTTTGTTTATGGCTTCCAGTAACAAGTTGAGGTCAACCTTTCGGTGGCGGTGGAGCTGAGGAGCTTATTTAACCCTTTTATATATTCAGTGTGTGCATAATTAATGGAGTGTAATGTGCAAGGGATCAAAGTGTGTGTGCAGGAAGTTTCACGCACAGTGCGTATGCTCACATTTAGACTTAAAAAAACGCCTCAGTGATAGCTGCGAATCCTTGTGAACACTTTCTCTGGAAGAGAGAATGTTGGCCGAAATGACCACTTTCAAATTCAATGAACTGATAAGATTTTCATGCTGAATGTTCAAAGGTCACTGTGATCTTAGAGAATATGTTCTCCTGGCAACAATTTGTAAGCTAATTTGGTCAAAATGTGGACATCTCATGATATTGTGGTGATATACCCAAAAGGTCAGAGGTCAAGTTTTGGCAGGCATGGACAAAAACTGCAACCTGGCTGGTTGGTGGTACTTTGTAATTGCGCAGTCAAAATAAAAATACTATAATACTAGGTACCTCTCATTCTATTGAGACAGTTCTGACCTGTGGGGGTGTGGGAGCTCTGTGGTTGCCTTACTGTACCTGGGACTTGGATCTTATGGGTCATGTGGGTTGCAGGGTGGGGTCTCTGTGCATTTCTGCTGGGTGACCTGTCTTTTGGGAGGCTAGGTCATAGCCTTGGGCTCTTCATTGTTCACAAGCTGTTCCTGTGTGGTTTTGGGTTAGCTAAGGCCCCAGTCATACAGGCCTAGAGACTGGTTGGTGATCACCTGGCAACCACTGGTTGCTTGAGAAAAGAGTATTTGCCGACCATTTGCGAGTGGTTCCTGGAGAAAACCTCTTCGTGATTGCTTTGGTCACTAACAGATTTCCACCGTGGCCTGTAGCTTGCATGGAAGACAGCGACTTGTCTACAGGCACTTGCCGGCTACTCTCCAAGCTGTAGTGAAACTGTGAAGAGTGCGATTAAAACCGGAAACACCATCAAAGTAAAAGTTTCCTTTTGAAACATGTTGGTTTCAGCAGTAAGGCCCAAGTTTTACTTTGAAGAGGGATGTTCTCTGTTTCCAGTTTGCGTCACACCTTTTCAAGTTTCGCTATCGCTCGGTGGTTAGTTTGCAGACACATCTGTGTTTTCAACGCAAACTACGAGCAACCACAGCAATCTGCTTGCAATCAAAGCAATCATAAAGAGGTTTTTGGTGCAGCACCCTCTTTGTGACCGTTTTCAACCAGCGACA
>JAVDPK010001302.1:139682-150708 GCA_034780415.1 Cichlasoma orientale | reverse complement strand
TTACAACGCCAACTACGAGCAACCACAGCAATCTGCTGGCACTCAAAGCAATCATAAAGAGGTTTTTGGCGCAGCACCCTCTTTGTGACCGTGTTCAACCAGCGACAGCGACCTACTCGTCCAGCTGGTTGGGCAATAGACGTTTTTCCTTAGTGATCAGAGGCAGCCCGGGGGGGGGGGGGTGTTCACTGGTCTCTAGGCTTGCGTGACTAAGGCCTCATTTCTCTACTGATCTGTTTGGACTCCAGGCAGCCATTTCTTCTGAGAATGAGCCTGGCCACTGGTCTTTATAATTATTTCAATTTATTTATTGATTAGTTGATGATAGTTTCAGTTCTCTGCTGGTGCTGTGTCAAAAGTAATGTCCACGTGAATGTCAGCAGAACATTGCTACGCTGTAAAAGTAAAGGCTTTAGGTTTTGTACTGTTGCTTTAACATACAGTAACGGCCTAATGGAAGCTTTCACCTTGTTTTCTGCAAAACCTGCAGTTGCTATTTTCACACCCTACACAAAGATTTAATCAGTGTAGAAAAACTGATAGTGAAAACACAAGATAATCTTCAGATGCAGCCTTTGGGTTGAGCACCAATTTGAAGGTATCAATAATTATATCTTTCATAAATGTGTTGTGATAAAATGCTGAAATGTTGCAGTTGACATGATTATATCTGAAAGAATGATAGCTTTGTAGTTTTTTTTTCTTTTTTGAAAACATCATCTTAAACTGAACATGCCTTTCTTCTATTTGAACACTAAGGAATCATTTCATTGATAGTTTAACTTATAAAGATTTCAATGTGTACGATATATTTTTAATTATGTGTCGTTTTTCCACAATATCCATGTTGCCAGTATTTCTCAAGCCTTAAACCCCCCCCCCCCCCGAGCTTTAAAAATTAAATAAACATTTATGTTTCCATTAGTTCCATTAGTCTGCATTATAAAGCTGCAGAAATCAGGAGGCAATAAAGGCAGTGAACTGGTCAAGACTTGTCCTTTGTCTTGCACACACTGTTTCTTGCTATACACTGTGTATAGGCAAAATGGTACTACTTAAGGGGAGTATTTCCTTGCTCAGTCCTCTGCATTCCCACAACAATAACACAATGCTGCTATTCTTAAGACACACAGAAATAAAGCCCAGCTACTTTCTGGCTATTTCCTGTGGTGTGGGAACTAAGAGAGGGAGGCAGGTCGGGAAAATAGTAAAGCTAAAGACTGGATCTATGATGATAAGGAATTCAAAATGTGTGCACGAGTAGTCCACTTTCAGTCCGCTCTGGAAAACAAACTGGGGTTTTACCTTAAATTAAATGGTTAATATGATGATATTATGTGTCCAGTACTTTGAATAACCTAGTGAAATCCTGACTAATAAGCATCCTTCCAGCTGTCCGACATCCTACCAATGACTAATACAAAACATCTTTGCACAGTCTGCAGTCTGTCATTATCCTGACCCTGGCATGTCAAGGAAATACTAAAATATAGGGCTCGTGTAATGACAGGCAGAAAAAAAAAAGAAAGGCAAGTTATGACTTGGCTTTGACTGTGTGGTTGTGACATGTGAGGAGGGAAGGAGGTCAGCAGCAAATGACAGGCATCACAGACACTACAGGCCTCAAAGCTGACAAAATACAACACACAGTGAGGTCTGCGTTACAGACGGTAAAAGTCAGGCTCAGCCAAGGTCTTATTTCCAATCTCGGTCGAATGTCACAAAATCAGTAATGCAAAGAAAAAACGAGAGAGAGAATTTCGTCCCTTTGATCAACCTGCCACCGTCTCTAAAGAATGGATTTCTCTGTTATGGTGCAGTTCCCCAAAGCTGCTCTCTGTAGGCGCTGCAGTAAATGCCAGACATGGTGGACTGGACTGTAACAATTCAGTTTTTGTTTTTTTTTTTCTTCTTTTTTTTCTTTTTGTTTTCTTTTTTTTCTAGAAATAACAAAAGACTGAAAAATGAGTTTTACCACAGGCCCATTAGAGCCTTAACCAGACTACTACGATTTAACCAGGCATTAACAGCTCCACACGGGCAGATGTTTGATTTTGGTCTCGGTTTCAGAATTGTTACACCCCTGCTTTCACACCACAGCTTTGTTTTGGGTTACGTGGGTATATCAGTATTTTTTTTTCTTTTTACATATGTTAGACAAGCGATTTCCTGCTGATTCTCTTGGAGCAACTGTGTTAGTATTGTAGCTTTTGGGAGACTGATCACTTAATTGCAGCCCCCCCCCCCCCCACCATACCTTCTTCGGCATTAATTGTGACCTATAGTAAATACAGTACTTTTAAACCACTTGAAAAGCCACAGTTCGTTATCTGTTCAACAGTGTAGTGGTATTTGAGAAATTCATATCTTGCTTGTGATACTGGTATACGGTATAAGTACGCAGGGGTAGGTTATAATTTTATGCTCTTTAATTTGCCTTAATTTTCCAGCATTTTTAAGCCCTTATAACTTCTTAAGTACACGATATATCCAAAGTAAAATTTTCAGGCCTGAAACGTGCATTTAAGCGTTGTTTCAAAACTGCAACCCAGTCGGTTTGTCACAATCTAAAGCCAAAATCTTGCTTGTGAGCATAAATTTAAGCATTTGTCTACATTTCTTTGCTTTGGGATATAAAAGCAAGACTGCACCAATTTGATGTCTATGATACAGAGTAAGAGAAAAAAGAACTGGCGCACTAGATGTGTGATCTGATATTTCTGATAATTCAATGAAGAAAACTTCAAAAAGTGAATTTTGGGTAGACTTTAAAGGGTCATATCATGATGTGGGACAGATGGCTAGTTTAAACAAGTTACAGCATGTGATGCCAGGGTTATCTTATAGTCTCGCCTCCTCCTATGTTAAAATTATATTTCTAATATAGGCATATTTTAACACTTTTGAACTTATGGCATGGCAAGTCCACATTGGCAGACTTCTGTATTGTGATTTCAGTCTCGGTTTCGGTATTGTTACACCCCTGCTCTCGCTCCATAGCTTCTTTTTGAGTAATGTGGCTAAATCAGATTTTTTTTTTTTTCCTTTTACATGTGTTAGAAGATTTCCTCCTGGTTCTCACAGAGCAACAAGCCAACTATGTTAGCGTTTAGAACAAGGATTACAGAAATAAAACTTCTCCACGTCTTTGTTACATCTGGATTAAACATTTTATAACATTGCCACTGGTCTGTGGCTGTGCCTAGTTGAGATGTAGTTGCACCCCCACCCCCCCCTCGTGTTATACCTTTGAATCAGCTGATGCTTTCCTCAAGCTATGGGAAGTTAAGCCCAAAGTTATCTCATGTTTCAGCACTACTTCCTCCTTTACAATATGTTCTTCAATTATGTAAGCTGTGTGTGTCTCGCTTTCTGCTCTGTGTATTATCAAAGCTTTTTCACATCTCACTTCACACAAACAGGAACACTAAGCCTCAGCCAATCCCAACCCTATGACTGTATGTCTTTTTCATGTCAGACAATTTTTTTTTTGTGTGTGTGCACCTGATCAATGAGGCGCAGTGCTCCTCGCTGTGTGTAGCTGATGTCAGGCTGTGCCACTTTGGCGTGATGCAGAGCAGCTTGTTGCACTCAAGTATAAAACATGAAGTGAAAGGGATGGAAAAAAGGTCACATGGTGTCGGTTTGTGTTAACTGGTATGTTGCCTATCAGCAGAGAAGGCCGTTGTGCATGTCATAAATGTTGACTGTATTGGAGCGAATTCCTGGGACTTTTTCACTTGAAAACAGACTTGGATAGTAGTGGTATGTGGATTTCTTCCTGTATGGTCATCTTCTATTTTCTTGTGAATGTTGTTGATGAAACTTTTATCAGCTTCGTGTACACTTATGTACACATTGCTATGAAACAGTCTCTTCGTAGCCGTGGTGATATATTATCTTAGTTTCCAGACTAAACTAGAGAAGTTGTGATATCATAAATTTGCTAGTCCGTTCCATAGACTGTATATAAAAGATGTCAGTTAGCCTAATTGTTAAGATTTTAATTGATGCTCGGTGCTGTAAATGGTTGTCCTAAATGTTACGCAGGGATCTAATGTTGTTGGTTATTTTTGAAGTTTTATAATGTAACCTGAAGCGCATCTCCCGAGAAACGCCGTCATTTCCCTGCGTGCATTTCCGACTACTTCCCCCAAGTTTGTACAAAGAAGCGAAAAAACCAGAGGGACAAATGTGTTTGCACCTTAGAAAAAACTGACCACAGCAAAGAGTAGGCGGCATTTTATGTTTCTGTCGGCCGGCACCGCATGTAAAACACTGGGACACGGCCGAAAGGTAATTAACACACGCAATGTACCTGGACAAGCATAAAAGCTGGCAACAACATCGGCCACTTATGTAGGTTACATTGTAGCTCTGCAAAGATCCAGCACCAAAGTCGGGGTTAAGCTGGAGGAGGAGGCTGGGGAGAATGCGCCACACTTTTAAGTTGCAATTTATTCATTTCTCATATTTTAATGATGCATTTTCACTCAGTGGATCCCACATGGTTTGGATGGTCTGCACCACACAGCAGGCCATATTATTTGTGAAATAATTCCATTAAAATGCTCCAGAAGGCACCGGCAGCGCAGGTACAGTTGAGCGGTTTTGAATTAACCCGAATTAACGGTTAGAACTGCCTTTGTTGGTATACTTGTCAGTCAAAGTAACCAAATTCTAAATAGGAAAGTTATTTATCCACTCTACAGTTGTTAGGAAGAAATTAGCTATAGAGATTAAAATAGTTTCAGCCTGTTAATGCGATTATTACTGCTGTTCAAAATGTCTGATGGCACATTTATGCTCACCGTTCTCACCCCCACGCCCTCCCATCCATCGTGGCAGTGCCATAATGTAACAAAAAGGAAAGTGATCACAATATTAAGATATTTGACAGTTCAAAAATGCAACAGTGACAGCTTGTTTTAGCAGAGTGATAACCAAAACAATTAGTGATTTCACGTCTTTTACAGTTTCATGTTGTGACTCAGTTCATGTCATCTCAGAAACTGATAAAAGCTGGTCTCTCATTAATATCACATTGATAAGAGCTAAAATTACCCACTGTTCGTCGGCGGGAACATTTGGTGGCTAATTTAGCTTCCTGTGTACTCTCTCGTAGGGGAAATCTGACAAAATAATCATGTCACAGTCTTTCAGGGTAGAATTATGATCCGAATTGCACTTCTTCTCTGCACAAATTTAGTTTAGCTCATGTGATCACATGATTTGTGGATAAAAATCCTGCAACTCTAAGCTAAAGATCCAGCACACAAATTTAGTAAGCTGCACCTCCGAGTTGCATCTTGCATCTGGTGGTGAGCACTGTCTAACTCTCACAAGTGATCAGGCTTTTGCTTAGTTCACGTGGAGACGGAAAAGCTTGGACAGCACTTATTACTATATTTGTTTAATGACATGGTTTGTGGCATTTCTCTGAAAAGCAGATCATATGCCAAATTAAGATCAGCCACCTAGCCTGGCTGACTAAAATGTGTTTGTCCTACAGTGGCCGTTGTAGCCAGGATTATACACTTGAACTCGGAGGGGTAAAAAAAGAGAATTCAGTTGATGGCAGTCTTCAATCTACTGAGGTCTAGCGGTGAGATTTTACACACTGTACCTTTAAATTTAACCTGGTTGATACTAATTATTACTAAATTATTCAGTGTGGTGTGATTGTGTGCATTGAAGGGATAAATCGAACATTAATAAAGTCATTTCGAGATTGTTCTAAGATATCATGATGTGTATCGTGTATTGCGATTTAGCCTTTAAAATCTGTGAGAAGAAAAGTTCCAGGAGACGTGCTTGTTTTGGATTTTTTTTCACTTGCAGTCACCACAAAAGTGTATTTATTATGCTCACAGTTAAATATTTTAAGTAACAGCTCTTGCGCTTGATAATCTAGTCCTTTATCCACCCCCCATGTAAGGCTGCATGTTGGTATGTGCACGTGTGCGTGCACATACACGGTGTCTTTGCATGTGTGCACTGCTTGCTGCTTGCCAGGGCAGGGCTTCCTGTTGCTGTGATTGCTGCCCAGGCGGAGCAGAGCAGAGCAGTGATCCTTTGGTCTCTTTTCCTCTCTTGCTCTGCCACCTGGACCGTCACCCACAAACCTGGCGCCGTCTCCTCTCCTCTCGGCTTTCTCCTGCTTGTTATTCTCACTTCCTGCCTGGCCTCTCATTATCCCCCCATCTGTCTTGCTCTCTGTCCTTGTGACTCGTGTTCCTCCTCCTCTTCCTTTTCTTGAGTTCCTCACTGCTTTACTGCCTTCTCCCTCTTCTCTCTCTGCCCTTTCTTAATCACTTACTCTCTCCCTGCTTTGTAAATGTATCTGTATCTCTGTGATTCATTCAGTGATTCAGGGAGTGAAAATTCAGAGGTAATAAAATCTATTTTTCATCCCCAGACCCTGTGATGCACATGTTGCTTTTTTTTGTGTGTGTGTGTGTGTGTGTGTGAGATTTATTTATATTTTCCACTCCAGTTTTAACGGGAAACGCCGGCATGTTTGATGTCTCTGTGAGCCTTGATGCCATGCAGATTAATTGAGTCATAAGCAATAGATTGGATCCGGCTGTTCTCAGTAATAAGGCTTGGGCTATATAAAGGTCAGACGGATGTGGCTTGCTGTAAATTGCATTTTACTTAATGAGTGTGACAGTTAGGACTGCATCCTATTTTTTGCAATAATGTACAACTAATCAGCACATGGAGGTGTGCATGCACACACATTCCCAGACTAGCTGCTCACACGTCTGTATGTTTGTGTGTTTTAGACCAAGAAAAAAATAGCTTAGCTCATCACCCAACAATGAGATATGCATTCATGTTTAAGCATGTCTCTAAATACATGGAGGTTGTGCCAGTGATGTCATGTCTGCAAGGGACTTTTTGAGGTTAGATGTACGGATGGCTGGCGTTATGTCAGTTTTTGCTGTGTGAAAATTTGCACTGTTGGAGCTGATGTCTATCAGTCAAGCAGTAACTAATTTTTATTTCCAGTGCTGATTAATCTTAGAGCTTCTCAAATATTTTTTAGTCTTTAACGCTCCTGTGGTTGCACCTCCCTCTTATTTGTGTAAGAAGGAGTTTAATTCCACTTCTTCTGTCAGGAACAACAAAGTTAGATGCTCAGATTCACCTGTTAATACTTGGTTTGACTGGTTGATTATTTACGTGATATTCTTTCACAACTATGGGTTAAGACTGGTTGCTGATCCCCTGACAACCACAGGTCGCTAGAGCAAAATGTGTATTCCTAGACTGTTTGGCAAGTGGTTGGTGGCAGTCCCTAGATCAGGCTTACCCAAACTCGGCCCGCGGGCCGCTTCTAGCCCCGCCCCCTTACTTCCGGTCTGCAAATTATGTCAAAAATAACATACAATGTGGCCCTTTAAGTTACTTTTTTGACATTTCGCCATACAATCCAATCAAGAGGGTTAAGCGAAATGTCAGAAAAGTAACTTAAAGGGCCACATTGTATGTTATTTTTGACATAATTTGCGGACCGGAAGTAGGGGGCAGGGCCGGGAGTTTGGGCACCCCTGCCCTAGAAATATATCGGTCACAAAGAGGTATGTGGTGCTGCACTGAAAACCTCCTTGCGATTGCGTTGGTTGCCAGCAGAGTACTGCGGTCGTCCGTGGTTTGTATGGAATATGCTGACTTGTCTGTAAATACTCACCAACTATTTGCAAAGTGATGGTAAAACTGTGAAGAGTACAACAGTGACTGCTTGAGTTCAAAGTAAAAGTTGCACCTTTTAAAACCTGTTGGTTGAAATGGTAAGGCACAAGTTGTACTTTGAAGGTGAACGTTATCCATTTCCAGTTTACGTCTCACTTGAGTCGGCAACTTCCATGCAAGCAGTGGCAACTGCAGAATTCTGCTAGCAACATTGAAGTCACATGGAAGTTTTTGGTGTACCATCCTCAGCCAGCTGTGACTGGAGATTGCTGACCCTTTAGGCTTGTGTGACTGAGGCCTTACTTTCATAAGGGCAAAAGTGCAACAACAATAGCTTTCAGGACCAGTTTGATGTAGTTTTTTTTTTAGCAGTTAGAGAAGCTGATTGCATTTTGAAAAATGGTATGTTTTGAAATATCCCAGTGTAACCTCCACAAATCTGCGAAGTCTCCTCTATTTATTCTGAGGCTTGCATGCTTTTTCCAGTTGTTTACAGTGGCAACAGGAGCGCAACAAGGTGCTAGTCATCATTTCCATGCTGTGTACCTCTTCACTGTTACTCTTTACCCAGCTGTCCAGTCACAGTGGAAAGAGGGTCAGGACAACACACTGACCAACCGTCACAACAAGTGCTAAACAGCAATGAAGGTCAAGTTAATGCTGCTGCTCGCTGAGTATTTATACCTGAACACGATCAGCAACCAAAGTGTCAGCGCTGCAAAAATGGCAGGCATATTGTCAATTTGTCTGTGTTAGGAACTTCCAATAGAGGCTTTTAGTATGAACACGTCAGAAATGGCATATTTCAGTATTTAAAGTCTAATAATAGTTTTTTAATTGCAAGGTGGTGCTTTCTTAATGGTTAATTTGTTCCCCTAACCCACTTAAAACTCAAAGATGTTAAATAAAATTTAAGATAAAAAAAATAAGATAATTTTTCTGTTTGATGATCAACCAACATCAAATGTTTCACATTTTAGCTAAAAATTACTTTAAGGTTTTTTGTTTTTTTTTGCCAGATAACTTACTTAAGGAAACTAATAAGTTCAGGTTTTGGTGGCAGTGGTAGTCAAAAAAATTGTCCCCTGTACAAACTCACAGAAGCCTCAAGACCAGTTTATTGGTTAAGTAACTTTCAAATTCACAAGTTACAAGAAATAAATTAGTTTTTAAAAGCCTTTTAAATCTTATTTTACCAGGTAGTTTAGTAGTTATCAGACTTGTAGCATTTTCCCACCCAGTCTGCGTTTCTTTTGGGCATCCAGCCTCTAGTGGCCATTAGAAGTACTGCAGTGCACTCAAGCCATTTATGCAACCATCGCGGCCCCCTGCCCTCCTGCTTTGAATACATGATCTGAAAACTCAGGTCACTGCAGCACTTTCATAGGTCAAACAAGCTGCTCCCAACTGGGGACAACAGGGGAACTCGGTGGTGTGTGGGAGCTGATACCAGGCCTGTAAGATATAAATAGGACCTCCCCGCAGTCTGCATCCACCAGCAGCATATGATTATTATCTATGAGTTGTAGTGTTGTATAAGCCTCACTTTTGGGAGATTTTATTTTCTTGGTTTTCATCAAAATGAATGCCTTCTCTTTTCTTTTGAAGTCCCAGCCATGTGGTGTTAATGTTTGCGCATACAAAAACTTAACGACAGATTATTTTGACTCGGCTCCCTGCAGGCCACATCCAGGAGGCTGTTTACTGTAAAGCACACTGCTAGCGCTTCCATTTAAGCATGTGGCGATTTAGTGGGAATAAAATACCACAATTTGACACATGAATTTCCCCAGTAAGGCCTGAGTCATGAGGTTACTCATGCTAACAAGATCAATTCGTGTCTGTGTTTCACACATCCTGTTTCCTTCCTTCTTGATTAAAATCAGGCTCTTTTTTATGTCCACTCATTGAGCACTAAAATCATGAGGATAGGGGAGATCTGTGCAACCTATTTCTTGTAAACTGACTTGGTATGGTGCTGACTTTTTAACCCGTCTAAGTCTCGGATCATAGTGTTAGATAAGGCTTTAAAATAACTGCCTAAATGATTGTGGAGGTGGCCGAGTGGCCAGGATTGCTTCTATAAGGACTTTGCTTCATGTGAGAGGTTCCAAAAAGAGCGATAGTTGTATATTTCTCTAAATATCAGCAAGTCACTAGCTTCTGCGTTTTGTCACTTGTTTGACATTTGCATCTGTCCATTAAAGACTTATGAGTGTGGTATGTGCCACTACCTGTTTGCTCTTTTAAACAGCAGTGGTTGACTTGCTGCATCAGTAGTTTCACAGTAGCATTTGTTTGGTTAGACCATTTTTTTTTCTTCTTGCCAAAAAAGCTGCCGCTGATCTCGAGACAGTGCAGCAGTTCCTCAGGTTGTTTTGTGGTGTCGATGGTGGATAAAAGAGCTGTGCCAAATTTCTGTAAAGCACACGAGAGAGACAAAGAAAGCGATCAGTGTGCCACAGTGCGCTTCACAGAGAAGAATATGGGCACTGTAGAGTAAAAGGTGTGATGAATAAGATGAGGAAGAAAAAAGACAGGAGTGCAGGAATGCTTTCCATTTGCAACTTCGTGTGTTTGGATTGGCGTGTTTGTTTCTGTCATCTCCTGCTGAATGCTGTCTAGGAACGCAATAATACAATAATAAAACACTGAGCTGAGGTTAGAGGTCCCAGATAAGAACAGAGAAAGGAGGGACAAAAGCTGTGTAAGCCTTTTTGTTTCCCCTCACAGCTTGAATATGGCTCTCCGGCAAGGTAAAAGTAAAGGAAGCTCGAGTCCAAACACATCTGGAGATCCTCAGAGGACAGAGGGGATGAAAAGAAAGGGAAAACCCTGGGAACGGAGACAGCGAGAGCCCCCAGTGGGATATGGCGAGAGGAAGTGTGTGTCTGTGTTTTTGTGTGTGTGTGTGTGTGTGTATGTTCTTTAGTCAGTGCTGAGTCATCGCTGGGCTGGCCAGGCAGATAGAACCAAGCTTCTGGGGGGGCCAGCTGCAGGGGCAAGAGGGGGCATGCACTGAGCATGCTCTGAAAAGTACAGGAAGGGAATTAGTTGTTGTGACAGGACACATCCAGGAACTTTAGTGACGCAATATTTCACGATGCCAACTTTTCACTGCCTCATTGACGTACGTGACCCCTTGATATGTTTGGTGGCGCTAGTGAAAAAAAACTGCGGGCTTATTTTAAGATGTGACCTCACAAATTTTACAAGGTTGTTGCTCAAGACACAGAGCAATGAGATAACAAGACATGTCGCTCCATGTTTTGGCCCGACCACACCGCGGGGGGGGGGGGGGGGGCGGGGGGGGGGGGGGGGGGGGGGG
>JAVDPK010001302.1:103351-134024 GCA_034780415.1 Cichlasoma orientale | reverse complement strand
ACACACACACACACACACACACACACACACACACACACACACACACACACACACACACACACACACACACAAATACAAGCACACACGAAAGCACCAAGTTATTTCCTGTTTCCAGCTGTTCAGTCACAGGGGTTTCCCCCCCTCCTTCTTCAAATCATCTCTTTTCTCTGCCTGTGTTTGTTTTTGTTTTCATAAATGGTATTTTTACTGCCTTTAAGAAGCTCCTTTTAGTAAACAGTTTGCCACATGATAAAATAAGACCAAAGCTGCGATTACAGTTAGCTTTGCCTCAGAAAACCTCTTGTTTAACCAGTGGTTTTTAATTCACCTTTGCGTCTAGCGATTGATTAAATTTCAGTGGCATCTAGAGAGAGTGTGCTGATGATTAATGCAAAGCTTTTAGGTTAACCAATCTGATAACACGCATACACACACACACACACACACGCGCGCGCGCGAAAGGTATTACTCATACAGTGACAGCTTCGTCTAAAGAAGACCAAGAGCATCAGGTACACTCATGCTTTCCATGCACAGTAGGGTCATCACTGTTCACAGATCATTTGTTTCACACTGATACCCTTTAAAAATAAACAAATGGTTTACCATTTAACCTAGTTAACGAAGTGGAAATTAAGTTACTAGTCATCGATAGATTTAATCGGTCTGTGCCTCAGTGACTACTGTCACACGTTCCTTTATATGCACATATATATGATACATTTATATAGCTCAGTATTTTGATACTGTGACATTTTTCACTCGATTACATCAACGAATCTGCAACATTCATGTCTTCTTTTAATCCTTGGTGAGGAGATACACCTCCCACACTGTTTCCTGTTTGCTTGGGGTTTGGTGCAGCCAGTCACAACTTTTCTCCTTACACGAAGCAGCCACGACATTGAACCCATCAATCTAACATTGGTTAACTTACCCAAATGTCAGCAAAGCAGCTCTGACCTGTGGGGGCATGGTGACAATGCCTCTGGGGTGTCTAGTGTCTTGATGCTTGCAGGGTTAGGCCTCAGTGTATCGAGCTTGTTCACAGAAATGGCGAAGGGTTCTGATAGCGAACTGGTGAGATTCTCAGCACGGCGTGATCAGCCGCTGGCTAGAACACTGGGTAGGTAGGTGGGTGGTGCATGGCAGATTAACAGCAATGTGCATAAGACTCAGTGTAAGAAGAGGCATGCTAACAAGATGAATAGTTTTATTTACTAAAGTTGTCAGTGGTTTAAATGCAGTGCCAGACTGGTGCATTGCTTCTTCACAAACGCATCTATTGAACAATGTGCTTGTTAACTCTCTTTTAAGCTGGAAACAAGACACATCAGATGTCCCTCCCCCGACAGTGTTTGCTGACAGCTCTTGACAGCACAGCAGGATGTATTTCTTTCTTTCTTTCTTTCTTTCTTTCTTTCTTTCTTTCTTTCTTTCGAAAATGCATGCTTGGCTCCCCCCACAAGGCCTCATGGCGTTAAACCCTGCAATATTTCCAGATGGGGCCAGCTGTGAGGCTGCATGTAGCTGCACACCCAGTCCCCAAACGTCCCCAAACCAGTAATCAGAGCAGGTCGAAAGTTGTCCTGCACGCTGCCGTCTATAAGGTCACTGTGAGCACAGTTTAGTCTCATTAGTATGTGTGCAAGTGTGCATTCAGACACAAATAGAGGCCCATGAGACAGACATTGCATCCGTGTGTGTGTGTGTGTGTGTGTGTGTGTGTGTGTGTGTGTGTGTCTCTGAGGGTGTTTGTGTGTCTGTAGATTTTTATATTTAGCAGCCCTCAACTCCTCAGCCAGCTACAGCCCTAACCATGTGCATGAGGTAATTCAGTTGATTTTAGGGCCAGAGTTGTGCATGTGTGCACGTGTTTGCATGTTTGTTGAAAATGGGAAGATTTGTTGAGAATGGGAAGGCTTTGGCAGGATTTGCCTAGCTGTTTGCAATTTTGCTTTAATGCACTGGTGCTCTGAGTACTCTCCCTCTCTTGATATATTTGTGTGTGTGTGTGTGTGTGTGTCTGTGTGTCTGTGTGCAGTCTTGGAAGGCAGATAGATAAGGCCCTGAAAATGACCTTAAAAGGAAGGAGAGCTGTGGACTAGCTTTCTCACATTTAATGTACACATGAAAAGCACATGCATTTATGCCCCTAACCGTTATTTATACAGCAGCCTGAAATGTGTTGGGGTTGCTTTGCTATTTATTGTATTGGTGCAGGTCCCCTATTGTGAATGAAAATTGGGGTTTCACACATCTGTAGGCAATGTGTCGATGTGTGAGCATGCACGCCTGCACACGTTACACATATCTTGGCTGCACAGAACATAATCCATGAGCGGAGTACATGTGTATTTTTATTTATATCTTTATGTGTGAGAAGCAGAATATCAGTGAGCTCATTTAGCACAAAGGAGCAAGCTGCATGGAAACTGATAATGAGTTTGCGTGAGAAAGTGGCAGTCACAGCACAGCTGCTGGTTCCTTAGCATTAGCCTGAAAAGGCAATAAGCTAATCTTCTGTAAGATTTTATGCAACACATTGCATTATTTTGGTTATTGCTGTTTTTAGCAGGTAAACTTTAAATGTAAAAACATGTTGAAGGCGACAGTCAACAAGGTTTCTTCTGTGAAAGACGCAGTCACCTTTCAGGCAAGTCCCAACAAATGTCTGTTTTGTCCTATAATTATAGTTAAAACTGAGGGAAGTTTCACTTCTGCATAATCTGAAGTCCATATTTCCATCTGAAATAGATACGAAACATGCAGCTGCTATAGGTACTTGTTGGAAGGTTACAGCCTCGATTATACTGCAAGTCCGCTCGCGCCTGAGTGCCGTAACTTTTGTCATCAGATGTGAGCACGAGGGTCTGTGCAGACGTCTGCGTGCCTGCCTGTTTCTTGTGACATTACAATGCATCAGCTACTCAGTAATGGGATGTCTACTCAGCTGTTGGGTCTCCAGCTGTGTCTGCATCCGCGATGGAGTATAATCGAGGCATAAGCAAGATTACGGAAGTGCAGTTTTAAGCAACTGATCTGTGAATTAATAGCTTATCTGAATCATATTTGAATCATAGGCGTACCAATACAGGCAGCTGTAGCCAAATGCTGTCTGCTAATTAAAGTCACTGAACTGTTGACTGTTGGTGCCTTTTGGAGCATTTAAATGTAATTATCTTACTAATATGATACAGACCATCCCAGAACTTTGTGATTCAGTTTTAGATATGTGCATCTATGCGATGCACCTGTACAGTTGATGGATACAGCTTGCTAACCAAGCTTGCTGGCATTAACTGATAAGTCTTTCATCCATGTATGCTCACTCGAGGCCGCAAAAACTGCACGAAGAGATCGAAGCTTTTTTTTATGAAATCATCCGTGGTGTGAAAATAACAAAGCAAAGCCAATGCAACTCTTGGTTTATTGCAGAAGTGAAAATTGTTATTTCAGCTGAAAAGAGCAGAAGTCTCCATTCGTCCTTCAAATTCTCATCTTATCTCCCTGTTTAATGTTGCAACTCATGCATTTTCTGTTACAAGTTGAATTAAATTATTTAGTGTGGTGAACTAAGTATTTGACTGTAAGGTTTTCTTCATATATTTGATATAATTCCTTTAGCTTTTCCCAGCTTTGACATTGTCTGTCTCTTCAACAGCGAGTCCAACTTTTCCTTTCATCTGATGTTCGGTAGTCAAGGTTACAGACAAGGTTCGTGTCTTGCCAGGAAAATCGTGGTTCTGTCTTCCAGAGAGGGTTCCCACAGACTGCTCCAGTCTGATATGTTTCCTCAGACCTCCTGTAGACCTCATCTTAATTATACCCCTCTCATCTCATCTCATCTCATCTCAGCTGTGCGTATGTGCGTGTTTGTGCATTCGCATGTGTTTGTTCCAGCTCTTCTAATCTTTCCCACATGGTCTCATTTCATGCTTGTGCGTACATGTGCATACATCATGTATATTGTCGAGCTTTGAGTCGGTCATTCTCTGCCCTGATGTGTTTGTAAATTCTCTGGCATATTTTTATGTATGTTGGCGTATAACATGAAAGCTTCTTGTTTGCCTCCCATTCGGGTCGTGTAATACGTCGTCATGAGCCTGCAACTAAAAGAAAATAAGTGTAATGAATCAACTGAACCAAATGCTTCAGTATACGCATTAAATGCTGTTTTCTTTCAGTGAAAATTCGCTGCTTTTTTCCCCGCGTTTTCTTACTGACAGAAAGAGAGGAGTTTGCAGCATCAGTGGAAAATAGTTTTCAAACAGACTCGGGTATCCATCTGTTCTGTGTTACGTGTTGTAATTCAGTCTCTCATATGGCAACATGCAGCGTTAATTTGGCTTGGCTCGTTGCATACCACAACTAAAGCCCTAAACACATGGGCCCCAGTCAGCTGTCCGAGAAACAGAATGAAACCAGGCGAGCGAGACGCAGGAAACACAACAGGAGGAGACATGAGGAAGACAAACTGACAGTTAGGCTTAAAAAAAGAAAAGAAAAAAAACAGAATTCATTAAACTTAATTTTCCCTTGTGAAAATTCTCCCCAGTTGCATACATAAGCATATTTACAGGCTCAGATTATCCATATCAAATTGGTTAAAATCCATATTTTCTCACACTGAGACATGCAAATTTTTAAAAGTCTGCCCCTGTGGTTTCTGCTCCTAAGCCGGCACAATCAAAGTGAAACAAATTTTATTTGGGCTGCTTCAAGCATTTGCAAATGGAAATTCAAAGGCTCAACATTAGTGTGTTTTTCCATAAATAATATCCTACTTTGTGAGGATAATACACACTGTGCCGAGGTTTTACTGGAACTGCAGTACGTCTCTGCTAGAAACTTTTTTTTTTTTTATTGTATATTTCCAGTATGTACATGGAGTGATTTAGTCAGTTGATTCTCAAATTAAACAGCAGATTAATCAATAACGGAAGCATTACCCTTGTAAAGTAATAGAAAAGAGACGTATAATGATCAGTCTGCCTCCTCTGACAACATTATTTAGATTGTCTCTTTTTAGAAATAGTTTCCTTTTTACTCAGAACTGTCTTCACGTCTCACCCACAAAGTCGTATCTTTTCTGCTTTCCAAAGATTGAGTTTCATGAAACCTGCAAATGAGGCCTTCAAGTAACTGAGTCATGTAATGTGTGTGGGTGCACGTGCATTTTTGAGCATCCTCTGAATGTGTGTTTATCACGTGCAGGATGGTGCAAACTCCCAGTTAACAAATCCATTTGGTGTAACCAGCCAGATGAAACAGACGTGGGACTAAATGCTCACGTTCATGTTTGTGACATTAAAGGCAGCGAGGTTTGGAGGCGACAAAGGTTCTTCTGACGTGCCCAAACTCATCCTCCCTTCTTCTAATTTTACATCATCTGATCTCATCCAGCCCACAGAGATCTGAGGGATGTTTTGAAGAGGAATCAGGATAGCTAAACCTCTGCAGAGACTTTAGACAGCTAGCCAGTTGGCTCTGAGTGTCTGTGGTTGGTTGGAATAATAAATGTTGTTTTGAAATGTAATGGCTGCCCATAGTGAATCTGAAGCGGAGGAAAAACAGGTCTGCTAGGCTGGATAAGCTTCTTGATCTTTATTTTTTTTTCTCTTTTATAAGAGTTGAATTTGGCATTACTGTGGATTCAGAGCAGCAGCAGTTTACTATGGATTTTTTAAAATCGTTTCAAAGTGGGGGGAGAAAAAAAATATATATATATTGTATTTGTGACCATACCATTCAGGTAGATGGCTGATGGCTGGCCTTTGTGTGGGTGAGAGTGTGATGGCACATCCACACTGTCTCAAGTTACTGAGTAAATAATACCATACAGTTGTGGTCATACACTCATCGTGGGCATGAATATCATTGTAATTTTGGGCTTTTAATGATTTCTTTGAACTCTTGTTTTCCCAGTGTGAAACAATTGTAGAGCATACATCTTTAATGACTTTTCAAACTGAGAATTGGGTACACAAGTTTTAAAATTATTTTGGATTTTTTCTAATTCACACAGGGTCAAAAGTATACATAGATCCCAACTAATATTTGGTTAAATGTTCCTTAGCAAGTTACACCTCGACCAGATGCTTTTGGTAGAAAATTTATGGACTATGTCAAATGCCGGGTCTGTGCCTTTTTTTTGTTTTGTTTTTTGTATGTTTCCAGTATGTACATGGAGTGATTACATGTACATACTAATTCAGAAACAAAGCATCTTTACGCTTTCTTTTCTGATGTGCACTTAAGCACATCAGAAAAGAAATTGATTAGATGATAACGAAACCAACCAATTTAAATGGACTCTACCAATTCTGCCAGAAGCTTGTTCATTGCTACCAATAGCACCTGATTGAGGTGCAGCTTGCTAAGGAACATTTAACCACTCGTGCACCCAGTTCTTGTTTCTTAAAGTCATTAAAGATGTATGCTGTACAGTCATTCCACCCTGGAAAAAGAAAAGTTCAAAGAAATCAATAAAAGACCAAAATTTCAGTTTTGTATGTCGCCTGCTTCAGGTTGCTGCAAGGTGCGCTGTACACAGTGATGTGCGAGTGCAATTTTTCACTCAACAAAAGTTTGAGTGAAAAACTGTGGTGCGTGAGCGTGATTCAGGACATCCAGGACTGCTTCAATGACTTTGGCATAGTCACACCTGAGACAGTTCTTCTTAACCTGGTTAGAGTGTAAGTTCAGCTTGCGTATCTCCAGAACATGGACTAACGTCACCGACTGCAATCCAAGACAGTGAAGTTAGAGTCTTTCTGTCTGTGGGATGAGAAACTCAGTTGAGAGGGAACAGAATGACTTTGAGGACAATACAGCAGCGAACCTTGTCCACAGTGTCAAAGGCCGGAGCTTAGCAGTGAGTGAGCTTTCAAAATAAGAGCCTACTGGTACATTTCTCATACTTGTGAATGGATAAAAAAAATTAAAGATACTGAAAGGAGGATGCAACTATTGCTCACCTGCTTGAACTGGCAACTTCTATACAGAAGGCTAGAATAATCATTGCAGGGGGAAGGATTTAATGATTCCCCACAGTGTCTCCCTGCTTTCTGTCAACTCTGTGCACTTCCCCGTCAAATAAAGATGTCCAATTATTAATATTTTAAAAAAAAACCCCACTTAACTAGAATTGCAAAATATATCTGGGTAGCCTGCCCAAGTGAAGACTATTTGTGGAAAACACCGGGAATCTTTTTCAAAATCCAAAGTCACATCTTTGCATTGCTCTTGTTCTCTGGCCAAACTCAAAGATTTTAAATACAGTAATGAGGGAAAAGAGCGAGATGACTTATTCTGAAGGTGCAGATTGATTTGCTGAGATTTTATTTACTTTAAATATCTAATTTTTTGCAGCCTTTCTCATTTGGTCTCTGCTGGTCACCCTGTAATGCTACATTTTGTGCTTTGTGTAACTGCAAAGTTTTCCATTGTTAATGTACCGAGCCGGCAGCCAACACTCCACCCAAATCCAACTTCATGAAGTTTATAACTTTCACTTATTATTGAAGCTGCTCTACAGATGACTCAGTTGATTTTCGTGGTCAATTTGAGTCATATGTTTATTTTTTTTTTAATCATTTAAATTCAGAGGGGGAGAAGTAAATATTAAAAAGCACTAAATCCATGCGCTGCAGCTCTGACTGGCCAAATGAAGTCTTATTTATTTTTGTTATATTCCTAATTTAAAAAGAAACCAGGTGTATTTCACAAAGCACCTGGAGTTAACATCAGACACATTAAAAGCAGCTGACAGGGGCAGGAAGCCACTGCAGGTTATGTGGATCGGTTATTATATGACATCACCTGGAAGTCCTGTGTGGAGCTTATTGAAATCTATTTCTTGTGGCGCTTCAAAGAGCTGGATTTAAAGGTTTGTTGGCAAGGTGAGGTGCTGAGTTATGGCTGAGTTCACTGGTGTTGAAAACAAAGTCATGGGAAAGTGCAGTGAAGTGCTTGGGCAAAAGTAGTCACAAAATTGCCTCTGTATGTTGTCACAATGGAAGCTGAGGTAGCAGCACTATGAAAGTGTGAAATTATACAACATGAGGATGAATTAGTGAGAATAATATGCATGAAAATATCTGAAGTATGAAACTGATTAGAAACCGAAAAGTGAGCATGGGTGGGTTTCTAGTGTCCATGTTACTTTCTGTAAGCAGACTAAAACAGGAATTCTTCACCAAAATGTCTCATTAGGCCATTTTGCTTTGTGGTAAAACATAATTTGCTGGTGCTGGATTTCAGACTATTCCCTGGCCAGAGTCTTTCAGATTTTGCATCTTAATTAAAAAGTCTTCACAAACCAGTCTTGCATGAAAGTGGGCTTGAGGGATTAAGACTGAGTAGAAAACCAGTGTTTAGTAAGAGCTGGCAGTAATGACTCCTGTCAGGAATACATGACGAGTCATAGAAATCCTGCCAAGCACAACCCCACACATTTCCAAGAAAAGCACTCGGTGTCGATGTGTCTAAAGGCTTCAAAGGAGTAAAACCTCTCAGAGGTTCGAGACTACATACAGTCGATGACTGGCAAATTTTCTTCTTCTTCAACTTGCCTCAACTGATCTAGGTATGGGCAGACAAAACAAAAGCGTTTCTGAACTTTTGATTCTTATCTTTCTCCACTGGTGTTCTGTGATAATGAATTGCGTACATTTGTGATGGAAACGCTCATGATGTCACAAGATTCCACAAGTTTAAATACCGGATCCATCTCAGTCAGTGTGTTTATATAAACCTGCCTACCCACGCACTTCTCAGCAGGAAAGAACAGCTGATCTTGATTCCAGGGATGGCCACGATTTTCAGATATATTACTCATTAAATTATGATACCAAAAGTGGGATAGAATACGTGACTATTTTTGATAAAAATGCTAATTTCCCAACTTTTACCAGGAAGGGTAAATCAATACCAAGATGTTCTGAAATAGTTCTAGGAAACCCCCATCCACAGGGCACAAAGAGTCACTGAATGGTGTCGGGATGAAAATTATGCTATGACTTTTGTAGTCACCTTTTGGAAGGCCTATTTCTTACTACTGCCTACCTCATCACCAAACCACCAAATGAGGAAATATCTTATTGAGAATGGTGTTTCACCTCTCCGTGGGAGTTTAGACTTGGACAATAACTGGCCCAACACTTTGTTAGTTTTCTGTTAATTTACCACTCGCCTTCAATTATATGGAAGGAGCATCGTCAATGTTTTCATCCAAATGTCCAAAATTTTAAGAAAAAAAAAAAAAGGTGAAAAAAACTGCAGATTCATGTTTTTATCCACTATTATGAGGAGTTGGTTTGTTAAACAGCTGGCTGCACTAATTCTCCAGCTGTGTGTTGTTAAATTACAACAAGATGATATAATTAACATGGAAATAATTAAGCCCACAAGCCATGGAAAACAATACGAAATCTTTCAGCAAACTACTGCATTAACATTTGTTTCACATATTAACTTGATGAGCGCAGTAATGGCCTCATCGGTCCACACAGATTGGATGTTTCCATCTGCAGCTAGTTTTCATTTATTCAGTGCAGAAGAGCCTTCAGTGAGCATCTGAGTTAAGTTTCAATGCTTCCATAACTTTTTCATTTACAGTGTCCATAGGAAAGGGTGAACGGAAACCCAGAAAATAAACTTTGTAAGTCCAAGTAGTCAAGTCATGGGTAGAGGTCACTCGCTTACCACGAAGCCATTAAAGTGCAATCTAGAAAGTCCAGCTTGAGTCTAACAGATTTGTGTATTGGAAGGTTTTTAGTAATACATAGCAGTCTTGCAGCAATTAAAAAAAAACAAAAACAACCCAGAATGAATATCTGCGATTACAAAAGAAGCTAGATAAGCAGCACAGGCACTGGATTTGAATATCTGACTCCTTTGAGGATGCTGTAAGCAAGTTGAAGTTGTAAGACATCTCATGGCAGGTCAGTAACTTAACTGGAAGACTTATCGGAAGTCAAAAAGGATACCTTGCACCAGTTTTCTCCGGGAACTCTGGTTTCTCCTGTCATTATAAAATATGCTGCCTGTCTGGGTATTCTTAATCAGACAAGTTATATTTCCTGGTTAAATAAAAGGTAAACCCAGGAAGAAGAAAAAAATAAGGACTGCCTTACCTTACTACTGCCTGCTGCCTCTGCAGCTAGAAAGGTTTAATAATGCATGAATTGATGCCATTTTAAATATGTTATTATTATGTATTATTCTTTTCAAAATGATGCTCAGAAGTTTGCTTCTTAATGCAGAAAAAGAAAACTGTAAAGCAGAAGCAGCTGAGCTAAGATATGGTGAAGGCAAGGAAAATTTTCATGGCCTGCAGGCAGCTTTTCACATCATTTGTCATTTTTGTTTGTATTAAGTCTAAAGGAGACCAACGTATTTCTCATGCAGAGTGGAAAAGTTCTCTCTCTTCTCTCACACAGTGTTGAAAATGCATGTGTGTTTGGCTGTGTGTATTTCAGTGCGACAAAAATCTAGAGAAACATCTAAAGGAAGTAGCGTGGTTAGAGTCATGTGGTCAAGATGTTTGTCAGATCTCTTGCTGTCTTTCTAGTTCTCTATCTTCTTCTGCACACAGGCTTCTCATGCTGCGTTTGTGTGTCTCTGCTTGCGTTAAAGAAAATTCCATAAGTGTAGCTCATCACATGGCTACTATTTATTTGTTCATGCATTTTAAATGTTTTTTCCCTAGATGTCATAAGCGCTTTGTTGGCCTGTGTTTTGTGTGTGTGTGTGTGTGTGTGTGCAACCTACAAACACAGTGCCAGCGCACATGACCTTGCTGAGTGGCGTGTGGAAAGCCCCCAAGCTGTGCAGCACCCTAACCCATCAGTTTTCTTTTGGCCTTTGTTCATCTCATTCGTCAGATCGAGTGCAGACCTAAACACACTTTCACACCTGCACACTTTCATACTTACCTGCAAAGGCTATTATATTACCAAGCAGAATTATGTCATGGTTTGAGTAAGCAAAATTGCAGCGATATTAGGCGTGTGCATTTATCGAAGGCGGTTTGTAGTCACGTAAACATACTGCATAGCACTCAGCAGAAGATGAAGTTCATGTGGCGTTGTTTTGCAGAAGCACCTGGAAATTTTTAATGCAGCACAAGCACGAGCTGCAGTCTAAGCACTGGCAGCAAGGGTAGCACAAAGAGAAGGCTGACCCTTTTTGTTTGAGTTTCTTCCACCCAAAACCGTAATGCTGAACTCTTCAGACAGGAATTCAAAGGTTGCATCATGCATGCTCTCTGATTTCCTTTAATTTTCTTCAGTGCAGTGAGCACATTCCTCAACCAACACCATGTTTGTGTACTGCTTTAGCCATGGTAATGCTCTGATTAGCTTTGACTAACCTATTGAACCCCTTAAAAGTGCTGGGATTAATCCACATCATTACATAAAGGCACAGTTGGTGCTGGTTTTTCCAGGGTTGGCTTTTTTTTTTTTTTTGATATACCCAGTTGAAAATAATTATTTGCTATGCAACAGGCTTGCAGCAAAATGTTATTTAAATTGAGCATAAAGTTATTTCAGCTTCTCTTGGAAATCATAATGAGTGAAAAATAAATACTATGACCTTTAAGAAGGAAGAGTTTTATGCAGCTTTGTCACATGACTATTTTGCATTTTTTTAGGTCAGTGTATGTAATAAATTGGGAAATTGCCCATTATTATTAGCATTGTGCAGAATAAATATATAGTATTATTTTGGACTATTTACTTGTCTGATTCCCACTCAGTCATTGTGGGTCTTCCATTTGCTAATTGTTCAGGTTGGGCTCTGCTCTAAAATTGTTTCTCATTTACAAAATTTCTCAAGGCTGCAGACAAACTTCCTGTTCTTTAAATGTGGCTATTGAGGGCTTTATGTTTGTTTTCTCTTTTTGTGTGAAAATCCATCATTGTTCATGTTCTTCTCTTCTCTTTTCTGTAGAAAGGAGCCCTTTTGTGCAAACTCCGCAAAAAAAACCATTGCATGCGTTTTTTTTTTTTCTGCACTTTCAGACCTCTAAGGCAGATGTTCCCAAATGGTCCAGATGTGCCTTTTTTTTAGGATTTGGACACAGTTTCAAGCAACCATTATTATCGCAATATATGTGTATTAATATGAATTGTTAAATGACCGAATCAGTACATTGCATGCACTCGTTTTCCATTTAAAAAATATTTCGCCAAAGAAAACCCCGGTTCATTTGTGCAGCTACATTGGGATTTATGAGATGCATCACAGGCCCTGATTGGCAGCAAAAACTCGCTAACCACAACCGCAGACACCCTCCACCTTAGGAAAATATTTTTTAAAAACGTTATTAGACAGTATCACGAGAGCTACCTGTCATAGAGTTTCAGTTGGCCCGGGAATGTCAACAACCCTTTGTTCATCATCTGTCGGGAGTTTCTGACTAATTTTAACCAATTTTTTTAACCCACTTTTGACCTATTTCAAAAAAGGCAAGAAGTTTGTTGGATTTTGTAATATAGCAAAGAGGGTGAGGTATGAGGAGTTGCAACAAAAAAAAAAAAAAAAGTAATTCCAGGTCCAGGTGCTGCAAATTGGCCGTCAAACTTAGTTTGACACTGCAGTTAACCTCCTGAGACCCTGCGTCCTGTGACCCGATCTTGAAAAATGAGTCGGAAGTCGCCGGCGCTAATTCTTAGGCAAGTAACATATGGATCATCCCACAGGATGTTCTTAGCAACAAGGGAGAGATCCCTTGCATGTTTTGAGCGCCACTATCGGCCACCAGTAATGTAATCATAAAATTACTTTGCATATGCAAATGCAGTCTCACGCCCTATGGCAGCTGGGAAAGGCTCCAGCCCCCCCGCGACCCTGCACAGGCTAGGCGGAAGAGAATGGATGGATGCAAATGCAGTGCAACACAGAGCTGATTCATATGTTATTTGGCTACAAATTAGCTCCCGCGACTGCCGACTCATTTTTCCAGTTCGGGTCACATTTTGGGGACGTTACATTTCGGCTTTGCTGCACCTTGTGCTTCATTCTGCTCAATGGTGTTTTATACTTTGTTTAGCCATGTTGACTTTTTGTTGTGTTATGCTGTAAAATAAACCCATTGTCCCTATCTGAGGACTTTATTTATTTATTTATTTTACAAAAGTATGTAACAAAATACAACTTCCTGTTCAAAGAGGAAGCTTAGTATCAGGTCCATCTAATCACAAATATCTAGGAGAAATTAAAAACACATCACAGACAGGCGCTCAGGTCTCAGGAGGTTAAAAGAACGGACAGCTGACATGCATTAGGGGTGCTTCAGAAATTACTGAAGTGTGCATGTTTTCGGTGCAGTCTTCAAACACATTCAGGGTCCGCGTACTGGCGCCAAGTTCTTAAATATTAATGCAGTCATTTGAGAAACTAATCTGCAAACTAATGACTTTTAGTCTCCCTCTCATTACAGTTTTTCCATGAAGCATTAAATAGGCTGTAACAAGTCCGTGCACACTTCAACCCCTCCTCATCACTCCGCACTCTTTCTGTCCCACTCGGCTTATTCTGAGGCACATCGACAAGCCTGCAAATCTCCCTCCTCCTGATTCTTTCTGGACAACACTTCCCACTAGAGAGCCAAACACAACCAGTATTTATTCATTATCTATGCCTCTGAATTTCACCTCAGAAAGTCTGGGGCTCATATTTTTTTAAGTCTTGTTGCAAACTGATATGATTTTTTAAATGATCTGTAGCTTATAAACATTTAGAGCTTTCTCTGGTCCCAGCAAGACAGTAGTGATTAGTGTGGCTAATGTCTGGGTCAAAGTTAAAGTTGAGTTTGATGTGTTATTTTAGGATTTGGACACAGATTTAAAACAAAAACAAAAATGCAGAACAGAAAGGGAGTGAGGGCTAGATTGTAGGGGAAGAAAAATGTGCTGCATGCTGGAGGGGAATATGCTTTTTTTTTTTGTAGTTTTTTTTTATTTAATTTAATTTTTTCCCACATATGCAAAGTTACTGGACACAACACGCCCTTAATAGATCATCACACATACACCCACACACCCATAACTGACACAAGTGCACGTGGGTTAGTAGATTCTACAAAAGCAAGCAATTTTCCATCTACTGCTGCGTGAATTTGGTGCAGTCTTTCTCAAACTTGTGCTCGTTTTTCACGCTGCCGGCGAGTAAAAGGCATAAGCGATGATACAACTATAAGCACAGTTTACAGTGGACTGAGAGCTGCAGGGCAGCGTTTTTCTTGTCATTGTTATTTTATAGTCTGCTAGATTTCCAAAATGATATATCTGTAACTTCTTTACTGAGAAAAGCGTGTCATGCAGGTGTGAAAATATTTTTTTTGCAAGATTTTGCTCATTGATGTGAAATTGAATCAGTTAAAGTACTTGGAAACTCAGCTGCAGTGAAGCCCATGTGAACGTGTGCAAACTTTCACGTTAGGCTCACCACTGAACACAATCACGTAATCTGTTTTCTGTTTCTTAGTAAGCTTGATTGGCTTCTTTGGATTGTTTTCTCTAATATTTCAGGCTTTCAAAAGGCGGTGCTTGACAAAATTTGTCTTGCATGGATGATTTTGTATTTTACATATTAAGAGATTAAGGTTTAATTTTTAAAACTGGTCCCACTGGAGCCAGTTTTAGTGGAAAACCTACACCGATTATATTCATTAGGGCCCAAAGGCCCTATTGTATCTGCTCTGTTTTTTATTATTCAGCTTAGTTTCACTTTATATTTTTTTCCGTGGTCATCCTTCAGCGGCTGTCCAGTGTTTGAGACACACTCACCAGTCCACTGAGATTGAAAATGATGTCACTGCTATACAATTATGTTTAGGGTCATAAGGTCACTTCTCCTTTGGTGCAGTTAACGCTTTAAAAATGATGCTAAATTTAGAAAACAAGACGTATTTTCAAAACTTACGTGTCTCAAAATATTTCACAGACATCTCGGCCCAAAGTTTTTATTGGGAGTGTGTCTTTGCAAGAAAGCAGTCCCAATAAAAACAGTGCAGTAGAACAAGATCCTATGAAAACTCTCAGTGGGTCTGAGGATTGGCTTGAGAAACATACTTAATTTCTGTTTCACTCGAGCTTTTCAAAAGTCGTTTTTTTAATGCCAAAGGCACAACGAAATGAAATGCCATCCCCCTCTGCTGTGTTTCAGCAATGACAGAAGTCTCACTGGTGAATATCTTAAATTTAAAGCGATGCCGAGTGGTTAAAAACGGGAAATGTGCATAAACACTTACGCACAGTGTAAGTGTTATACGTGCAGTTATGCATAACACATAACTGACAAACAGCAAGAAATGTTGACTTGTTTATATCATGTTACACTATAATTTCCTGACTTAAAGGCCTTCAGATTTCCTGCTGAAATAGTTTGTCCTAATAAGTTTGTGCCTTTTGATAAATTATATTTTAATTCGCTGGCTTTGTGGAGCTCACTGTCACAGGAGTTGTCTTTTCACAAACTCAAAGATGTTGCTGCTTACTTCTCTTTTTTTCTGCTCTGTCAGACTTGCTAATTGGTCTTTACTTGTGTGCAAAACCGCAGCTAATTTATGTACGAGGAACTGCCCTGGGTTCTGTGAATCTTTAGTGTGCTGTCTTAACGTCTTCATATTTGGCTTATATATCAGTATTTCTGAGAAGTATGCAAGGAGGGCAGTGCGCAGTGAAGTGACACATTTATTCATTACAGAAGGCTACGTCTCTGACAGCTTCTGACAGGTTTCCAAGAACAGAGTCATCACATCAGTGTTGGTAACCCCACAAGTAGTGCTCAGTGTGTGTGTGCGCGTTTCCCACATCCTCCATGATGCCACAGATAGAGCTGATTGTGAATGTGATCAGCTTTAGTGATCTCCTGCAGCATGAACTCCACCTATGTGCATATACAGCTAGTCTGCGCAGAGGTCTGTATGAGTTTTTGAAGGGATGTTTTTAAAGCTTTAAAGTTTTTTTTTTGGCTTTAAGAGAAAAAGAATGGTAAAATGTTTCAGTTAAATTCCCTTAATGGTAATTTTAAAGTTGCATTTTTAGCACAGCTATTTTAAAAAAGGTTGTATAGCTCATAAAATGCAACTGCCAGAGTTAATTTCAAAGTTGATTGGATTTCCACGTTTTAATGTTTTATTTTGTAAATGCAGCTGCTTTCCATCAATGCAGTTCTCAGCAAGGACTTAAACTTTTTCTTTTCTTTCTTTTTTTTTTTTTTTAAAGTTCTTATCATGTTTTGGATCTGTTTACTTTGAAAACCAAAAGAGACCCACTGAAAGACAAAGCTGGAGTTAGCAGGGGTTTCAAAAATCTATTTCTGTCCCTGCAGCTATGGAGGGCGAACTCAGGAGTGTTTATCTGCACGACACACACAACAGGTGCTAGAGTCAAGCAGCAGAGTGGAAAACAATGCCAGCTGCAGCTGTATGTGTCGTTTGAAGTCGTTAAAAAGGGAACAGTTTTTTTTTTTTCTGTCCAAATATACCGGGAATTTGTGAAAGTAGGCAAGATTCAGGTGCAACAATTAGCTGTTCATCTCAGATTATAAACACAATCCTGTAACATGTACAGGCCAAAAATGTCCACTAGCACACAGACACACAGAGTAGTGATCAGTGTAGAAGATTACTAAAATAAACACAGCTTGCATTCATTTGACATTTCTAGCTAGATCACCGATGCACACTTCTGTAGTTTAAAGTGAACCTGTTATGAGCTGTTGGTAACTTTGCACTGTTCACAGTTACAGGTAATCCTGATTCATCACGTAGTTGATGCACATACTCAGTCCATCCACTGTCTGAAAAAAGCCATCTAGGTCTTCTTTCTTGTAATTGGCTGACACTCGCAAACAGAAGATTTGAATAGCAGCTGGGTGGGGCTTCTGTGTTCACAGAAATGACTATATTAGGGATATTCACTTTCCCATACAGATCCAAGAATAGAAATCCCGAGCTTCTGGCTCACAGGGATTACTTTCATGTTTTTTGACCTTGTTTGAAACTTGGGTCATCTTTAAAATGACCACCTGCCTTGTTTACAGTATAATATAAGTCAGAAAATTAGGAACAGCAAAATAGGTCATTTTTAATGTAAGGTAATTGCAGCTAATTAGGTTAGGAAAGTCAGTCTGCACTCGCTTCTAATGATTTTATGGAAAACATATTAGAAGGAAACTGGACTAGTGTAGTTTCTTGATGTGTTTTGGAACAATAACGCTCTGTTGCACAGAAGAATGCATCAGGTTTTGGCTACTCAGTCACTGCTTGCTTAGTACGGTTATTTTACTGCACTGTGTGGGTGCTTTTGAAGGGATTCATTCAAATTGAGAGAAAAAATACAGAATATGAAAGACAAAAAAAAATAAGCACAAAACTAATCATCAGTGATCCCGACGTCAAGCCAGGGGAAGTACAGACAGATGTGTTGGTTACTGTGATTGAGGTCATGACCTCCCATGCCTGAAGAGGCCCCGATGGGTGGTGCTCTAAGTATTTAAACTGTGTGTGTGTGTGTGTGTGTGTGTGTGTGTGTGTGTGTGTGTGTGTGTGTGTAGGATAACGGTGCACACACAGTTTGCAGAATCTCTCTAGAGATGAGTTTGGTAACCCTGCAGAGTCTAAAGTCAGTGCAACACACACACACACACACACGCGCGCGCGTGTGTGCACGCGCATGCACGCACCCCGGACGGCGTTGGCTATGGTGACCCTCAGAGGGATAGAGGAATGTTGAGTGTCAGTCAGTCGCTGTGCTGACGGCCTTGAGAAAGGGACCCTGGGAAGATTGTTTTGGACTCCAAACATCCTGTGTGTCACCCGTGTGTGGGTGTGTGCGCGCGCAGACTGTAGATCTGTTTGTGTGGGTGAGAGGTTGCATGGTTGCATCTGTTGCCGTGTCTCTGTTTGTTTATGCGCTACTTTCCTCAGCTGTTTACACCTGGTACCATGCGTGTAAACCTGGGTCATTACAATATCTAAAAGTGTTTTTCTCTTTATTTTTTTTATATTTAATTACATAGTTTGAGAGAGTTGATGCTTATTCATCTAAGTTAAAACTGAGAAAATGAAAAAAGTTATTAGTGTTACTGTGAAAGGCCTGTATGTGTGGTGAAGTGTAGACGGTGAAAATAATTCACGTAGTACTGCTGTAGTGATATAAAAGTGAAAAATGCAGGTCACATTACAGATCCTGTTCAGGCACATATTGTTAAAGCAACAAACTGTGTTTTTCTGACTATGACCTGCAAGATTTGGGATAAATGCATAAAATAATCTTTGAAAAAGTAATGTAGAAGGTAAAAATGTAATCAAAGCAAAGTAAATGAGGGGTTTTCAATCTGTTGAATCTATTTCAAAGCTATATCTGCCCCGATGCTAAAGATGCCGAGAAAAATTACTTATCTTAAATCAAAAAGCATGCTGTCATCCTTAAAACAAAAGGCAATTTATCACAATCCACTGATTTGGAAAAACTTTTTTTTAAATCACATTCTTGGCCGGGTAAGACGGACAGGACAGATTATCACACGATTTAAAGTGAATATAATATTAAAGCCTGTTCATATTTAGGAATTCACAGGCCAGAATGTAGGCTGTATTGTCACTGCTGCGTATCTGTGTTTCGCATTTGCGATATCTGTGTGACTATGCTTATGTTTGAAGTTGAAACATAGTAGTGAAAGTTGACTCAAAGTGAAATTTTGTGGTGTCATATTTTTACTGGGAGTGATCGCCATCAGCTTAATATTTCAGAGTTGACAGTTTAGGCAAAAACAAACAAAATCATGAAATGATTTGCTTTCAGTTGTTCAGTCGCCACCAATAATTACTTTCATTAATAGTTAAATTGTAATTTGTTTAGTCTAAAAATTCAAAATGGGGAAAAACCCATGACCTTCAAGTCTTCAAGCACTCAAGGCAAAAAAAAAAATCTTGTTCGAGCTGCTGGACTTAGTTTTTGACATTTTACTTCAATAAAAATCATAACCTCGTCTGATCTTTCATTGCCATCTGGATTTTAAACACAAACTTGTCCTTTTGGGCCAAGGATTGCTCATGTGGAAATTCCAAAGCTTCGAAAGGCAGATTTTTGGGCTATTGTGGAAAAGCGTCTAACATATTTCAATAAAAGACAACTGATAACATTCTGGACAAGCTGATGCTGAAAAAGCGTCACTGAGAATGCCAAAGACGAAATAAGCCGATCTCCGGCCTCATTGAAGGGGAAGTTAAATTCGATTTCAGCTCAGATAGCATCACGGAGGCGTGTGACTGGTCCCAAATTCACTCAACACCATGACAGCAACTCATGCAGCTTGCGAACACACAGCAGCACGTAGCTGCCCTTTAACGCAGGCCCGAGGAGTCACGCAGCCACTCTTGTGTCTATCGTGCGTGTTATTGGTAAAACTCTTGGCGTGTTTAACCCACCCACACAGATTTGATGAATCAATAATTTGCAGAGTTGTCCTGAGTAATTATTTGAAACGGCGCAAGTGGGGGTGTACGGCAGCCTTGTGTTAAAACTTCTTTTGCGGTTGCAGGGTGAGGAACAGGCCGTAGCTCCGAGGTCTGCTGGCAAAACAGTCCGGCGAGCTGTCGAGACAAAGAGGAGCAGTAATCTAAGACGTGAATGAAAAGCTTCCCTATACTCAGTCTCTAGGGTTACTTAAGCCCTGCTCTATCTGGATGTAGAGGAGGTCGATGCCAGGCAGTAGTTGGTACAGACATCGCTTTTGTGTGTGGATGTCTCTTCAGTAATGAATCGGGCTGTGTAGTCACAAACCTCACAGACGGGTTTTGAAGTTTTTGTCTGGGAGGGGGAGACCTTAAAGCGCTGGTCTTTGATAATAATAAACTGACATTTTTAATGTGTTTATTTGTCGCAAAATTCAAAACAATCAGCGTCAGGAAATAGCTGCTATCACATTATCTGCTAGCAAGTCATGAATCGACAGGCCTCTGCACACAGTCATGCAACAGGGCCCTTTTAGTTCTTCTTCGTCATCAAACCGTAGTTTCAGAACAGAGTGTTCTCAGGGTTCCCAGGAAGTAACTGTCCAATGCAGAGCTCCTGTGAACCTACATACCTTCAGGGGCTGTTTCCTGTGTGCGTTTGCACTGTCAAAAAGAACACCAACATTATGTGGTAATCAGCTGGCAGTAGGCTAAGCAGCACGTGTGTTTTAGATTTTTTTTTTTGTATTGTGTGTTGTCGAGGCCCCACAGGTGCAACAGGTTTACAATTTATTGTGTAGCAGCGCTCTCCAAACTGCATTACGTAGAGGTTTGTCTTCACGCAAAGAGCGAGTGTGCTACTTTGTTTTCTCTTTTTCTCTCTTCAGTGCGTTGCTGTGTGCCTAAGACAGCACGCTGTTCTGTATGTGATTTGGAGATAACTTTGTTTATAGGGACATTTTTTAAACTGCTAATGACACAACTTTGTATATTTATGTGTAGACCAGTGGTTCCCAAAGTGTGGGCTGCGGCCCCCTGGTGGGCCGTGAAGGTACAGCAGTGGACCCACGGTAATAACAGAAATTCAGTTTGAAATTACTCACAAGTGTAAATAGTTACATATTTATATACATGTATTTATTTATATAAAAAGTGAATTAAATCTGGTAAAAGGAGGTGGTTAGTTTGTGATATTACTCATTACTCTGACCTAAATTTGCTGCTCTTGTGTTGAAGTTTGTGTCCCAGTCGCAAGTGGGTCACACATTGGCATTTACATATGACTAAGATTAGCAATTTATAGCCAACAGCCTGTGTTTGCTGGTTTTTAAGGGGGCCGCAGCACTCCACTGGTCTAGCTCAATCAACATACACGTTGGTGACTCTAAGTTGTACCAGACAGTACCTGTCTGGAAATAGCTACACCCAAAGACCCCCAAAACTTGATTTTAAAAACTAGGGTTCACCTCTGGGTCTTGCAGTTTGGACACCCAAACAGGATTGTTTTGTTTAAAAAGTCATAGGACCAATGAAAGGTTACTTCTCGTAATGGCTGTTTATTTGCTTTTCCAACAACGAATGTCAATAGGTGCTTAACACCATAGACTGTATATAAAAGATGGACATAGCCACCATAACATCTAATCATTTACAAAGTCCTGTTTTTTGAAGCCATAAGCCAGGCCCGCCCCAAAGCGTAACCTGCTTATCATCATTCTCAACACTGGGCTTCATAAGTTACAAAGTATTAGAGTTTGAAAACCATAAATTCATCAGGAAATTGTTTACTGGACTTCTTTTTTTTACCCGGAAGAACTGCCGCCCTGCAGGACATGAGAAAGAATGCAGTGCTGAGGCTCTTCCTCTTAGCATCCGTGGCTGTGGTTGCCTTTTATATACAGTTTATGACACGAACAAGACTGCTGTGTTCTTTCCTTTGACTCTGTTAGAGGGTCACCAGGGGTGAGCAGCAATAAAAAGAGAGATGGACCTCTGCACTTCTTTGAAAACTTTAAAACATTAACACTCACACAGTTCGTAAATGCTCCGACTGTTTTCCCACATTACTCACTGGTTCTGTTGGAAGTGTATCAGATTGAAAAATGAAAGAAGAAAAACAGCAAAGCCTGCTCCGTGTGTGTGTGTGTCTGTGTGTGCGCGTGCGTGCGTGTGTTCGTTGTCTCTAGGGAGCATTACAGGCTACAGTTTGCAGTAATAGGAAATGTGCTGTGAGCTTGAACTTGCTCCCTTGATGAAGTTGATTCACAGAAATCAGGCCTGTTATGTTGTTGCTCAACCAGTCACACATCTGCTGAATGTTTTTCTTTTTTTTTTTTCCGGCACACATTGTTCCTCAAAGATGCTCCTAGTCAGGCGCTCATTCATATTCACATAATAAATTCTTCTCAATGAGTCGCTCTCTGCTTGAATGTTGACTAACACACACACACACACACACACACACACACACACACACACACACACACACACAGGCACACACCGTGAGAGTGACTGATACCATTACTTGCATTTGTATTCAGGCTGATTTTTTTCTTTGATGGACTGATATATGAGCCACCGATTCATCGTGCATCGCTGTTCATACATCATTTAGGATGTTTTACAAAGCTAGGTCGAGTCACACAGAAAAACAAATAGAAATGTGGCACATAGATCAGATTTCAACCTCTCTAACCCAAGGAGTATCAGAGGGGTCACATGTAGTTGCAAATAATCATCCACTGAATCCTCTGAGCTTAACAGTAAGTTTCAGCTCACTGCTTGGCTTCCCAGGCTGAAACTTTACTGTTGTGGTTGGTTATCGAGGTAAGCTCTGCAAACCCACTCCTCGGTGCTCAGCACCAAGACAGTTAGTGATTCACCGGTCCACGCACAGTGAACTATTTAGCAACTAAAACCCTCAGGAGCTGGTAGAGACCAAAAGCAGAGCTAATAGAGAGTAAATATTTAATTCAGCAAGACTCCAAATGAGCTGTGATGTTGCTCTGTAGCTGCCAGATGTGTCGGTAAGCAGCTGTTTGGCAGCAAGTTCAATATGTCAACCTATAGGATGATGTTTACAACTTGTGTTCACTGCCCCCAAGTGGCCAAAGAAAAGCAGGACCCCTCAGTGCAGTTTTATCGCCCCTTGTTTCTAAATTAATGATCAATTTGTTTTCAAAAAACTCAGCTGCCGGTCTGTTACCGAACCGTATAATTTTTTTTTGTTAGTATCTTGTACAAGTTTATTTTTCTTTTTTCGTCTTTTTCTGTGGTTCTTGTTTTTCCTCTTATATATTTATGTCATTTTCCTCACTTTATCTCAATCTTTCTGCAGGGCAAATTATTAGAAAACCTGAAACCGTGTAACCCCTGAATCTGATGTAAATTTCTGCGAACAACATTGACTTGCAGCTGTGGCAGCGATTTGGTGCGAGCTCCCTTTTAGTCAGTTCCTCTTGCACTGACTCAGGTCTCTCTAAATGAGTCACATCCTTGACCTATCTGCGTCATTGTGCTTTTAAGTGATAATATTAGACGCTGTGGTTGAAACTCATAGCGTTAAGTGTTGTGAGGGAGAAAGGTGAATCTATTCTTTTGATAAGTGTGCCTCCTGTCTTGTTTTTTTTTGCGTGTGCGTACGATTAACATAGGCATTCCTCAGGCTCACTGTCACATGCGCTCAAACTCATACGGTGCACAAAGCAGTGGAATTCGTCCTCCCTGCTCTTTCTTTTGCCCTCCAATCCATCCCTCTTGCCGTGTCTTTTACTGTCTCGTCTGTTTCCTTTTGCTGCTTCTGCACACTGCTCCCCCCTTCCATTTTTTTTTTCTGTTCTGCTCTCTTGCATGTGTCTGTCCCACAGGGGTTTGATCTAGTTAGCCTCCACTCCACTTGTTTTGGAGGTTTGTGCAAGTCACAATAGTTACTGGTAGCTTAAATGTAACAAATCCATGTTATAAAGGTAATAAATCCTGTATTCTTAATCTGATGCTCTTCATTTGGCAGACGATGTGCTTTTCACAGGAATTGAACAGATCACATGAAGAAATAGTAACAGCTCTGGCATTTATGTAGCACTTTTCAACGAGGACATGTAAACTCCACACAGAGAGGCTCCAGCTGGGGTTTGAAAAAAAAGGAGCCTTCTTGCTGTGAGGCGAGATCGCTCGCTACATCATCATAATAACACAATATAACTTAGTACCAGAAATCCTGTCCCTCGCCTGCAGACTCAGTGTGCAGAATCTGTGCGTAGAGTTTAAGATTTGTGAGTTGCGCTCGAAGCCTCGGGTTGAAGTGTCAGGCTTTCTTCGAATCATGTGATCACACGAGATCAAGTTTATCTGCGGGGAAAACAGATCTTTATGTGACTGTCCGCCCAGATTGCACACGCGGCATTTTCGGTTTTTCCGTAGAGCTGAAAACAATTTAATGATTAACTAATTATTCAATTAAATGGTCAAGAAGTCAGGGATTTTATGATTCCAGCTCCTCATGTGCTGCTTTTCCTTTGAACACAATTGCAAATTGAATTTGAAATGTTAGTCAAACACAACAGGATGTGACAGATGAGCTCGGACTAAAGGGAACTTGTGACCTGCATTTGTTTTTGTTTTTTTGTTTGTTTACAGTTTTCTGTTTTATTTACTGACAGATTATTTCAAGAAAATATTGTCAGATGAATTATTACAGCTTGTGATTACTTTCACTCTCAAAGTTAATGTGAAAATACCAACTCAAACCCATAAATGTGTGTTTTATTTCACCTCAGAACCTTTTTATTTATAGCATTAATGGCATTTTTTAAAATGATTTGCACACTACTCTCACACTCTATACATGCAGTAACAGAAATAAATGACGGGAGCTTTTTTCCCCTCTTCGTGACACCTGAATACTAAATGTCAAGGTTTGACAGGATTTGACATTTTTGGTTGTTAAACATCGAAATTCCTGTACGCAGCTGGCACATATGGCACGCTCTAGATTTTAAACTTTTCATTACATCTGCTGATGCCCTTGTCTACACGTGTTTCTCTCAGTTATCACTCAGCCTTCATTTCAGCAGTGACTTCTGACCCAGACATGCCGCAGGCCCTTTACACATGGCTGGCTGAGTCATTCGTCCGTGTGTGTGTGTGTGTGTGTGTGTGTGTGTGTGTGTGTGTGTGTGTGTGTGTGTGTGTGTGTGTGTGTGTGTGTTTATGCCGTTGGCTATGTTAGCACTCGTTGGCATGTGAGGGTTGGGAGGCGCTTTAGTGCAAAACGCGTCTGTATGGATCTGCTTTGGAAAATAGAAACTAAAACGAGGTCCAGTGTAAACTGCGCCAGGTAAAACTGGTGTGTCACAAGTCTGCAGCAGCTGTGTGCAGTCATCTGAGAGCAGTGTGGGATGTGGAGTATTTTTGCTTTAAATGTTCTTCACTTTATAAGACACATCATCATCCTTCTGTCCAGCTGGCTTCAGGTTCACCTGACTGGGATGGGATTTCGAGTAGCAGAAAATATCTCCATATGCACTCTTACTTTCTGAGTGTCTCGTATGTGCTGTTTAATTTATTAAAGTTCGGATCGCGGCTGGTTTTGTTGGTGGTGAACAAACTGGCAGTGTCACGAGTTCACGCTGCATGCCTCGGGTCAGACAGACACCAGAAAGCCACTCGTGTCTCATTTAGGTTTCTTCAAACACAGCCAGCCTCCGAGCCCCGCCACAGGAGCTTACATCATGCTCATTTGTGTCCCGTGATATTTTTAGTTTAATTCGTCAACCTTAAAATAAAGCTACAGAGGTGATCGCACAAGTGCAAACTGCCTGTAACCAAAATAGAAAAAAGAAGTGGGAGGCCTCAGTGCGCAGCCGAGCAAGGTGACCACAGCTTGCAGTCCTGCAAGTCACAGGTCCTTACTAGGCAGCTTTATTAAATGTTACCCCTGGGAGCCAGATTGAGCTGAGTAGTACACAGTGTTGCGTGAAATCCTTTTTTTTTTTGGCAATTTCCTGCATGGAATAGACTCCATTTCTTAGTACAAGAAAACAGATGAGTAACAAATCTACACAGACCATGAAAGTTTGACCGCTGCACACTCTGAGCTAAGTTAAAGCAGATGTTTTATGTTTTCTAGATTCAGATTTAAAAGATGATGTTTTTTTATATGGCTGTATTTTATACTAATGTCAAAAAATTTGGTTTTAAACTGCCCGTTTCCACAAAGCAGTTTTAAAATGGTTATCTGTTTTCTGTCTAATATATTATTGCAATGGCCTTTCTGTTTCTGTGCCTCCTAAGTGTTCACTAAAGGAATTATTCTCATCTGCCGCACACTAATCATGCACTCATTGTGTGTTTCAGGCCCACAGTCCCAAGCTGACGACTCACTGCTCAGATATCCAAGAAGTCCGGCGCTGCAACCGGCTGGAGATGCCCGACAACTTTAACACATTTGTTTTAAAGGTTTGTGCGAGATTTCAGCTAAACGGAAAAATGACGCTTCCTCCGAGATGCTGTAAAAACTCTCCCTCCAAAAACTGTAGTTTGGGACCACTGAGTTGTTTATGTCCACATTGCTCAGATCTCCACCGTTCAGCCAGAACAGGATAAACATCGTCATTTCAAAACTCACAAAGCGTAGCTCATTTAGACTTTGCTGCTTTAAACTGAAATGATATTCCAGCACAAAGTCTTCTGTTTCAAGCCTGAGCTGAAAATCCATCAAACATAAAACAACCGGCGCCGTTGCTGCCCTTCAGCCCTTTGGTGTGAATTTTTTTTTTTTTATCTTCGCCACTATTTTATTGACATTTTGTTTGTTTATTGAGCACATTTGTGTACAGTAGAAAATTGCAGTCTTTGTTCAGAGTGAAAAAGCAAACTGCAAAGTTTTGACAACCGCAGGAGCGAGTATTTGATAGTGGTTTTACGCATCAGTGGTGGACAGCTTTAACTTGGGCTGCTCCTTCTTTTTTTAGTACGTTTAACAAAAAGCGCTCATGCCTCTGTTTTCATTTCAAAAGTTCTGCTTCACCCAGAGGCTCTTGATATCGATAGCATCTCTCCTCACCAAGGAAATACCTTCCTGTAACAGGCACAGACACTTTTTTTATTTATTTATTTATTTTTTTTTTAAATCTGAGCACATGAAAACCAGTACACCCCCCGAGGCTATTTGACTTTTTAACGGTAAACCTTTTGAAATTTGACAGAACATCTTGTTATGAGCCTGTTTTTCTTCTTCATACTAAATTGTGTATTTAACTTGTGGTGGTTATGCTGTGTTTTATTGTGGTGCGCAGTCCTTTCCTGTTACACTATTTTAATTCTGTTGTAATGGACACGGGTTTTGGCATTGGAATAATGTACAGAAATAAATAGGGATGGCAGTATTAAGCGCTCTCAGTACAGAGGTCCAGGCCACTTCATGCATTTGCATCATGTACAGTTTTTAAAGCATCTTTATCTCTGCAGGTTAATCGAGGTAGCCTGATATTTGAGACAGACAACGAGCAGCAGGTCAGCTCCTGGACCACAGAGCTAAAAGAATGCATCAGCAGCAGGTGAGTGATGTGTAAACACAAAAAGCGTGTCTTATTTTTGAGCCGTTCATTGTTGGCGGTGGTGAAAATATTGAAGCAGCTGAATTATTTTTGTATCATGAGACAAAAACTAAATCACAACAGAAACTAAAAGTACATTCAGTCAAGCGCTGTACTGTTAAAGCCTCAATCACACGGGCCTAGAGACCTCCAGTCACTGGGGGAAAATGTGCATTACCAGATCAGGTAGTGCTGACTGTTGCTGCAATCAGCCACAAAGAAGCTTATGGTGCTGGACCAGAAACCTCCTTGTGCTCGGTCGGTCGATTGCAGGCTGCAGGACGCAGGCCGTCATGGTCGGCTGTTTGCATGGAAGATGCCGCCTTGTCTGCAAACACTCGCTGACTCCTGGGTGAGCGGTTTTCAAGTTGCAGTACCGCTCAACTGCGACGCAAACCAGAATCAGAGAACGTTCAGCTTTTAAATTAAAATTTGTGTCCTGCCACTGCAACCAACACGTTTTAAAAGGTGCCTGAAGATGACGTTTGTTGTCATATCGTTGTTTATGTAAATGCATTTGTATTGAATAGTCTGCAGGTTCTGGTAGGGCAGTCACATTTCACATTACAGATATTTCCCATCTAACTTGGGTTCATTTGCATAACTGGTTGGGGCACAAAGAAGAAAAACTTGGCAATATTTCACACGGAATTCAAAGATCAAAGGAATAAATGTGTACAAATTTGTGAGGCATAACTGTTTCTCCTTTCCCCTCGCTCGGCTATCATTGTTACGATCACGATGCTATCCCAAACTGTATGTATATGAAGGGTTTGTCTTGGCTCAGAATGGGCGTTTGGTGGGGAAGTGTGGGTGACTTTGCATGTAAGCAGAAATGCTCTGTAGACAGGCTACAACAGTAAAGTGCTGCTCACATACGCAATGCTTTAATAAAGTATGTAACAGATAATAATGCATTGCTCACATTAGCCATTTATTGCAGAACAAACCCGTTTATTTTTAGTAGTGTGCATGCTTGCTAATGGTACTTCCTTGCTGTACTTTCACTTCTGAGTGGAAACTGGGGACACACCGACATACGAGTATTGGCCAATCTCTGCTCTGTTGACCGATATCAGTGTAATGGCAATTAAACTGGCATTTTTTTTTTTTAGTGCCGGTGGCTGTTGCATCTCATTGATTTCGCTGTTCAAAGATATTGTGACGAAAAGCTGAACTTAAAACATTTTTTTTTGTTCAATGAAGATTTCATTGTTTATATTGGAACAAAGGGGGGAATACGTAACAACATGACCAAAGTATGCAAAAAGGAAAAACAACTTACCTGCCAAACTGTTGTTCTAAACACGAGTATCAGCCAAGAAGTTCACATACCGAGAGGAAATATTTAACACTTGGCTGTTTGTAGTGTTTGTGGGTGTGCTGGATGTTTACTCGTCCTGAGGTATGCTTGTAAAAGAAGGTGAGAATAGCTGTTGATGTATGTGCATATGTAGACAAACGTGTATATGTGTGTGTGTGTATTTATCTGTTCTTTACACTTTGCATTTGCTCTTGTGTAAGTTTGTCTGCGCACTCGTTTACTGTGTGGGTTGGAGCAGGTTTCAGCTTTGTTCAGTTGAAATATTCTTCTTAACTGATCAGTTAACAGTTACTTTTGAGAGGTAATGGATAATGTGTAGAGAAGAATAGTTGCAATAAGCATAACTTTTTACAGCGAACTGAGTTAAAGTAGGAGATGGCTTTAAGGGTGTTTTCACACCTGCGATGTTTAGTCCATTTAAATTGGTGCGGCTCATTTGTGCAGATGTGAAGAGAGTAATCGCACTCGGGTGCGGCCCACAGCAGTCCGGTTCCAAACGAACTCCAGTGCAGTTAGTTTATGGTCTGAATGTGATCTGACCTCGATTTGACCCAACTGCCAGGTGCGTGCTCCAAGTCTCAGCTAAACGCCTTCAACCGTTTCGGACCAGAGTGAACGAACTATAGGTGTGAAAACAGAGTCCTGGAGGCCCAGTTATTATCATATTTAATGTGATCACAACATTCGTTTCCTGTCACCTCTACTTTGGACAGAAAAAACTTTGAAATATTAGAGCCATGTCACCGCAGGGAAAAAGACAGGTTCAAATTGCAAAGAATGTCCAAAGATAAGCAGAGTAGGTCACACTCTGGAAGCTTCTTATGTTAAGCAATAATCAGTGTAAGCTGTACTCGTAGCAATACCCAATCCTGGAATAAAAATTAGCAATGCACAAGTTTTCTGTATCTCATAATAAAGACAGTCTGTGCGTATTTGTATGTGTCAGCGCGCGTTTCTCTGAAAGGAAGTGTGGGGGAGGTCTGAGACTCAGAGAATCGCGGGGCCTTTCTCATTTCTGCAGATAGCTGGAAAGGCACACAGACTAAAAAAAACCACTGAGCTTAGAAAAAGAACTTCAATTTTAATCAATTACAGTATAAATGTCTCCATATTCGACGATCCGACTACAGACCTCAGAGTCCTCAGGATGCCTTGTGCGTTAGATTATTCAGGGCTTTGTGTAGACTAGCAGCTGGCCTGCGTGTTGCGTTATTTGAATGGAGCTCTGTAAACCTCCAACGCAGCGGAGCTGGGGGTTGTTCCGATAACACAAAGCAAGGTTTGTTTGTTTGTTTGTGTTTTATTTTGTCTGAACCAGGCTCATCTTTCGCTGCAACGTTGCATTGAAAATAAAATAAAAGACGTGCTGGGATCTCTCTCCAGTTGGTTGGACAACTGGGCTTAGCTGGACCTTAAACAAGGCGGTGCATGCAGCAGAGTCATTTTAACTCAGGCTTGTTTTTGTCTAAGTTCCACCTCGTAGCATCTAAAACCCGGTTCCGTTTTTATAACTTCACCAAGCAACACTTTGATCATCATGACTTTTCTTTTGTATCACTTTGTGCAGCATCATCAGTGCTGTTCAGACAAGCCTCAAATATAAATATTAATTTTAATAATTACACTTGAGCTTTGCTTTTGGGGCTCTGACATCTAATCTGCCAGCTTACGGTCACTTATATGAAGCAGAGTCATTCTTAATGCTGTTAAAAGCATCCATACTTTTCCTGTCAGTGCAGCTCAAAATGTCTACTGTGGAAAAGGCTTGTTGTCCAAAAGTGTGCAGCATTATTTGTGTGATTCATCATGCTGAGACTACAGAGGAGCTCAAAAGGCACAGAACCCTTGGAGAGACATCAGGGAGGCAGCGCGAAGGATATAAACTCATATTTTCCTTCAGATGTGGTCAGATGTGGTAGGTGTAGCATGTTTCAGGCATGCTGAGGGCTAAACTCTAATCTTTGAAGCTTTGCTGACTGAGTGAAATGATGTCTATACTTATTCAGAGCAAAATGATTGTCGCAAAGAAGAACAAGAACACACACACACACACACACACACACACACACACACACACACACACACACAGTGAGAAGTAAAGAGTCTTCCTGTTATTCATTGCTCTGCAAACTCAAGTCAGCATTTAAGCAGGATTTTACTCCAACTTCCCTCTTTAACCTTCCCGTTCTCATCTGAGTGCACAAATATACAGTGTGTGTGTGTGTGTGTGTGTGTGTGTGTGTGTGTGTGTGTGTGTGTGTGTGTGTGTGTGTGTGTGTG
>JAVDPK010001302.1:68856-93322 GCA_034780415.1 Cichlasoma orientale | reverse complement strand
GTGTGTGTGTGTGTGTGTGTGTGTGTGTGTGTGTGTGTGTGTGTGTGTGTGTGTGTGTGTGTGAGAGAGAGAGAGAACAGGGCCAGAACAGAAGCGGTCTTGTCTGTTAAAACTCTAGCTCGTTAAAACATGTCACTGCATCAACCTGTTAACATTCTCTTATTGCCTGGTCAGGGAGGGAGGCGGGAGGGGAAGAAGAGAAGCTGATGTGAAGCATGTCTGGTGAGGATGAGGAAAGAGAGGAGAGGGAGGGCTCTCATTCTCTTCATCGCCTGGTTATGAAGGCTCTGGTTGAGAAGCGTGGCACAGAGCGGGTCCCTCAGCTCGCTGATGGCCTCCATCTACAGCTGCTGCTGATGATGATGATGAGGTTGCACTGCAGGGATGAGAGAATAATTAAGGATTTGACACACATTACACAGCTTTACAAAATACTACATTTTAATTACACTCAATTATTTTGTTACCGAAACACTGCCTGAAAATAATTTCGCTCCATTTGCACAGCTCTTACTGTGCATATCGAATAGAGCACAGACATCGATTTGAAACACAGAATCTGAAAGAAGCCACTAATTCTCCTGCTCTCACCAGTCCAACACATCAGACTGTTAGCTCAGAGCTAGCTCTAGAGACAGAATAAAACGTTTCTTGTACTGATTTGACATTTTTTGCCATAAGGTTGGACAACATGTTAAAAATTTCCAGTCAGTGACTGCAGGTATGTCTGCAGGAGTGTTTCAGCTGCAGCCACCTCCTGCCCAACACACACATATTTGCTCGTTGGGAATAATAATGCAAAAATCACCTATTTAGAATCATTTTTAACTGAATCAGGTGATGGAGAACTTGTAACATGCTGGGTCCCAAACAGCAGTATAACAGTCACAACTTTTAAATCTACTGAAGTCAATGCTCACTCTGCAGAGCACAGTATAAACACCACTTACAATTCATTAGTTTTAGCTGACAGAAACAGAGCTGTAGCTACAATTTGTGTCCATGAATACAACTTGTGTCCTGTTTTATCCAAACATTTCAACAATTGCCAGAAAAGGTTAATCACATAACTAAATGTGCTCAAACGCATAAACAAGAGCTAGTAATGTAAAAGAACATTAGGGGGACGGACACACACACACACACACACACACACAGAAAGTATGTTTGAAAAAAATAATAACAAAAATACAAGTACCTTGTGGATGTGCCAGGTAGGAGAAATGTGTGGTTGAGGAAACGGGGATGGGGTTAAGGGCAGTCTGAGGCATAGGTGGCTGTGGACCTGCTGGAGGACCCTGGGTAGCCATCAGCATCATCGGGGCATGAGTGGGTGCCGGGTGGTGAGATGGCACTATACCAGACTGCATATGGGCCTGGGAGTGAAAGAGCACAAGTGTGAGTGAGTGTGTCAGAGTGAGAACAAAAGTGTGACAGTCCAACAGAAGGACAAACGATAAGCTTGTTAGAAAGATGAATCAGACGGGTTCCAGTGACACGGCGTTCGCGGCTCCCGCCTGTCTGTTACTGACAGGAGCAGCATGGGGCGGCAGCTACGACCAGGAACCACATGGTTCAGAGTTTTTCGTTTTTTTTCCCCCCGCTCCCTCCATCTTTGCTTCTCTCTCCCCTGATCCTCTGTGCAGCAGCCTGTTTATACAAAGGTGGGGCTGACACGCTGACACACACAGCCACACACACACACACACGCAGCATGTGACTTCAGCTGAGACAATAACCCGAGGTTACAGTTTACTTTTCAAGTTTAACTTGGAAACAGCAATGTTTGGTTTCCCCGTGCAACAAAAACTTCCTATAAACAAAACAGTGCGAGTATCTTATCAAACACCTGTTGAACAAACAGAAATAAAAGAGTACTATCACTGTGGTCGGCCATTCACACATACAAGTCTCTTTAGATTATGGGGAAGAAGGACAACTGAGGACAGGACAATGATGAAATGATTATCTCCTGCAAGATTAATACTGTGGGTCATCATATGTGCTGACTGAATTTGGCACTGATGCATCTCTAGAAGAAAAAGCAGAGCTTTCTATGGGCAAACACAAGGTTTATAGTCTATTCAAGCCAGCCGACAGTAGAACTTGACTCAAACATCGTTATCTCATTAGACACTTAAACATTAAGTAAAATAAGAATGCAGGATTTTCTGCTAACCTCAGAGGCAAAGCAGCGCCGTCACTGCTACAAAAGCCGTCAGAAGATGATATATGACCTACACATGATGCCTGAAATGTTTCTGCTAACAAGCGCTGTTCAATACCAACATCTGAAAAGCTAACCAATCAGGATCATATTTGTTTAAACATACAAGTGCTGGAAGTCTTTTCAGTCCTTCAAGCACTTTTGTGTGGAATACAGTCTGTACTCCAATCTGTACTGACACACGGGTATGAAACCCTGACAATATCAATCTTAAGGGTTTGGAAAGCAACTTCCAGTTAAAAATATCCTTATCTTATATTGGGCCTTGGTGGAGGCCCCCAGAGACTGCGATTTATCAGCAGGGAGAGATTAGCCAATTGGCAATCTATTGGCATCTGTATTTATAATACCCAATATATGAAAATCAAAAAGTAAAGAAGAAACGAGAGAAACGCCCTTCAACTATGTTAGTGTTGACAGTTTGTCCACCAGAGGACACACCATTTCCTTATTCACAACACATTTGGAACGGCACAAACAACAACCAGCTGATCTGAGGACAGTTGGACAGAGCGCAAAACGGAAAAATAACTACACATAATAATCAACGGCCAAATATGACCCATTCATAAACTCAAACACCTGCTGGAATGGATCCCAGACCTTTCTCCCTCCCACAGCCAAATCCACCACAGGAATCACTGACAATCTGATTGCTTGGCTTCAGCCACTGTGGTTACTGTTGAGCAAGCTCACTGCAGGCTGTGACCTACCTGCTGCACGTGTGCCATGTGGTTGTGGTTGTAGCCATGCTGCACCTGCTGTGGGTGGATATATACGGCCTGCTGAGAAGGGAATGATGCCTGCGGGGACTGAGGGTTTGGCCCTGGGGTCATAGAGGGTGGCGTGGGTGCCAAGGCCGAATACATCTGCTGCTGTGGAGGCTGGTTGGCCAGGTGGAGGGCCTGGGCTGCTGCTGCTGCTGCTACAACAATCATAAATACATATATCCATGAATATAGTGCTCCACGTGAAAACATTCAGCTCCACAGGGGGTGAATACAGGAACCAAGAACAAGGCACGAAAATTACAACCCCCAACCTGCTGCTGCCTGCGGGTGCTGGACTGGGCTGGCAGCTGGGTGACTAGGAGGGCCTCCGTGTTGTGGCGGTCCACCCTGCTGGGCCTGGCCTGTGGGCGTGGCAGAGGGCTGAGGGTGCTGTGGGTGAGGGTGCAAGGTGGCGCTAGGGTGGGGGTACTGCTGAGGCATTGGGCCTGGAGACACTGAAACAGGAGCCACTGTTAGTAACAGTGAAACACATTAAAACAGTACACAGTACATTTCCAGCACATGCTAGTCCGTACCATACATGGTGTGTGTCTGCTCTTGGTACTGTGTAGTTGAAGAAGAAACGAGGCTGGGCTGGCCGTGCGTGGGAGGCGCCATCATCCTGGCACTGCCCTGCATCACTGGACTGAACACATGCTGCGCCTGGAAGACAAAAAGGAAGCCAGAAATTTGAGGAAACCCTGCTTCAACTACTGTTGTCAGTTTTGGTAACGAAGTGACAACTAGAGTGCCAGCATTTGTGCGAAGGCTGCACATGAAAAATGGACACAAACACTTTTCTAACTCTAATGCATCTGTTCAAGGATGGTGGCTCAATTCTTTACTGGTTTATAGTTTGTTCTTTTAAAATGATTAGTTAGCTAACTTGCATTTCTTGACACCAGCTTTTCTTTTTCTAAGTATCAAACTGAAGAGAAACTGTGGACTGATAAAATCTGCAGTAATGCATTCTTTGCTGATTGTGTTCACAAGTTGTGCAAAATGTTCTCAAGGGCTGTCGTTTAAAGACATCTGTGAGAGATCTAGTTCATCTAACAGGTTCTGTTTCAAAGCTGGGCATCTTAACTCAATTTTGTTGGTATTGATGAGCAAGTGATATACGAGATTTTTAGAGAGTCAAGGTGGCAGTCTCGCTCTGACGAAATTCAATATTTCCTGAAATTTTTTCCTTAAATGAATACATATTTAAAGAGGCTAAACCCTTTTATGGCTGCATTTAAGCAAAATGCATCATTTAAGAAAAGTCAAACCTTATCAATTAAAAAAAAAAAAGAAGTTTGATTACATTTCTTAAACAGTCATAGTATTGGCATCAAGCCCCAGATATTCTTTTGTCAACAACAACTATTATTCATTACTAATCATCATAAAAAATTTAAATGGGTGCTTTGAGTAGGCTCTGCTCCAAAAAGTGCTCAGTAACTCTTCAGGTATAAGAAGCAGAGTACGCTATGAGCTCAATAAATCAGCGGTGATAAAAAATATATATATATAAACAAATAAAAAAACTGGCATGATGCTGGCACCCCATCAAACTGCTAAAGACCGCCAGCATCTGTCAGCCAAATCACTGACAACTGAACAGCTGGGAGAGAAAAAAACTTCCAGTACTAATTGATGGTACCAGAGAAACTTTAATGGCTACATATGGTTCTTAATAGACAAGCCTGTCGGGTCTATCCTTGGTCAATGAGCTGCTCAAAACTGTATAGCTGTGATACTGCTGCTGCCAAAGTAAATCATACCTGTGACTGGTAGTGTGGCATCTGCTGGACGAGCGGCTGACTGGTAAACTGCTGTGGGCTGCAGGTGAAGTACTGTGCAGAGTAGGCCGGGCTCGGTGCTACAATCGGCGGCCCTGCTGCTGTGGCTGGGTGCATCATGGTGGGTGTGCCTGGTGGATGGTGCTGGTCTGACCTCTGCTGGGGCATGTTGGGTACTAGAGATTCATGTTAAGAGATAAGCAAGATGGGGAATAAGTTCAACATCCCATATATCTGAACTCGAGGTTTTAAGGAGAGAGAAGTGTTGTTGGCTATGAAAGACAGAATCGATGTCTGTATGTGTAAGAGAACAATAGGTAACTGATTATACTATGAGCTACCTTTTTCCTACATCAGTCCATCGAAAATAAACTTACTAAAACATGAGAAACATTTGCCCAGATTAGAAATTATAATTACATTTTTGAAGCCGCTCTCTTATAAAAGGTAAACGAGAAAAAATACTACAATCTGCATAACACTGTGTTTGTACTTGTATAATAACTGCAGGTTGGTAATGTGGTGTTTTGTACCATTTCTGGACATTCTGTATTTCTTTAGCATGTGTGGTAAAACATCATACATAGTACCAGTGGTCTGGGGCATCTGCCATGAGGAGCATATACAACATTATTATTTTACAGTGTATGCTGTTGTTGCACGTTTGATTTTGTGAAGACACAGCAGATCAATCACCCAAAGGAATAATCAATGTAATTAACCAACCAAATTAACAAACCAATCAACTTCATGTGAGCCACAGAAATTATTTTCAGCTCCTCTTCATGATATTGAACGACTGGTAATCTTTCTCTGCTCTACAGAGTCCAGTCTCCTGTGATGCGTGCTTCTGCAGGAAAGCCCTCCATTTGTTTTCATGAATTAGGAATTTATTTACTGAGGCAACAAGACATTTTAATTAATCTGCTTTGTTTAAAAAAAAAAAAAGCAAAAAAAAAGCCACAAATCTTTGTGAACAGTGCTGACTCTGAAAGGACCTCCAAATTAACTTATTATCACATACTATCCAAATACACACTCACATTTAGCTAATATTGTTTATTTACTGAGAAAAGCACTATGTTGGAGGGAAATGAGGGAAAGAAAGCAGTAGTTATTCTCACCTTTACCTGGTCTGTAGGGTTTAGATTGGCTGACTGTCATATGAGGCATCTGAACCTGGTACATAGCTGGAGACTGGAGGGAGGCAGGGATTGAGGAGGGTAGATGAAGGGAGGGGGAAAAAAACATGTTTATACTCAATTTTCTCAGAGAACTTTTTCCAACAAGATAAAACAGCCTTAGGATAAACATGGGTGCATCTATGCTCATTTATGTTGGACCCTTAATAACCTCTCTTCTATTGTCTAACACATAGAAATGGCACACTAGAATGTAAGATCTTGTGGGAGTCATCTCTTACCTGGGGCTACATGCACTTTCTACACCTGTCTATCATGAGACAAAAAAGCATTTTCACAGCTGTGTTCATAATACTGCTCGTCAGTTCCTGAACTCATTAACATTGTCCACCATGCATTTGTGTTACAAACAGTCCTGCAGCAAAAACAAGCTGGCTTAAACTCATTTTAGCTTGCAGCCATTTGTTTGGAAAACAGATGGAACGCATAGAAAATAACCTACGTTTTAAGTCCATCTGAAGAATTGCAATAAGAAGTTGGCAAACCAACATCTGATGGCATTAATTCAACAAGCAAGCAAAACATCCCAGTACTTACTGGGCTTAAAAAAATATATATATAAATAATAATAATAATAATAATTAAAAAAAAGTTTTTAAAAATAGAAATCTTAGAAAAATTCACAAACCTTCCATATTATGCTTTTCTAATGGAGCGAGAGAGAGAGGAGGAGGAGGGGGAGAAAAGGGAAAAAGAACCACTTTTTAGTTGTTATTGTTTGCACGTGTCTGATGTTGGATCACCAAGTTTTTCTTAAAGCAACATAAGAAAAGTATAGATCACAACTACATATATGCAACAGGAATTCATCAAAATATGTATATTCATCTTTTAAAAAATGCTTTGAGAGTAAACATTTTGAAGCTTGTTACAAATATTTACGTAGACATTTTTCAATTCATTCTGCAAGAAAATAATGTAACTAACACCTTCTAAAAGAGGACAAAGGAAAGACAAGTCGTGAAAAAGTGACTTCTTTTAAAAGTGCACAAAGAAACAAATTACAAAAAAATGCGAGATTTGTCCATAAAACTTAAAATACAATTAGGAAACAATGATGACAGACATTAGAGATCAATCAAAGAAAGAAAAGGAAAGAAAACTAGCAAAATGAGGACAAACATAAGCAGATGTGTTAGTGAAGGTTCATGGTGAAGATTGTTAGGGATTTGTTTTAATGAACCCTGCACTTAATACTGATACAGTCTGATGCTTTGAGTGATTTGCACTGAATAAAAATGAGTGTCTCCTTGATGCACATTTCAGCATGCGGGTGTGTATCTCACCTGAACTCCAGGGCTGACTGGCGTGAGTGGATACATCTGGGGGAAGCAGACTGTCTGGCTGTAAACAGTCGGAGGTTGTTGGACCACAATGGAGGGGCTGGGCTGGCCCTGAGGCCGGGGAGGCGTCGGGGTGTTGGCTGGTTTGGGCTGAGATAGAATACAAAGAAAAAGAAGCACATGGAGACATAAGTTAAATACCAAACTCAATTTGTGGCTTCCATTGTTTTAGCTTGGCAGAAGCAGGTGATGCGTACCTGTGAGTTAAACCTGGGTTTGAACTCATTAGCATTTGGGTTGAGGGTTGATTTTCTTACTTGACTGCAGGAGGGGGACAAAGGGAAGAAGTTAACATTAAAACAAATCAAAAAGGAAGAATTTGTTTTTGAAGGTACTCAAACTTGATTAAATTGTGGTTTTTTACTTTAATAAAATTTTAAATTAGATACAACTTAATAAAAATTGTTCTTGTGATTGCACAACAATAAACCTCTACTGTACAGAACAATAAAATATACCAGACTGACTGCAGAGCACATAAAAGGCATATTTGGATCAAGTCAGCATTGGTTTTCTCATACAATGGCTCTCCTTTCCACTCACTCTTGCACTGCTTCTTTTTTCTCCTCCTTCTCTTCATGCTTGGGTCCGCTGAACGTTGAGGTGGCTGTCGTCTGAACTCCCTGTGATGTCACATCCAGCCCTGTCCTCTTCTGGTCAGGGGCAGAAGTAGACGGAGACATTGCAGCGGGGCTGTCAGGCTTACTGGTGTTTGTGGTGGTAGTGGATGGAGCAGGGGTACCACTAGTTGTGCCAGTAGCAATTACTACGACACCATCTTCAGTACTCTCCCTCCCCACTGTGGAGGCTTTGTCCAGGGGAAGATCTTTAGGCTTGTCTGCAGAATCTCTAGCAGGCTTGGTCATCACCGTTTCACAGGGAGGGTCTGGGTTTGAACTAGACTGCAACTGGTAGACAAAAAAACAAAAGAAGAAGAGTTGAAGAAGGGCACGACCTCTGCTGTAGCCTCAACAAACATGAGATGAGATCAGGCATATCTTAGAAATTTGTATACCACATAAATTCAAGAGATACTTACCCTAAAATCTACACTAAATTTCTTTAAATTATCTATCTGTTTTCTGTGGTCTGATGGTATAGAAGGCGGTCCTGTTAGGTGGATGGAGAGAAATGAATGCAGAATCAGGAAATACCATTTTTATAAGAGGAATTACACCATGACAAAATTTAATGCTTCACAGCTCTGAGGTTAGAAAAAGCAATTTCTAAGAAAATGCAAATGCCTAGTGTGCACTAACCTTTACAAACTTGTCTAGTAAAATTAGGTGAGCTTTCCAAAGGCTTGATGTTCTCCTTGTTTGTAGGAGATGTTTGTCTTGTCTCCTGGGCACGACATTCTTTTGCTAACCAGACAAAAAAAAAAAAAAAAGTTTACCTACTCCAATCATAAAAGGATTTAGGAACAGCTTTTCTGATTGTAGCACTTATACTATAAAAACCAACAGACTTGTTTGTTTCCATATCACTATACATACTCTTAGTAAACATTTCTTAAACTGAAGCTTACCATCTCCTGATGGAGAAGTTACTATGTTGGGGGCAGGACTAGCAGCAGTAGGAGAGGAAGCTGACGTTGGAGTATTAACAGTTTCCACAGGAGCTGTACCTGTCTGAGGTGACGGGAGGGAGGAGGAGCCAGGAGAGGCTCCACCCATGCTATTCTGTCGGGGGGACCGAGGTCTGTGAGCTGAGGAAGGAAGAAGAATTTGCTGTTCACAACACAAGCAGGTTACACAACAAAGGTCCTTTGAAATATGGCTTCTAGTGGTGTTAAACTATTATTTCTGCAAAGGGAGAGAAAATATTCAGATTAATAATCTACCTCCGCTAACCACTGAGGACCATGTCCCTCCAGAGGAAGAGCTACTCCTAGTTGATGGAGTTACTGAGGCCTCTCCAGGGGCATTATGTGAAATTAAGTCCACTCCTGGGGATACTCCACTGGTCCGGCAGGGTGGCACTCTGTGAGCGCGTGGAGTCCGCTGAGATTTTGGAGACATCCTTGGTGGGCCTGGAGATGAATAAAACACACAGATGGTAGCTGGTAAACACACACAATTTAGTGAACACACTGCGTTTCCTAGCATCCTTTTTTTTTTTTTTTTTTTTTTTTAACTCACCAGTGCCTCACAAAAGCTTTTAAACCTACATGGTGATTTAAAGACCACACCAAACTTTAACAGGTTTAAAACGGGTTACGTTGTGCATGCATGCCAGTGGAGAAATTACAGATGAGCCTGTAAAGTGATCAAACACCACACCACAGCACAACCAAGCAAAGTGAGAGATGAGAAATGGGAAAACAAAGGTGACAAAGTGAGGTGAACAGTGTCCTACAGTGAGAACATATTCCAAAATTAATGACTGGCCAAACACTAGTTAACAATTTCTCCATTTAATTAAAATAATGAACTTCAAAAAGTTAAGCCTCACTACCAGTTTTTACTAGTGACTTTGGGAAACTGACAAAAAAAAAAAAATGATAATAGCATTTATTAAACTTAAGTAAATTTAGTACTCTTGTTTTTGTTGCCCTCCAGTGGCCGATGGATCTCACTGCAATGATCAATCCTCATTACACATTAGGTTCAACAGATTACATTTCTGGCCAACAGTTTGGATTCCAATGCACTGAAATACAGGGGAGATTTTTGAGCACTGTATGTGAAACTTAACATCTTAACAAAACCCCTTTCTTTTAATCATCTTGCATCTTCCTTTGAATGCTCTGCCAGAGAACAAGTTGAGAAACTTGTGCCATAAGTCTTACCACGCAGAAAGCACCACACACACTGGCGCACCCACATGCCATGGTGAAACTGCCTGATGCACTGACAAAGAATCAGAGTTTTGCAAATCTGACCCCAAATCAGCCTGAACAAGCAATTCCCCCATTTCTGCTGTTCCACACTAGACATGGGCAAATTTATTTTTAAAAACTGTTTATTCATTTAAATTTTAAGAAATTGCCATCAGCTTCCAATATTGAGTTGGAAATTTCCTAATGAGTTCAATCCCTCCACCTTCAACTCATGTTTTTTGCCCAGGTCTACTCCACAGAGATGTGGGTACCTTCTGAAGACATGCGTTTGGCCAGAGTGGAGCCTGGTGATGTGGGCCCATGGTGGGAAAAGCAGGATGAAGAGGAGGGATAAGAGAGATGGGATGAATGAGAGGAAGGCCTGGAAGGTCGAGAGGGGGGCCTGGAAGGTGGCCTGGTGGGCGTGGTTGCCCGATGAGGCAGGGAGGAGGGACCGGACTGGTAACGAGAAGGGGGACGGGAGGAAGGAGATGGACAGGGTGAGGGCCAATGGGATGAACCTAAAAAAAGGCAAGGACAAATGATCAAGGATGACACGAGTTATAGTGAAGTGGAATAAGGGTATAGCGAGAACAAAAAGAGGTTGGAGATTAATAAATATGAGAAAGGACAGAGAAACAGGAATAAAACTGCCTAAAAAGTGCAACAACAACAACAAAAAAAACCCTAACGGGATAAAACAAGAATAGCCCAGACACTTTGCCTTTGGAAAACAACTCTTTTCAAGTTATGGTTTGGCCACTACACTGACTCACTCATACACTTCTTTACTTTCAAAACTATTGTGTTTAATGTGTAGCAGTAACACCAGGTTTGTAAGTGACAAATTAAATGTACCTCCATTAACCACCCTCTGGTCGGCTCCAGAGCTGGGACTGTAGTCGTGGGGTCCTGGTCGAGGAGTTGGGGGTCCAGCTGAGCTCTGACCAAGACGAGGTGAATTCTGACGCCCTGGCACCCACGACATTGCCTCCCTGTTCCTCTGACCAGGAGGAATGTATTTGTTCTCTCTACAAACACAAACACACACAGGCTTAACTTAGCTAAATATATACACAAAGCAATAATCAAGATGAGCAATTAATTCTAAACTTTATTACATTCCAGTAAGTACTTCTCATCAGCTAAAATGAGCTCTCTTTTTTTTTCCCCCCTTCTTTTTTTTTTTTTTTTTAAATTACCAGCTAAGTATTTTTTCTGGGAACATCTGCCATCTACTTATTCAATGTGCTGGAAATACTTTGTCTCCCTTTAGGGCTTAAATATGCCTCACAAGGCCATCTTTGAGCTTTTCTACTGCAGGCCCACCCTGTATGCAAACATGATTGGTGGCAGACATAGCAATATAAAGAAAAACAAAAAGGTAATAGATTAAAAGGAAAAAAATAAATAAAGGGACTTCCAAAAGATTTTATGGTACTGCATTTGAATCTGTTAACACAGGTGTCTGGCTACGAGAGGGAAAGCACAGGCAAATGCAAAGGTTGAAAAGGTTGTTTAAAAAAGTGGACGTTAACAGGAAAGGGAGTAAGAGTTTTCTATGAAGCAGAAGAAGCGCATCGCAGCGGACCCTTTTCAATATTCTTTAATACTCAGTTTCAAAGTTCTTTGTGTATTCTGACTCTGTGTTCGTCACTGCCAGGGGCAAGCCAAATGAGCGAAAACAGCATAAACTACAGTAGCAGCTTTATTACATTGCCTCCTGGTGACAGTACACAGCTACAACACAGATGACAGCGTGCACAGCTTTGCACTGGACCAAAACACAATGATATCAGTCCACCTCAAAGCAACTTGGTATTAATGTGGCATGATTGATCCTTCCCTCCAAGTGGACCCAAACCATGTCATCACTGTCATACACCATAGCAGAGCCACTGGGTTTCCTTGCTGCAGAGTGTCAAGGCTTTAAAGGCTTCACTTTCCTTCGTAAACTATTTTGCACTGAAAACAGAACATACATTTTTCCACTTCTTATTTTCTTATAACAATAAATGTGTTAATAATGTATGTTCTAACAAATCCAGAGAATGCATCAAGAAATAATGAAAACTGAAAATCAATCAAAACTGAACCTGCTGTCTATGAAGACAATTCAATTTATTTCTATTAACATAATTGCAAAAATATAGGGTGCCTGGGTGGCTCAGGGGTGGAGCAGGCGACCACATTCATATGCCGCTTTGCAGTGCGGGTGGCGGGAGTTCGAATCCCAGCTTGTCTCCAATTTGCCCCGTGTCTTCCCCCATACCCCCCCCCCCAATGTCCTGTCTGTCTACACTGCTAATAAAAGCCGCTGTGGCCAAAAATGGAAAAAAAAACAACAAAAAAAAAAAACATAATTGCAAAATATACACTGATATTGCTCACAGGAACAAGTAGTATTTTTTTAAAAAAAACAACAAAACAAAACAAAACAAAAAAAACCCCACACATATCCTGGCCTTACCTGCCAAGTGTGTGAGTCTCCCTTTCCCCTCGCACAACAGCAGTGTATTTCTCCTCATCAGTGCGTTCATCATTCTCCAGGGCTACGCGGGCCTTGTATGTGGCGCTAGCCTCAATCTCCTCTGCCAGCTGGGCAGCACGCGCCTCCCTCTTCAGGAACTCTTCAGAGTTGTCCCTCTCTAAGGGTACCCTGGGAAATAAGCTCAGGTCAGACACGGCATACCACAGGAAAGCCTGGTTTCAAATTTTTAATGTTACAATAAAACAAGACTTTAAAAAAATGTCATGTCAAAGAGTTAAAATTATACATATTCAGTATAACAAGCATACTACAGATTAAAGAGCAAAGAAATGCACAGTCCAACACATGTGGAGAACATGAAGAAGCTTACGTATATGTGGATAGGCTGCTGTCATATGTAGACAAGACTCCATATTTCTCCTCATTGTACTTGAACATGTCATTGGGATCCCACCCGTTAGACTGATATGTAAACAGAGTAGCAGAGAGACAATTTGACAAATTGCAAACACTTTCACAGGCTTTCACATGAAACATATGAAAGCCTGTAAAGGTTCAGTGCTATATATTGAAAGTGTAGCATCAGCATGTTTCTGATGTGTCTGACACTTTTCTCACCACATCTGTATCCAGAGACTCAAAGCTATCAGAATTGTGGGTTTCTCCCCCATCCCAGGGCTCTAGATCTTTCTCTTTATGCTCGCCATTGATCCGACTGCTCACTGCTGCATCTGTGAAGTTGTCTGCAATATGAAGAAAAGAATACATATTTATGTACTGCATGCTACCACTCTCACACACACGACAATATAGGGTCACATGGCTATACTCTCAGTGCTTATAAAAGAAAGCGCTCATGCCTCAAGAGCCTCTGCCAGAAGCTCTCACAGCGAAGGTCTATATGGAGTTTGATGGTTCAGACAGACACCCACTCACATCCAAACACAGGTACAACTGGATCACGGAAAAAAAAAAGAAAAAAAAAAAAAAGAACAAAACAAAGAAAAACAAATAAAAGGAGCTATTTCTTGAGCCAGCATAGGTGAGGCTAACAGAAAAACAGAATCTGGAAGTGTGAGCAAGACTACGAGTATAATCTTGTGAAGAAAGGGATAGCCCTGAATCACCATCATAGCTTGTAGCATAATGTACTCATATCTAGGTGCTACAGTATGTTCAGCTGGCTAACATTTAATCAGAAAATAAAGCTAGCTATAAGTGTGTCTACAATCCCTGACTTACACCCCATTAAGAATCACCTTAGCAACATTTTGAAAGGAAATACATTATTAATAAAAATTTATTTTGGGCTAATAGAGTTCCTTTCTTTCAGGATCTTCATATTTATGTAAATGTATGGAATACGCTGGCTCAACTCAGAAATGGATAGGTATGCTCAAAGACAACCCCAAATATATTTGAAAGCAAGTTCCTATCTCATGTTAGCCCCAGTCTTCTCTCACATTCACAGATCTGGCACCAATGGACTGTGCACAAAGCATACCGGCCACCTGGAGTTGCAGACATCCCAATTCATCTCACAATATAAAGTGCATTTAAGCATTTCAGGCACAGAGCAAGTTCAGAAACAGTGACACCATACAGACAGCCAATAGGCCTGGTTTATATTTCCAGTAGTTGCTGGCATGCTGTGTGCACACTGTCCACCAAAAGGATTATACAAAGTAAGGAAAATTTACAAATCAAATGAGGGAATAGTGAGGGGTAAGCAAACATGCATTTAGACTGCAGTTAATTACATGACCTCAAAGCACTTCAGGGCCAAACAAAATCAAACTCCTTGGAATAACTTCATTTTTAAAAACAATGCTCAGAAAACAAATGACGTGCAAGAGACCCAATATGATTTTGAATCAGTTGCTTTCAATGGAATTGCAGTCATAATGTTAATAATCTACCATTTAAGTGTGACGTGACCCAAACAGGGCCAAAAAAGGTTAAAAAATAAATAAAAAAATTCTCCAGCACAACCCTGTGTTTAGGAAAACTCCTTTAAAAGATAAGCTTAGAATAAATAAATAATACATATAACCTCCTTATTTAATAAGTCATTACTGCATGGATGCCATTGCTGCCTGTTTTTTCCCCCTCTTTATTCTATTTTTATGTTTTTAACCATTTCTGTAAAGAACTTTGCAACCTTATTAAAAACACTTTCTAAAGTTTATTATTATACAAATGACCCAAATGTACTTGGATATGATCCATAATAAAATCAGTCACAACTGATTAATATTTAAAAACATAACTCCAAACATCAGCTTATTTAATGATTGGGAAGGAGCAATTCTTCCACCGAAAGCAACATCCAATCTAAAGACCTGCTGAAAAGATGGAGCAAAACTGACCTGCACCACATATCTGATTTTTAGTTTTTGGGTGCATGAAAGCAGTGATCCTCAAATTTTTAGCATCACATTGGAATCAAAATGCAACAAAATTAACCAGCAAAGAATCATGCCCAAATCTTTACAGTTCTAATTTAATATTTTATAACAGGCTTATCAAATTGTGCATTTTTTAAGTGCATATAGAGATGTGCAAGAGGAGAAAACAGCCATAGATTACCTGTGTCAGAAGAGACTAGGCCATTGGAAAGGAGAGACACACAGATGACAGAGAGTCAGAAGAATGACTGACAGATAAAAATGACTGGCAATCACACCAACAGCTGAATTCATACCACACATATTTAAGATATGGATCAACTAGATGCAAGTTGTCACAGCTTGAGCCTGAGTCTAATTTTCAAAGTTTTAGTCAAGCCATGTCTAGCACACTCCTCACATCCCCTAATTTCAGCTGCTAGGAAAAAAAAAAAAAGTGGGGGGAGCATCTTAGCAAGCAGACTAACAATAGCACTTTAGATGAGTTATCTTTCTGCATAAATTTCAGTCACTTCACAAGTGAAACAAGTTAAAACAATGAGATTTTAGAAGTTGCACCACTGTAGCTTCATGGCTTCAAATCATGGGGCAAAACCTTCACACCTTTACATTTTTAGATAATAAAACTCTCCCACACAGAGTCCATTACAGTTCAAAGGAGAACTATATGACTGCACATGGATTACATGAAGCAGGCTCCTTCAGCCTTTATTGAGTGTCCTTGTTGCACTAGGGCAACCTTTGGACCAATCGATAGATCAAATTAGTCTTCAATGACTGGCCACTCTGAGCAGACACACAAGATTTAACTCACAGCAAAGCTTCTGCAACAGCAAGATAGAGAATAGACTGAGAAGGTTAATACATTGTATGCACTGATGGGCATGTGTTTATTTTTTGTATGTGTACATGAAAAGAGTGCCAAACCCACTTAGTTACATTGTGCATGGTCCATGAGTTTTCAGTATGCACAAGATTAACATCTGCAGTTTATACAACCAACTCATCTTTGCCAAAAATTAAATAAAAATATGACCACAGTACCTTTCTTGGCAAAATTGAGGTCCACATCTTTGAAGGTCACAACTACAACATCGGAGGCCTTGAAAATGATGCTCTCCACAATATCTTCTTTCCTGGGCCCTGTGCTTGGCTCTGTGCTCTTTCGGTGGGCCGCATCCAGCACCAGGTCACACTGGGGGGAGAAAAATATGTTGAACTTGATTAAAGAGAAACTTGAAATACATGACAAACTCTGGACACAGAAGACTAGGACAATGCACTCTTTCATGCCAATCATACTCCACAGTAGCTAGAGAAACAAAACAACTATAAATAATGTCAAGAATAATCCCAACACTAAAATTATTATTAAAAAATATCAAATGTTCTGTTTCTAGCTTCAAAAGAAATATTTGTGGTGTATGGTCATGAATTAAACATCTGGAAAATTGTGGCAGACTTCTTTTAACTATTCGTCAAATAAAATCAGATTAAAGAGGATCTAATCAAACTAGAACTAGAGGAAATCCTTCTAGGTTTCTAGGCTGGCATCAATTAAATGTGCTCTGCTCATTTATCTACATTCATGCCAGATGGACAAGCTTCTGAGTTGCAGCTGGAGCTGACAAGACCTTAAATTTACCCAAACAAGTTGTTCTACTACAACTGCATCATATTATAGAAGAAAAATTAAACAACAAGCCCTGCAACCAAGCATTTCAGTGTTGTCTAAGAAACTGTGTACAGAGAGGCAAGGAGTGAATACAGCAACGTGAATATTTCAGCATGTTTGACTCGCACACCCCGCGGTAATAAAAGCCAAATGTGATTTTTTTTTTTTCTTATCTCAAAACAGAGTGGTGTTTGCCTCTGTGAGTACACCAAATTCAAAGTCTTTTGATATCCTGCCAGCCTTATTCCCATTTCAGTTACAAAACCTTATAAAAAGAGGAGGGAGACACAAAATTCATAAATATCAAAGTGTAAAAACATACGATGACATGCGTTACCAACATTTCATCAGCCAGGCTCTACTAAGTGAACTGAATTAAAGCCTCTTCCATCAGTCAAACTGAGCTGTTCATTTATACAAAATATATTTCCCCAGGAAAAAAAGAAAAAAAAAAAAAGATTGGGAAATAATTCAACCTAAAAGGGAAGTTGAAGGCCCACATACCAGAAAAGGCAATCCAGGTCTAAACTACTACTGAGTACTAGCAAGGCTCCATCACCGTTAAGCTTAATCATATACAGCTAGTGAGAAAGTAACAGATTTATCTCCATATTAGCACCATAAAGAATATCACAGTATGCATGATCCTTACCTCTGGACCATATGTCTTAAATACTCCTTCATAGATGGCTCCATTTTTCACTTTAAGCTCACACTTGGTCCCCTACAAATAAAGAGGCTTGATGTTATTAATGGACACGTCATTCAGTAAAAGTACCAGTGTTAATTTACATGTTCAAAAAAAAAGTTCAGAAACCCATTCTTCTGCCAGGCAGACCAATGATTGATCAATCACTGGTTTCCTTTTATGCAACCAGCTGTCTCTACAAAACAGGCTTTGTTTAGTGCTGTGTAAACATTTTGAAGAGACAGCATGTGGTAAAAACAGACTGCTGTAAATACTGATGTTACTAATTCGCTTATAGTAAGTGTGATTCATATGGGTGCTTCATCCAAGGAATTTTGTAACTATGCATATTCTTATAATCATTACACACAGGAAAAAATACACTAGATATGCCAAAAACGTAACAAGGTAGGCACACAGTAAACGTACCACCACTGAAGTCAAGACATGGACCATCCTCATATTTGCATATACACCATTGAAAATGACCTAAAGAAAAAGATACAATTAATTTCTGATGCTCCCATTCTGCAGGGGGAAAAATAATGTCTCACCACTATACTAATACATTTATTCTCTACTTAATGCAAAAAAACAAAAACAAAAAAGCCATATGTGAACACTGGACTTATACTTTCTCTGCGATTCAAATGCTTTAAAAACCCGACTTGATGATTCAAATAACTTAGCACAAAATGAACAAAAAGAGGCGTTAATGTAGTGTGAGGGTTTTTCCTGCATATGAAAATTTCGGGTCCCCACGGATGAGTTTCCGGCCTTCCACATAAAAAGAAAAAGAAAAAGAAAAAAAAACAAAAAAAAAAAACGAATTTCAATCGCTTTTTTAAAATGTGTAGTTTAATTTACACAAGCTTGAATGCATTTTTGTTTCTGGACATTAACATTCTGTTAAGGTAATTTTTAAACAGGAGCTTTCTTCTTTCAGGTATAGCCTACTTCTGATGACACAGGCCTATATAGAACAGATGCGTTGTGTTTTTTTGTTTCATTTTTTATTTATTTATTTTTTTTAAACACACTGTATATGAGAATTAACAAATTACTTACTGCTGCTGGACCTTTCCCACTATGTCTCCCCCTGAACAAAAAGAAAATTGCATTTTGATTAAGTTGTTGTCAATGTCACCATCAACAGTAACAATAAAGTTAATCTAGCATATAGAAACAAACTTTGCACTGATATGGACAACTGAATAAAAGATTTTAAGAGGCAGTGGTTAAAATGATACAGAACTGCAGTCTGCGATAATATCAATACTTACTACAGAATTTGCTCTAATGTTAAACAGATTCTAAAATATAAACCTCTGTATACTGCAGACACTTGCGCCAAACTACAGAGATGCGGGTTTAAGAATATCTGAGAAGCTTATAATGATGCTTACTGAGATTACTACTTACGGGCCCAAGCAAAATGTTTGCAGCTGCAGGTGTCAATACTTTTAAAGCAGTGTTAATAAATCTAAATAACACATTCATTTCCAGGATCAATGCTTCTGAAAGTGAAATTATTTATTTTATCAAGTATAAGATTTAGTAGCACATGCTACCAATGAACCCATGAACATTATTTGTTTTCATTCTGGACATTGAATTCACAATTAAGACTGAAATGGTCTTGAAGATCACATTTGTATGTAACGTAAATTCTGAAATTTCCAGCAGTCTCCACAACATTTTACTTGTTATAATCATGTTTGTGGAGCAATCTGGCCAAACACTCAGCAGCTAACATTTTTCCCAGGCATGTCCTAAAATGCACCTTGTTCAGCAGCTGGCACATAACCAACCAGTCAATGTAAGCAATAGCCACTAACCCCTATATCCTCTGCAGTAAATCAGCACCAGGCTTACTAAAACAAACTTATCCGTGCCATTTTGAGCTGTAATGTGCAGGTATTGTGCGCACGGGTATAAACTGGTCCAATACTCATTTACAGTATCTTCATGAAGAATCCTACGCAATGAATGGGGCGTGCTGTCCTGGTGACCGGTGAATAGCAACCTGACCACCAAAAATCACAGCATGCACGCTGTTCCTACACTGACAGCGTGCTTTATCTTCATCTTGGGACGACGTGTACGGAGAAAGTCATGCCTCAAGGACAATATTTTTCACGAACAGCAATGGCAACGTCAAGGTTGAAAGCCAGTCGGTCTGTAATCCCCCTTCCCCTTCTTCTCCTCCTCCTCACCCCCTTTTCCACACCCGCCCCTTTCTTCCGAGCGCCCACACGCTTTATATCCATTTCCTGGCAACCCCGTTGCAGCAATGTTGCGGTAACGTACCACGCTACATGGCAGTCAGAAGACAACAAACGCAGCTGCGTGTGCGTCCCGTTAGCCAGCCGAAATGCAAGCATGGACTGTCAATCGGCTAATTAACGCTAGCTGAATTGGCTTCAAGCTGAGAGTAAACTGATATCAGCAACTTGGCAAACAGCGTCACTAGTACTACACACATGTGGAGAAAGATAATTGCCCACCCAGACACGTATTTATGCAAAATCAGCCTCGCGGTGGCATGTTTTATTTAACGTGCCAGATCAGGTAATGTCACGTCGAAAGTTGCAACAGTACAGGACCAAGCAGACAGGCAGGCCTCACTAGCTGAACTGCATAACTGGGTGACCAACACGTCGCAAGGCCCGCACAACGTTCTTAAACACGCACTAGTTTTGGACCAATTAACGGGAATGTCATCTCTCACAACAGCTACCATTTGGCAATGACTGTGCCCGAGCATCGAAAACCCGTCAAATCAACCCTCCTTGCTGTGTTTTTGCTTCGCTATGTTAACGTTTTAATTTCACATACCTGCCCAGATTCTGTCTTCCCCCGCCGCTTCCTCCGGCACCGGAGGCGGCGGCGGCGGCACCAGCGGTGCTGCCACCGCCGGGCTTGCTGCGATTTCCACCGGCCTTCATTGACATGGTGATCCCATAAAAGACAGCGTCTTTAACCGACCAGTTTCACGCCGCAATTTCTTGACGCTGAGACGGTGTGTGGTTGTGTGGCACCTCGCTAACGTTGAGGAATCCGAAGACCTAGCTTAGCCAGCAGGCTAAAGTAAGCGTGCCTGTTCAAGAGGATGCTTTGCTAAGCAGCTAGTCTAGCTAACAGTTGCGAGCTAAATTAGCAACCTGTACAATTCCTATTAAAACTGAAAAAAATAATATTTAAAAAAGACAACACGCTCCAGTAACTTTTCCAAAAATCAGCATGTGTGTTACACCTCTTGTCAATTTGTTATATAATTATTATCTCAAAATCGGGTTTGCAGCTATCTCGGATTCTTTCCGTTGCTAACAGCGAAAAGACCAAAACAGTCTGAAAGGGGGACAAAAACAGCGGAGGGATATGAGAGGCGTAACTGCTCGCAACACTTCACTCCATGTTTTTATACACTGTGTTATTTGGCATCTATTAATCTTCTAAACAGGCAAACTTGGTCATATTTAGCCTAGACCACCAATCCAAACACACATCCACGTTTATTTTAAAGGCGACACAGTTACATCATGGGACTATTTTCAGGAAGTCCGCGAATTTTCAATTACTATGTAGTGCCATCCACGTGAGCCGGCGAACGCACTACTAACACACACCACACACACGGCGGGTGTGGGCATAGTGATGGCTCTAACTACTGCAGCATGACAATTTGCAATTAGCCGGATCAGTGTGACAGTTTGATATATTCCCATTTTTTGTTAATAACTGGTGTAACTTCCACAGTTCTGATATGGACAAGACCTCTATGGAGCTGCAGAGGAATGGCCGTACAAAGAGGATTTGGTGATGTCCATGAATTGTAAACTTCATGCCATCATTGCAAAGGATTTTCATTCAAGTATTGAATGAAAAACAAAATATCCCTGCATCCATCTTCTTCTGCTTATCCAATTCAGGGTTGTTGGAGCTTATCCCAGCTGTCGAACCAGGATCTTGTTACTGTGAAGCAACAGCGCTAACCACTGCACCAGCATGCAACCCATTAAAAGCAGTCCTTATATTAAAATTTATGTTAGTTTGTCCAATTACTTTTGAGAATCTGAAAATGGGTCACTACGTATAGAACTGGCTGTGATTCCTAATGCAATACTTTTGTTATAGAAATGGCTGTGATTCCTAATGCAATACTTTTGTTAAACCCCTTGATTGTAAAACTGTGGTGGTGTCCAAATACTTATGGACCTTACCGTACTAATTCCTATGCACTGGTCAGTGGATCAAATAACACGCTACACTTATGATGTGATAGTCATAACATTTACATTTTTCTTTCCCTATTTCTTCCCTTTTCTCATTTTCTGAATGATGCTTTTGATATTTCTTTTTTTACTTGAAACAGAAACCAATTTATGGATAAAAATGAATAATTAATAAATATTATAAATAACACTGAGAAAATTACCCTTTCAAACCAAGTTCATGTTGAGGCCGAGATTTATTTCCCATATTTTTTAAATAACATGTTATTATCATTGTCCTTTCTTCAATTTCAATGGTCAAATTTTAAATAAATTATATTATGTGATAATTATTATTAGTAAAATTCAAAGGTTTGGCCTGTTGGTCAAACATAATGTGTCATTTCATGGGGAAGTAGGCTGATATTTCTATAATTTTATGATGGTACTTAATAATTTATATGGACCTGAAACGTACATAAAGACCCACAGTAAATACTTAAAGACATTAACATAGCAGTTTTAAAAGGTATTGATGCATACATTTGTCACTTTAATGTTGCATCTGTTGAGTGTAAAGCTGATTTAAATTATTTTAAAAACTGATGGCTAGGATGTATTTACACCACTGTTTTCGCCTGCGGATGAAAACAAAATGTCCATCCATTCTCATCCGTTTATCCTGTTCAGGGTTGCGGGGGGGGGGGGGGGCCTGGACCCCCCCCCCCCGGGAACCGATCCCAGCTGACATAGGGCGAGAGGCAGGCTACAACCCGCACAGGTCGCCAGCCTGTCGCAGGGCCAACACAGAGAGACAGACGACCATTCACACCTATGGGCAATTTAGAATGACCAGTTAACCTAACCCCAGTGACTGCATGTCTTTGGACTGTGGGAGGAAACCAGAGGACCCGGAGAAAACCCATGCAAACACGGGGAGAACATGCAAACTCCACACAGAAAGACCCCAGCCAAGGTGGAATCGAACCTTGCTGTGAGGCAGCAGTGCTAACCACCAAGCCACCATGCTACCCTAAAAAAAGATGTATAAATATTTATATCATCTATCTGTAAATTATTAAATAAATTTGGTAGCTAAAAAAAACTATTTAAAAAAATTCTCCCTGCAGACTATTAAGTATGAAAATGTGGAAATATTAATATTTACCTTCCTTTTCACCACTCCTTTTTTTGCCACTTGCTAAATTAGATAATATATGTGTTATCCTGAGCAAATTGTGTGCCTATCAAAGACTGTATGGTCAGTGCTATTTTTCTGTTGTCCTCCTCTTTCGGATTTATTATCGTCGGCGAACAGCTTTCAGGTGCATTACCACCATCTGAGCTGGAGTGTGGACTAAAGGTCTGACATCTCACCATTCTCACAAAATGTAAGAGAGGGGGAAAATGCTTTATGCTTTTCAACCATGAATAGAGAACTGTTAAGACCAGCATGACCTTTCTATAATCTCGTCATAACACCTTAGTCGTTCCTATTTTGTTCTCCACAATGTGCACTCCTAATTGATGGTTTAGTAAAAAAAAAGAAATAAATAAACCTTTTAAACCTTTCAGTGCTGCGCAAGAATCTGATGTTGTTACTGCTCTCTCTGGTATGGAGTTCCTTATCTTGGCTACAATCTTGCAAGATAACTTATGCACACTAAATAAAAGTCCATAAGCTCCTAACACCTTCAGATGCATGTGATGGTGTTAACTCACCTTATTAAATGTTATTTTTTACCTTGGATAGTCATAAAACAAAATTCCTGCTTCTCTTACACATAGACATACTAAAATACTGTACAGCAGCTGGTGCACCAAGAAATATAATCTTGTGTACAGGAAAGAGCAGCACAGATTTTGCTGTATGATATTCTAAGATGACCTAATTAGCTGGGTTTTCTCACATTATTAGAGACATCTAGAGTAGCAGTCAAAAGGTTGGACACACCTTCTAATTCAGTGTTTTTTCATTATTTTAAAATTTTCTGCCTCGTACCTTAATACTAAAGTCATCCAAACCATGAAGAAATACACGTGTACTTATTTAGTAAACAAAAAAGTTTTAAACAAAGCAGAATATGTTTTAGATTTTAGATTCTTCTTCTTCTTGTTTAGATGGCAGTTTTACACATCTTCGCATTTTCTCAGTCAGCTTTATGAGGTAGTCGTCTGGAATGGCTTTCAGTTAACAGCTGTGTCTTGTCAAGAGTTAATTTCTTGAATTTCTTGCCCTCTTAATGTGTTTGAGACCATCAGTTGTGTTGTGAAGAGGTAGAGTCGGTATACAGTGAATAGCCCTAGTAATGTTCTAATCCATATTATGGCAAGAACTACTCAACTAAGTAAAGAAAAACAACAATCCATCATTACTTTAAGAAATGAACGGCATTCAATTCGAAAAAATTTCAAAAACTTTGAAAGTGTCCTCAAGTTCAGTCGCAAAGACCATCAAATGTTATGATGAAACTGGCTCATCAGGACTGCCCCAGGAAAGGAAGACCAAGAGTTACCACTGTTCCACAGGATAAGTTCACCAGAGTTACCAGCCTCAGAAACCGCAAGTTAACAGTACCCCAGATAAGAGCCCATCTAAATGCTTCACAGAGTTCAGAGAAGACTGCGTGTAACTGGACTTTATGGTCAAATTGCTGCAAAGAAGCCCCTTCTGAGGAAGAACAAGGAGAAGAGAATGGCTTGGACCAAAGAGTACAAGGAATGGACATTAGACCAGTGGGAATCTGTCCTTTGGTCTGATGAGTCCAAATTTGAGATTTTTGGTTCCCACTGTGAAGTATGGAGGAGGAAGTGTGATGGTATGGGGGTGCTTTGCTGATGAC
>JAVDPK010001302.1:53888-68551 GCA_034780415.1 Cichlasoma orientale | reverse complement strand
AAGACTGTTGGAAAACCATTTCAGGTGATTACCTCATGAAGCTGATTGAGAGAATGCCAAGAGTGTGCAAAGCTGTACTCAAAACAAAATGTGCCAACTTTGAAGAATCTAAAATCTAAAACATATTTTGGTTTGTTTAACACTTTTAAGTTTACTACATGATTCCTTATGTGTTCCTTCATAGTCTGGAAGACTTCAGTATTAATTTACAATGTAGGTGGAAAAAAATAGAAATAAAAACAAAACACTGAATGAGAAGGTGTGTCCAAACTTTTAACTGGTACTGTATAAATATGTAGCAAATCATCAAGCACATGAGTTAATATTTTTGATAGAATCACATCCACACAAGGTAAATAACTTGTGCACACAAGAAAATTTGTTCACAAATAATAAATAACTTCTTAGCATAAGATACATAGCATTCCTTAAGAGAAACTGTTCATGCAAACTTGCCTCACAAGCATTGTTACAAATCACTTTATGGGCAGTAGGGAACTACAGAGTTTAACATTGTTTCTCAATAGTTTGCTTGTGGTTCATCACTTGATCCATTTACTGTTTGCTGAAGCCTCATCAGAAATGGGTCTCCCATTCTTAAGAAAGGGAAACAGGAAGGAAAGGCAGAGGTATGCCAAATTACCCAAGAACTGGACTGAAAATCAGTTACAATCTAAATTTGATGATGAATCCAAATTTGAAATTTTTGGTTCAAATTGTCATCAATATGTACGGAGGAGGTCAGGAGAGAGGTACAACAGTGAGTGTCTACAGCCATCTGTAAAACACGGTGGAGGATCTGTCACAATTTGGGGCTATATTTCAGCCAGTGGTGTTGGAGATTCTTGAAAAATTGATGGAATTATGAATGCATAAGAGTACTGTCAAATTTTGAGCCACCATGGAATCCATTTGGAAAGCATCTGCTTGACAACAGTTTCATTTTTCAGCATGACAATGATCCCAAACACACTGCTATTGCAGTAAAAGCATACTTGGATAAAAGAACAAATAATGAAACACGACAGTGTTCCCCCTGGGTTCCCCGTGAATAATTCATTTTATTGGGAGGGTTTATGTATGATATGTCTTTGAACAAATGGGCACTTTTTGATATAAATTTAACTGAAATTTAGTTTTTGCTGGCATTTAAATTTTTAAGTATAAGTTGGTCATTTATTTACAAAATAGTTTGAATCACTTTTTAGTAAAAATATTTGCATTTAACTATATTTCCCCCAGGGGCAGTTTTGCTGTAGTTTCACTTCTTCCACTGTTAAGTAATGGGTAGTTTGCAATGCTGCTTATGAGACTTGAGTCCGCATTGAAAACTAGGTCCTTTTAAGGACCCATTACAGTGTATCCACTTCAAACGTATTTGATTGAGAAAAAAATAATGCTTTCGTTCAAAAGTAGAAAAACAAAGACGTGTTCGGTACGTCTAAAAGATACGTGTTAACTGATAGATAAAAACGTGTAGGCTCACATATTGTCCGAATTTAGAAAACCTGTCAATAATTTTCATCAGGCAATATGTTCGGACAGGCGTTGTGTGTATTCATCTGGCAAGACCCCTATGGGATTAGCAAAACAGTTCAGAGATGCGGATATCTCCTTTGTCACCTCTGAATACAGTCGCTGTTAGCTCCTTCCATCCGTGAGGCAGTGTTGCTGTTCTGTACTAGGTCTGATAGTTATTTCGGCCTGTTAGTTGAGAATTTTAACATCCCTGGCTTTGAGTGGAGCTGGAAAACTGACTCGCCTGAGCTAGCTAGCGTGTCAGAAGCTCGACGACATAATAGACGGTCCCGCTGCTGAGAACGCGGTGTGCTCGTCCTGACAGATCAACCCAGGTGTCACCCAATATACTACCACTAATTTTCAGAGAGTATCTTCGCTCCGTCGTATCTTTCACTGTTGCCTTTGTTGTGTAATCACCTGTTTTCAGCGTGAAATGTAGCAGCACACAGCAGCTTGGCCGGTCCCCAGTGTCTCCGCAGCGTTAGCAGAGCACTGCTCTCACTGCGCTGGCTAAAAATATCACTTTAAGGTTCCCCTTCTCACTGCGCCTCCAAAAGTGCTGGACTAGTCCCCGTTGGACTTGTCTTTTCTGGTCACCTTGCTCTGAGTTTGCCACTCTACATGGTCTCTACAGTGAATTTGAGACGACTTGAAGAGCGAGTCGGACCCAGAGGTTGTGAGCCGAGCTGGTCTGATCTGACGTTAAATCGTACCAGCTGCTGGGCTTCGGTTTTGCAAGGGAACGACACTCGGCTTTGGTTGATCTGTAGCCGAGTATCATTTTGCCCTGATGGCCTTTTCCTGTCATAATTAGCAGTATAGCTTGGTGCAGCCCACGTACCAAAACTTTGTAAGGGTCAGAGACAAACGCTTCGTTTCCACTGTGTACAGTCTGAGTTTGGCTAGGCAGACTTCATCTGTCCGAAGCACAACACCATGTCGGAGGATAACAACGCAGACAAATTCATCAAGGTAACGTAAAACGACACTTTAATCTTTCTGCTTGGATACTGGTCTACATCGATTACAAAAATGTTAGCCCTTTAATGCTGTGGAAATCGGATTTTACTTCATTTTGTTTGTATTACATCTGTTAACATCAGGACTGTCTATTGCTCAATGCAGACTGCGTGAAGAGTACAGTTTTATCTTGTTTATGAGATTGTCATAGACTGATAAAACATTCATTGGCAGCACAGGAGTTTTTATGTGCCATATGTGTGGCAGAAATATAAAACATGTATAAACAAACATGAGCAACATTTCCTTGCAGTTTAGCAATATTTAGCAACCAGCAATATTTCTGTGCAGTCTGCATCTGGGCTTTGTTCCTGACTGGATCCCCTCAGTGTGGTATTGCCCAGGCATCCCTGTCAACAGTAAAATGTGATCTGGAATTGCCCTGGCCCCTGCTTTCACCGTTGGGCAAGAAGTAGTCTAGAACTGAGCGCATATTAACCGGGTAGCTTTTGGCTTAACCCTGACTCCCTTTCATCAGTTTCCTGGCGTACTAAACCACACTCTAAGAAATCATCACAAGAAAACTGGATTCAAGTATGTTACAAGTCTGTGTATTTTTTTTTCCAAACTCCTCCTTCAAGATTGGTGATAAAGGAAAACACCCCACTACCACCACCAACCATAAAGTGATGGGATCTGATGACTCTGTGAAGCGGTGGGGGGGGTTGACATCACATGGGTCCTCTTAGACACTGCAAATCAATTCAGAGCTGTTCTGGTGACTGTGTTATCTCTCAGGAAAACTAAATGGAGTAGTGTTTTTCCAGGATGAGTGTTTGTCTTTGGGTTCAATGAGTCACCTATGACTCACTGAAACTCGCACTCATCAAACATAGGGTTTGAAGAGTGTGAACATTATGTGAATCATGGCTTTCAGAGTCAGCAGGTCTAGTCCTAGTTAAACACCTATGGGAGATTTTTGGCCCAATGCTCTTCACTTTCACCAAATAGGAGGGTCTCATTTTGGAAACAAATGTTTTATTTTAGTATAGTCTTGATGTGAAGCTGTAGTAAAGTTTTGTCAAGTGATGTGCTTTCACAATGATGTTTTAAACAGCCAATGCTCACTTGATTTTGGCAGCCTTAAGATACAGCTACTGTGCATCAAATGGAGAAACATGTTGAACTTTACTATACTTAAAAACCCATAATAATGGAGTGTAATGAGATGCTAATTCTGTTTAATATCATAAAGAAGCTGCTTTGGTGGCATGCAGTGGCCCAACATCTTATTAAGACAGTATAGGTTTTTCCTTTTGTTGTCACCCATCCTTATTTTTCCACTGATCTGTTATGTTTTTCTTTTTTTAACTCACAAATCTTTCCTTTTCTATGTGAACATTGTTAGATTCATTATTCAGGACAAGGTAAGAAGGTTATGGTACAGATTGCTTGAGATTTACATAGCAAATATCAAACCCTTGGGCTGTGTTGTGTGTTTGTCAGTGTCTTTGTGTTTTACACAGAGCAGATTAGGCTGGCCAAGATATGAGATTAATACCAGTAGGACATGTCCAAGACAAATATGTTGTAATGAGAGGAAGAAAAAGTGGCTAATTCAAACTTTTGTCCCTTCTTCTGGGGTTGTTCTTTAGTTCTTTTTGTTGGCAGCAGTAGTAGCAGCACAATTTTCCAGGTGCATTTGTTTTGTAGCAGCCAAGCTGTCTTTTTTCCAAGAATAATCTGTGTTAAGCATTGGTGCTATTGTGAAACTAGAGCTCATGGATATATAGCTATTGCACCACTCAGTGCTAACACAGCAGGGGTAAATGCATTGCATTCCATAGAGTATAATGTAACTAGTATCTTCTGCAGTCTTTTAAATGTATCTTAAGAATGTAAACAGTCTGTATTATGATTACCATGGTAATCTGGGTACTGGTTTAATCATTGTCTGGGTATTGGCAATGATCAAAAAAACTTTTTTGTTTGTTCTGACAGCTGTGAAAGGTAAAGATGATGTATAAACTTAAGCCTAGCTTATTATTATTATTATTATTATTATTATTATTATTATTATTATTATTATTATTATTATAAACATTCCAGTGTACCAGGAAGGTCTGTCTCTTCTTTAATGTTAAGATACACTGTGTGGCATGATTTTGTGTTTTGAACAGGAGACATCAATTCTGGACGAGTACAACATAAACTGGACACAGAAACTGGGAGCTGGCATCAGTGGACCTGTCAGGTAAGCGTTTTATAACTGACTTTTCTTTAGTCTCAAAATTTTATCTTTTCTGCTGCAGCTGGTGCCAAAGTGTGGAACATGATTATTTTTCCTGAGCTATGACCAGAGTGAGCAGTATTACAAAACCAGAAAACATCAACATGGTATCTGTTTGTAATTGAGAATCACCTTTCACTTTTGCTTTTGACGTCTATGGAAATGAGTAACTGCCATTTATTAGCATTGCAGAATCCCACAACATCCACTGATGCACCTGTGACCTGCCCTTACCTGCCGTGAACAACTGGTTAACACAGAGTGCATTACTGCTGAGACGTCTGATCAAACGCACTTTGAATTACCGTAATTATGCGACCGTTTGTCCTATTGGAAAAATTCAAATGGTTTCTGAAAGTTGAGAAATTGCGCTTCACAGCCAACATAGGGTTATTATGGTAATTATTGCTGGAAGTCTACGAACAGCGGGACATTTGAAGTACTCTGTCTCTTCAACAACACGTTTGGCTTTATAGGGTTAAGCCCAGCTGAGAGAGCACAGTCAACATCAAGTGAGGTTACATCCTACTTTTGTTTAGACCTGAAAATAGACTATTGTGATTCAGAGTATTCTAAAGTAAAATGATTTGATTAAGGAGGGTGACAGAGATTGCGGTGTTCCCCTGCAGTGCATGATTAAGTCTCTGTTGTGAATTGCACTGCAGAGATGATGTCAGAGCTGATTTAGCTTATTTGTGAGCTGAGCTATTAACTAGTGCTTGTGTCTGTGCATATTTCTAGTGCTTTTCCTGCATCATATTCACTGTGGCACAGCTTGACCTTATCCTTGGCATATTAAACATTTAAAATTATGAAAGGACCAGGTGCTTGTCACTTGCTTTAACTGACTGGACCAGCTACCAGCATGTAAGAGCATTGCAGCTAGAAGCTTAAAATGTTTGGCATTGGCACCATTTCTGTTGATTTTGGAGGTGGCTCAGTTGGCACAGTCACAGTCCATGTAATTGCAGCGTGGTGGACTTGAATCCAACCTAAAACACGTGTCCCCCAAAACCTCATTGGAAGTATCTTAAGGTGTACCCTCATTCTTTTTCCTATATTCTCTGTCATGTCCACCATATAGACAAATGTTTTAGGCCACCTACACATTACACCTACAGGAGATTCTCTGATATCACATTCGGTATACATAGGCATTAATATGGATTAAAAAAATTTTTTTTTTGGTTACAACAGTTTCCACAGTTTTGTGAAGTATTTGTTCAAGATTTTGGAATATGTCTGTGGGAGTGTTTTTCCCATTCATCCAGGAGACCATTTGTGAGATCAGACACTGAAGAATCACCATTCTAGTTTATCGCAAAGGTGTTTGATAGGGTTGAGGTCAGGTCAGACAAGTTCTTCTACATCAAGCTCAAGCATTGGGATTTCCATTCAGTGGGACTAAGGCACCCAGGCCAACCCCGGAAAAAAGACCCCATAGCATTATCCTTCTTCCGCCAAACTTTACACCTGGCACAGTTAAGTCAGGCAGGTAACGTTCTCCTGGCGTTCTCCAAAACCAGACTTGTCCAGAGTCCAGTACTGGCGTGCTTTGCACCACTCCTGGCGTTTGTGTCATAATGAGGTCAACATATGTAGAGGTAACCCCAGTGAGCCAAATGGTCAGTTTCACTGTGGACTGTGGAGAGGGACAGGAAACATGAAGTGTGAGAAGCTAGTGATTTGTAACCAATGGTCAGACTGGCTGGGATTCAATTCACAGACTCACTGTTCAAAGCATTGCTGCCTATGTGGTTTGTAAACTAACAACTTAAAATCTTAATCCTGTTGAAGTTCCAGTTGTTAGGTTTAGTCTAGCTGCATTTAGATTGAATAGTCTATGCTTGTGGATGCACAAGGGATCAATTATAAAACTGCAGTTTTCTTAAGTCATGCATTTCTCCTCTATATTCATCTAATAGTCTTCACACTGTAAAATTACTTCTGCTAATCTTAAAGATTAGTAAACACTGCATTGCCCTGCTTCACTGGCATACCTGCTCACAGGAATGACTTTTAGTTTCATTTCGTTTTTGCTGAATGTTACAGAGAGGCTGCAGCTCTGCCAGCAGATTTTTAAGTCTGTTTATGCTATGCGCAGTCTTTTTAGTGCAGGTCTGTCTGTCCTGCTGATTCTAGCTAGATACCAGTAGTTATATATCAGTGTCTGCCACTGACTTCTTCTGCTCATTCTGTGCTTTGAAGCCATCATCGGTCTGGATCAAGGGAGAGTAACTTGTTTCCTAATGTGTGTAGTTTTGGGCTTGAGTGATGAGAAAACAGTAAAGTTGACTCATCGTCCCACCATGTAAACAGGTTCTTATGATTCATGCTGTGCTTTGTTTTCTCTCCTGCGCAGCCTATGCTCACCCCGTGTTTTATATTTCTAACTCAGTTTTTCACTCGGGTGTTACGGAGACTTTTTATTACCCCTCAACCTAAAAAGGCTTATGCTGGGCGGGCAGGCAGGCAGACAGCCAACTTTCAATTTTGTGAACGCAATAATAGGAATGATATGACCCAAGATTTTCAAATTGATACCATAGATGCATTTACTTAAAATCTTGGATGAGCTTGAATCTCGGCAACCTTGACCTCAAGGTCAAGATCAAATGTCAAGTTTTCTGAATATCTGTGAAGGCGATAATTCTAACAGTGTGACCTAGGATTTTCAAATTGATGCCATCGATGCATCTACTACAAAGCTTGGACTAGTTAGGTTTTACCATAATAATGCCAATCACAGGAAGTGGCATTATTCTTAGTGATTTATATTGTGTTTTTAGCATTTCTTATTCCTGGTTCTTACTTAGGCATTTGCAAGTCACTAAGGCTCATATACACCCCATTAAGATCTACTGAGACCTGGTAATTATGTGTTCTAGAACTTGTGCTTCCAGGGGATTTGTGCCACCTAAATATTCTCCTGCCAGGAGGCTGAGGGGTAGCACTGGCAGCTGACAGTATCTTTGCCTTTACACGTCCTACTCGTCTTTCTGTCTCCTAACACATCTCTGCTGTAGCAGCCCCCCTCCTCTCTAAGTCTGTGATTCATTAGGGAAGGTATTGGTTTCCGGTGAAGTGAACTTTGGCCGGAGCTGAATGTTTCTCCCAGTAAGACCTTAATAATGTAATCTGAGTTCAAAGTGAATGTTTAAAGTAAATATTTGAGCCTGTGTAGATTAGAGGAGAGGAAAAAGGAGTTATTAGATTCCTCATAAAATGAATTATGTATCTGCACGTTCCATATTTAATAAGTGTGCAGTTCAAAATGTGGTTTGAAGAAAACCATTGCCAGGAGTTATTTAATATATTTGATCCTTGTGACGATGAAAGATGTGCATGCACAGATAGCTTTCCCTTTGGTTCACTCTACATACAAAGAGGCAGAGCAGATTCATAATTCCCATAACAAACTTTCATGTTGACAAAATAAAGTCCTTAAATCCAGCGAGTCAGCTGCTGTCTTCTCTGCGCTTCTGTTTGGCCTTATTTTATATCATCAACATATTATCCAGGCTGTATAACAGGAGTACAAAAGTGCAGTAGCCTGAAACATTGAGTTAGCACACAGAAACTGCCTTTACAGCTTGAAGCTATTTAAATAAAAAGAGGAGGGAACCCTTATTACAAATTTAAGCGTTACAGCTAAAAAGTATCCACACATCCACAGATTATAAATACAGGTGCTAAAGTGATTTATCTGTTAATAGAACATGGAACAAGAGGACTACTATGACCTGGATGAGAACCTACACCAACAGGAGGAATTGTAACTTCCTCTACAGTGATTATTGTTTACTGATCAAATATTTACAATTGACTGCCTTCAGATATTTAGATTTAAACAAGCTGACAAAAGATACAACTGAAACTACAGACACTGTTGAATTATATGACCTTCATCTACCTTAAAGTGTTTTTTAAAGGCAAAGGGGCATTTCAAGTTAAAAAGCAGAGTATCCACACACATCAAGTATCAGCTGTTTTTAAGTAAAGACAGGCGTCTGTCTGGCATTTTATCTGTTGTGGTTTAGGGGAATACAATTTAATCTGACTGGACTTGATAAGAATCATGTTTCCCAATCAGATGGGTAGATAGGAATGCTGGAAAAGTCTTGGATACTTGTGTTTTATATTACATTGTGGTTTATTGATATCGCCCGTGACCTCGGGCAGGCATGTTCAGGAGCTGAATGCAAGTGTTAGACAGGTGAGCTTCAGCTGTCCTCTGACAGCTTTAATGATTCTCTGTGCGTCTGTCAAGATGTAGTAAAAAGCTGTCAAGGGCTAAATAGTTTTCAGGTGAAATTGTAAATAACTACAATAGAACCACACATTTTATTTGGTGGTAAGTTATGTCAATAATGCATTGAAGAGTTCACACACAGGTATCTGTAATTAGATCTTATTTATACATTTCAGGCTCTTGACTGATCTATTCCTTGATCGTATAATCCAGCAGTTTGAGCTTGCATCTTGTACTCGTCTTGCATGCGAAATCTTCTTTTGAGACGTTGGATGTTCTGCCACCTTTTTCTGATTAAAATAGAGATCTTGGAAAAAGATCAGTCTGGATTCAAACCATGACATACCACATAGTCTGCTTCTTTAGGTTTTAAAATATGTTTTATTAAAATTTGAAGCTGGAGATTTCATGGATACTGCATCACAGTGTCCTGTTCTGCTTGGCACAGTGTGCAGGTGTCCAAAGCACTGCACTAAAGTCGTTCAAGTCATATTTGATGAACAGAAGCTTCTCTGTGAACCCCTCAAATTCAGTGCTGATGTGTGGGGTCCCACATGGATCTAGTTCAGGCTGCACTCTTTTCTCTTCATAGCTTCTCACTTTAGGTACCTACAGTCTCCGATTTGCTGTGGAGGGTTTTATTATTTGGTCATACACGCAGTGTCTGTATTTGTGCACTGTGTGTTGACCCTTTAACAAGTCATCAGTGAGAATTCTGGGTCTGATCTTGGACAGTAATTCCAAACACTTGCACATCTATGTTGTAATCCAGTCTTTTTCCGTCATGTCCCACTTTGCCGGATGAAATCTTTTCATGCCCCACGCGAAGTGCGATCCGAGTGGGGAGTCCCCCTCAGTGGTGAAACAGAGGCTCTGTGTACACAGCAGATGGTAACGGTGGAGAGCTTCGCTAGTTGCTGTGCTAACGTACCTGCTAAACTTTCCTTTATCCACTGTGAGAATTAATCCGATGTTCAACATTTGTTCCGCATGACCTTTCTTCCAGGTCGTTCACGCCCCACCTGTCATGACCCTGCGCCCCACAGTTTGAGAAACAGTGGCATTGCACCTTTTCAGATGCTTTATTAAGCTTTGGAACAGACCATCCCTTCAAATCTCTCCTTGCATCGGCCCCTTTTTAATTTTTGATTAATACCCACCACTTTGACCTGGCCTCCAATTGAATGTTGTTTTTTGAGGTGATCCTTATATATTTAGGTGACAAGGAAGTATATTTTTCTGTTTACTTCCTTTTTTTTTCTTTCTAAAAATTTTGGGCAATGTTTGTTGTTGAGAACAAGATGAGCTCAACATCAGCAACAAATGGAGCAACTAACTGGTAATAGAAACACCAGAATACGAGAAACTTAATTCCTGATTCTTGGCACAGGCACACATCTGACAAACGTATCACTGTGCGTGAGGCGTTTGTTGATTCTTGTTTTCTTCTTGTGCAGAGTTTGTGTGAAGAAGTCAACTCAGGAACGCCTGGCCCTGAAGATCCTTATTGATCGCCCCAAGGCCAGAAATGAGGTTAGAGGAAGCACTGTCATGGTTGTGATTAATGCCTGCTGTTTGTTTGTGACTGTATCAGTATGTTTTGTTCTGCCTGCCTGCCTATTATTAGTCTTTATTAATTCCCCTTTTTCTTGCTGATCTGTCTCTTGTACTTCGTTCCCTTTGTACGAGTGCCTTTGTCTGTAACGCTGTTTCCCTGCAGCGAACAGTTTGTCTAGCAGCCTCTCCATGTCATTAGCACCCCCTGTTTTGATCAGCTTATGCAGCAGTTAAGCAGTGCAGTCAAAACAAGCTGCACAGACTTGGTGTTGGCGTACTGTCTTGATCTGTCTTGCAATCAGTTTTTTCCTGAGTCTGACATTGCATAATTTCTGATGGTGTGATTATTTGGAAGACACATAATTATTTGTTGCTATTTAATTTGCATTTACGTTTGCAGAATATGCTTTACTTGACTCGTCCGCTTAAGAAAACTAAAACACAATGATTTCTATGTCATCTTTTCTGTGGGTTAAACATGTTAATGCTTTATGGATCTTATTGATCTCATATTAAATTCCTGTTTTTGGCTGCGAAGCGCCCACACTGCACACCAGAGTGATTGCATTGATAATGTGATGTGTCACCTGGGTTTAACATGGAAGTATTTAAGAGAATTACTGTAAACAGTGTTTGAATATTTTCTCTGCAGGTGCGTCTTCATATGATGTGTGCCAATCACCCAAACATAGTGCAAATCCTGGAAGTTTATGCCAACAGTGTTCAATTCCCTCATGAATCCAGCCCAAGGTGAAGATCTCAGTCTGTTTATAATGTGCGGAATGCAGTGCATTCTCTTGTCAGACAAGAAAGAAATTAATATGTCTCTCTCTCCTGTTTTTCACTGTTTCTCCCAACTGTTCTTTACAGAGCGAGGCTCCTGATCGTTATGGAAATGATGGAGGGTGGAGAGCTGTTCCATCGAATCAGTCAGCACAGGCACTTTACTGAAAAGATGGCCAGTCAGGTCACCAAACAGGTAGGTGAAGAGATTTAATTCTGACCCGTCTTTGTCTCACGTTTTGTCACGCGTCATCTGTCTTTTGCTGTAAAACTGGGGTAACAACATGCCTGACAGCCTCTCCTTCTCCTTAGTAACACCTTCTTGGATTAAGCGGCACACACCAGCTCAACCCTAAGTTGTTTTTTTTTTTTTAAATGTATAGATGATGTCTCAGTCTAATGTCTCTTTCCCCTGTAGATCAGCCAAGCTTTGCAGCATTGTCACTCTCTAAATATTGCACATCGTGACCTGAAGCCAGAGAACCTTCTCTTCAAAGATAACTCTCTGGTAAGCTCCAGAAGCTGCTTTGTGTTACACACGTAGATGTAAACACTGGAGTTTTGAAGTAACATTACAGCTGCAACAACTGATGACTTTTAGCTAATTAAGTATGCATACAAAATAAAGTATGAAATACAAGAAAATAGAAGCTTTGCTAGACTTTTTGGCACAGTGGACCAAGGGATTTCTTTGGACTATATCTAGCAGACTTTGGCAAAGATAATGTAGAAATAGAAAATCTGCAGCGGCTGTGATAGAAATCAATCCTGCTCTGGCAGCAATTTCAGTAATATCCCAAAGGTGTTCCAGCTAAGAAATTCCATCAAGTGAAACTTAGTGAAGCCCTGGAGAAAATATTTTACATGAAGTTGCTAATAAGATTTCTTCTCTCTTCATGTATCTCATTATGTAATTCTGTCTGTTCTGCAGGATGCACCTGTGAAGTTGTGTGACTTTGGCTTTGCCAAAATAGACCAAGGAGACTTGATGACCCCTCAGTTTACTCCTTACTACGTAGCACCTCAGGTAAAAAAAAAGAAAAAAGGATGCACTTGCTTCCTCATTGCTCTGGATGCAATAATGCATATCAATAATGACTGAATCCATCTTATCTTAATGATGTCTTCTGGCACTGTGCAGGTTCTTGAGGCTCAAAGAAGACACCAGAAGGAAAAGTCTGGAATTATACCTACCTCACCCACTCCTTACACCTATAACAAGGCAAGACTCATATCTGGGATTCCTGCTGTAGGTGCTTCAAGCCTGATTCAATGGTGAATTATTTTCTTAAATGCTTCTTTTCTGTCTGCAGAGCTGTGACTTGTGGTCTCTTGGTGTGATTATCTATGTAATGCTGTGCGGCTACCCTCCGTTCTACTCCAAGCATCACAGTCGCACCATCCCAAAGGACATGAGGAAGAAGATTATGACAGGCAGCTTTGACTTTCCCGAAGATGAGTGGAGTCAGATCTCTGAGATGGCCAAGGACATTGTACGCAAGTAAGTCTTCTTTCTTTTTCTATGCTTTGTCTAGCTACACAGCTTAACAGATTTTCACACATCTTTCTTTATGGGACGATTTCAGACCTCAATCACTTCTTTAATATTAGATTTGTATGCATCAGAGTTCAGATGAGCAGCTCCAACATTAGAAATAAACTGCAATTGGGGTGCCGGTTTTGCTCACTGGATGGAGCGAGTCACCCATATGCTGAGGCTTGGGTTCGAATCCAGCATGTCTTCATCTGGTCTTTCTCCCAGCTTTCCTGTCTTTTTTCCACTGTCCTATTGCAATAAAGGCTAAAAAGCCCCAAAAAGTATATATAAAAAAAAAAAAAGAAACGGTGATTCAAACATCGTCACCCTCTTAAAATAATGGTCTCATTTTTTTTTTTTTTTTAGGTTTTTCAGAAAAGACAAAAAACTAAACCAAACATTTAAAGACGATAAAAAATAAAACTTTCATTAAAAAAATGACTTAGGCCATTATTTAAAGAGGGTGATAATATATTAACTATTTATAGAATATATTCATTATATATTACATTGCACCATTAACATTTTCTGCACCGTTCCTCTCGCTTTATTTGCAGCACAAGTTTTGCTTTTTGCCGTATGAATTCTTTTAAATATTCTTTATGGTGCTTCGTGACTTTTTTCCCTTTAACTGAAGTAAGTAGAAGAATCACATGACTCGGTAAGTACCCCTTTTTATGTGAGTGCACATAGAGCCTGATGAAGTAAAACTGGGCTGTTGTGGTACGCATTATCTTTGATTGGGGTTTGAGGTTGTATCAATCCAGCTGACTTAAAGAAAGCACGGCCCCATCCACCATATTTTGTAGTACTCCCCACAGCAGACTCATTAGTTAGACTCATTCCCCTCCCTTCATCTTGCTTCACCGCAAATTGCGTTCCTTCTCTCCTCCTTCCTTATGTTTATTCATGCCATCCCGCTGTTGGTCTCACTCATTCATTCTTTTTCTGACCCATAATTTATGCTCTGTACCCTCTTTGTTTTTTCCCCACAGGCTGCTGAAGGTGAAGCCAGAGGAGAGGCTGACAATTGAGGGAGTCTTGGCTCATCCTTGGCTCAACTGCACTGAGGCCCTTGACAACGTGCTGCCCTCCGCACAGATGATGATGGACAAAGTGAGTTATTGCAGCAATGTTGTACTGATCTTGAATGAACTGATGAGCACAGGAGACTACGGGGAAATGAGTTATGATAATTGCTATAATATGTGGTACTTCCTGCCTGTCTGCATTGCCTGAAGTTGGATTTATAGTCAGCTCAGGTTAACAGAAGTCCTGCTGCAGATTTTGATTGCCAGCTGGCGTGAACCTGTTCAATCATGCATGCTTATGTTATTATTAATTAGGTTTTATTTTTCTTCTTTTATTGACATGTTACAGTTTGGCAGTGAGATACACACAAAAATCAATAGCACTGGAGCTGCTTTTTAAGGTCTTGTTAGTGACTGGTGAGCTGCTGATGTGCAGCTATAGTGAGCAGAAGTTGTGGAGAGTAATCTTCTTATTAGAAGTTTGTCTTCTTCACCAGCATTAATAAAATGATGGGGGGGGGAAAACGGGCAATCAGTCTCAGTTTCTGCCTTTTCTCAACATCATGTTTAGTTTGTTTTTTGGGGAGTGCATCAATTTAGGGCATAAGCTGTGGCACCAAGGCTGTGGAGCAGTCTGCCACTACAACTATGCACTTTGTGACTGTCTGTGAAAAGCGCTTAATAAATAAACTTCACTTACCCTATGTCTAGGGCCCCCCCCCCCCACGGGCC
>JAVDPK010001302.1:24909-50822 GCA_034780415.1 Cichlasoma orientale | reverse complement strand
CACACACACACACACACACACACACACACACACACACACACACACACACACACACACACACACACACACAAAAAGAAAACCCTGGTGTTTTTGGTCCAGTGTGGTCTTGTATGCCCAGATCAGATCAGGGAGAAGGACTGTTAGAATTTCAGTGTCATAACTTGATGTTCAGCTGAATGTGCAATAGGGAGAATAATGTGATCATGTATTAATTTCCCATGCATGTACATAGTGAGACCGTATGTATCTAATGTGTCAGTATTACTGTTTAACAGAGGCCTTCCCTACTTCGTTTCAGTGGTTTGAATACCCAGAAATGTTCCCTGCCCTTCACTCATCCTCACTTTTTCAGTGTAATTAATATCATTGATTGGCCAGAGTGAAATCTTCACTAACCTGTTTTACTCTAGTGGTCTGCTCATATCTAACGATAATATCTTTAAAGAGGTGTTTAGAAAAAGGTGTTTGAATGGGGCCACATCGAGTCTGCTGAACAGCTTAAAATGCACATTTTCTTTGTTTAGATTATTTCTGAACTCATTCTGTTTGTTTTTTAAAAAAAAAAACCTCATCTGTCTTGAAATTCTCCTTTGAAGTTTTTTTTTTTTTTTTTTTTTTTTTTAACAGAACTTTTTCTGTGAACTTAAATTCCTGTTGAGATTACTGCATTAACTATATTATCTTCTTCTTCAAAAAAGTGTTTCTTCTGAGTAATTTGCAAACACTGGTGCAATATATCGTCGCTGTCCAGCGTGTCTTCGCTCTGTCTGTCGTCAGATTGCATTATCATAAAAAAATGCATTGTTTCAGTCTGTTTTTGTGATCATCTTCATATATATGTAAGCTGGTATTTTTCCACAACATTCAAAACTGACATGAAGAAAAAGTGCAAGTCTTCCATTTTATGTCTGCGTCTCTAATTTAGGTTAAGTCGGCCTGTACGTGATGTCATTTTCACTGTCCTTAAAGCTTAATGATAACCGCAGCTTGTGTTTAAAAAGGCCTTATTTTAAGTTTTACGCTCAAATGTGCCTTGTTTGAAAGGGCGGCATCTCCATCCTTTACTTAGAAATAAATCGCTGGAATTAGGGGAAACTTCTGTCTGGCTTAATTTGATATGAAGATGTGAAGGTTATGGATGTGGATTTGGAAACATTTGTTTAAATTGGCACCATATTTAGAAAAAAAGTGTCCTTTCAAAACAAACACAATTTTTTTTTTGTTGTTGTTTTTTAATACAACAAAGATTAGAGTAGTTGGACGGTCTGTACAGTAGTACCGTGCTCCACTGGCCATGTTTACAAAGCAACAAATTCTGCTCACGGACGCCTCTCAAATTAAAACATGTCTTCTATCTGATCTGTATTAAAAATAAAAGTTTAAAAACCTAATTTTGCCTTTCTATAGGGGATTAATTTTAAGCGTTGTAGACCATTTATGTAGCGAATAAGCTCAGCTGGTCTCTTGCAATGGTCTGAACCACACTAACACCTCTAAAAATGGGGAAATGTGTGTCTGTTTTAAAACAAGGGTGTCAAAATCATTTTAGCTCATAAGCGACACACAGCTCAGGTGGTCCAGATGACTAATTGTTCCCCTTTCTTTTAGTACAGAGAGATTTCAGTACATTCACAAAATGGTTACATTTAATGATCCATTTATAGAACTGATGATGAACAGACTGAAAAATTACACGTCTGTTTTTCCACATTCAGACTAGTGATGATTCAGATACGATGCTACTTTTGTAGCTCTTTACTCTGAACGGCTTGTTTACTGGTGCAAAACAGAGAAAAGCCTAAAATTGATTTCTCCTTTGCAAATTTAACACTGCAGAGTTTTGTAGTGGGACTGATTGGACTCTTTGGCAGGGGACCATATGTTTGACACCCCTGCTTTAAAGAAAAAAAAAAAGGTGTGATTTAGTAAGTCTTATAAGTACTGCTACTTTGAACCCTGGTTGACAAACAGGCAACTTTTAAGATTTAGATGTCTGATTGCAGAATTAACAGAGCTTCTTACTAAAAGTGGAAATGATTTGGCTTTGTTTTAATTTGAGTGTGTAAAACTATGTAATTAATTTATACATATATATGCTTGTGTGTGGTTCACTATGAAGAACCTTCTTTGTATTTCTGGAGGCGAATCAGAGCTTCTTTAATGGGTTCTACATATAATGTGGGACCCACAAATGGCATAATTTGTATCTTTTTGCTACCTGACAGTGGGCCGTGTATTTATTAGCAGTTTTTTTTACTGTGAAGTCAAGGCATGCATCTTTATATTGATAGTCCTAGAAGTGAAAAACAGTCCTGCTGAGACACCATTTACATGCTGTTTTATGCTCAGTGTTATTACACATCTCACAGGGTGGGTGTTTTTGAAGAGACTACATTCTTTTACTGAGTAGCTGCTGCTGCAGGTTTCCCTCAGATTGATATTCAGGCTAACTCAGCTTTAGAAATATTTTACAAATCTTAGGTAGCTTCCACTTTTGGCCTTCTCTTCCTTGTCCTGCTGAGTGAAGAGAGATGAGATTTATAATGTCATACAAGGAAAAGGGCAACATCTCTTTGAGTTCTCTCAGCATAGATGCTAAGGAAGAATAATTGCGTCCTTAAAAAAAAATCATTAAAAAAGGAGGAATTTGTCAACTCTTGATTTAAAACAAAACGGCTTCTTCTGTTGTATTGGAAGCATGTTTGAATTTCAATAAATATTTGATTTTTTTTTGCATTTGGGATTTAATGGATGTAGAAGAAGAACAATCTTCTCTTGGAGTAGCTGTTCCTCTTTAAGTTAGTATATCAGGAGGAAAAGGACCTGGTTTCTCTGCTCCTGCAGTCATGTAGCATGAATCCCTCATCAAAGATTTGCTGTATTTTTGTCTGTTCTTGTGTTTTTTGCCTTCTTGGAATGTCATCAACATGCCGACTTTTTAATAAAGGAAATCTTTGACTTTTAAGTAGTTTTTTTTTTCTTGGTCTGTAGTATTTGGAATATTTTTTAATACACATTAGATTATTGTTGCAGTTTACAGTTTTATTAGTTTATTTTTTTAAAACATGTATACTTAGTAATGAGAGGTTTTTGGCTTGCTGAGAGAAGATTTAGTTAATTACTCACTGGCCACTTCATTAGATACACTTGTATTGGTTTGGACCCCATTTTACCTTCAGAACTGCCTCAGTTCTTCCTGGAATAGATTCAACAAGTTTCTGGAAACATTGCTCAGAGATTTTGGTTCATATTGATATGATAGCATCACATAGTTGATTAAATGATGCTCAGTTGGTTCTAAAGGGCCCAAAGTATGCCAAGACAATATCCCCCACACCATTACACCACCAGCAGCCGCATATTGTGTTACTGTTCCTGTTTGATGTAGTCTAGCCACTCTCTGACCTTTCACATCAACAAGGCATTTTCACACACAGAACTGCCGCTCACCATTCTTTTTCAGACCATTCTCTAAAAACCTCGGCCCCATGCTACGCTCAGTCACTTTCTTCCCCATCCGGACGCTCGGTTTGAACTTCAGCAGGTCGCCTCGACCCCGTCTGTGGGTCATTTGCTTTCAAAAATGTCTACTCAATGTGACATTTTAAGTTAAAAAAAAAAAATCTTTATTGCAGAATGGAGGAGGAGCAGACAGAAATCTTAAAGTCGTCTTAAGAAATTCATAACTTTAGAAGACAAACATGTTCACACTGAAAAACAGGAAAACAACTGTAAGCACTCATTTACATTTAAGGCATTCTTCTCTCCAATCTGTTGGAAAGCAGCAATAAAATCAGAAATATGCTCCCAGGATGGAAAACAAAAGCTTGAAAGATTTCAGAGTAATGTTTGTTTTACAATAGACTTTTTTTTGGTTACAGTGAATTGAATGCAGGTTTTTAACGGCAGTGGAAATGTTACAAAAACAGACCAAATGCATGCAGAATAGAGAACAACAGGTGTGTATACCGCCACATGAGACAGCAAATACTCCACCCATATTAAGCCCATTTATTCATATTAGTGACATGTATCATTTAAGTGTTGAGAAGACACATGGGGAAATATTACAGCTAAATACATATTTCATAGCCGTCCTAATGTACATAAATGTGTGTAGCTGTGAGAATGTGTTTCTAATTCTTTTCGTTCGCGTTCGCAGTTCAACAATTTAAGTGGAGCTTGAAAAACTGAAGTAGAAACACACCAGATCAATGTTTTAATCTGCATTGGCACTTTAATGGGTTAAACATAATCTGTATGCTTGGAATGTGTTTCTAGGAGTTTTTGGTCCCTTTTCCACTACTACATATACACTGCCCTTTAGCCCACAGTGCACAATCGATCCTCCAAGACAAATCCCCCACATGTGGAAATGCACTCGGCAAAGCAGGCCAACCGTAAAACGCATTAATTCAATGCTCTGAGATTCACACTGAACTGACACTGAAGGCCAAGAAGTGAGGTGTTTGAACAAAATAACTGAACTAAAAATGAAATTACAGTTACACAGCAAATCCATTTTAGGTCCTGTAATAAAACTCTGCAAGTATCATGACCCCCAAAACCCAATGGAAGACAGAGGCAATGGTTTAATGGGGCCAGCTCAGTCCGAGTCCTCATCATCCAAATACTCTTCAGCGTTGCTGTGTGTGCGGGCGACGCCTGAAACACAGGAAATGGACCGTTAACCACACAAATACTGCAGTGTTTTTGCAGCTTATGTTTAACTGCATTATCTCTGTACACGACTTTTTTTTTTTCCTCAAACGCCTAATGGAAATGCATATAATATTTTGGTGCACAGAACATTTAACTACAATTTCTTTTGGTAAATATTTAAAGGTGGTTTGGCAGGATGATGCCAAACCCCTCTTCCTCCCTCCCATCATATATTTCACAAAAAATAAGCCTAAAATGCAGAAGCAGTGCGTGAAAAATTAATTACGCTCCACAATTTGATAGCTTGTAGAACCACCTTTAGCAGCAATAACCTGAAGTAATCATTCTCTGTGTGATTTTATCAGTCTCATATTTTTCTGGACGAATTTCGGCCCACTCTTCTTTACAGCATTGCTTCAGCTAATTTAGATCATTCGTTTATGCACAGCATTTCCGTCGGCCTGAGGTCTGGACTTTGACTGGGCTGTTGCAACATCCTTATTCATTCTTTTTCAGCCACGCCGTCGTAGATTTGATGGTGTGCTTGCGATCACTGTCCTGTTTCGTAATCCAATTTGGGCCGAGCTTTAGCTGTTGGGCAGAGTAACATTTAACTCTAGGACAAGTTGATGGTCAACTCAATACCTACAAGGTGCTGAAGTCCTGTGGGTGAAAAACTGATAATCCTTCCCAGATTGATGGCTTTAAGATCTGAGGTCATTATGTTAACATACACCTGAATGCTCCGGACCAGCAAGCTGTCAAAACTTCTGCTTTTACAGAGGCAGACACACTTACTTAATTGTGTTGCTGTTCACCTGAGGTTGTATTTACCTAATTTTAAGAGCTGCTGAGGACCGGATTTTTTAGAATTAGAAGAGAGTGAGGGTCTTTTTCACGTGACAGTTCAGTTGTCCTGCAACTGAAACAAGTGACTCCTGTGGCAGGTGCTGAACTTGGATTGTCTCAGTTTGTTGCTTAACAGTTACCTTCCACTGACAGTCAGTGGCACTGAGACAATAGCACATTTTCATGTCTCCATGAGACTGTGTGTGTGTGTGTGTGTGTGTGTGTGTGTGTGTGTGTGTGTGTGTGTGTGTTTATGTGTGTGTGTGTCTGCTCCCTAGTGGCAGCTATACTTACTGCCTCCCTGTTTCCTTTTGAGAAGTGAAGCACACTGGGCATTTGTGGCCATGTCCAGAGCCAGCTTATTCTCATTATTCCTGATGTCTATCCTCGCATCTGAAACACACATAATTACACTTTAACACCCCAAGAAAAGCAGAAACGCTCAAGCTCCCACCTGACATTCAGATTACTCTGCATGTAGGAATGGTGTTTGCCAAGAAACTTATTCTTTTATCTTGGAAGTCTACCTCTTCACCTGTCTTCGCACACTGGATTAAGGAGATGCTGTTACACAAATGGAAGAATGTGTAAAACAGATACTCAGGGTAGATTTAACAGGAGATGGGGGGGCCTTTCCTTTAGTGATACCATAATACCTCCCAGCGGTGACTCTGGCAGGTCATCTACTAATCAGAAGGTTGTTGGTTCAATCCCTGGCTACTCCATTCTGCATGCCAAAGTATATTCGGTCAAGAGACTGAAGCCCGAGACATGCTGTATAAAGTGCTTTGAGAGCTCAGGTTGAGTAGAAAAGTGCTATATAAGAACCAGTCCATTTACTAAGTGGTGAATTGTTGGTGGTTGTTTCCGTAACGTCAACACTGCCATGCCAATCTCACCGTCTTCAACTACCATGTATATTTTAGCGCCTGGCAGCCTCTTGTTTGTTCTTTGTGTTTGTGTATGCTGTGGCAAATCAAAAATCAATATAGAAAAATATATAAAAATTACAAAAAGCCAACAAAAACAAACAAAGATGAACCTTCATCTATGTTTTAATGTGTCCTCCCACTCAGTCTGCGAGTTAGTTTCCTCAATCTGAAACCGCATGCTCCGATCAAGTATCTCAGGAGCATTCTTTCCATCTTTCCCTGCAGAGTTTTGAGCAAAACAGCGAAGACGACCTCCTGACCAACTTATTCTTTTAAGCCCAAGTAAGAGGCACATCTGTATACCCACTCCTGTTAAGCAGCATTTCCACAATGTCAGAATAACCCTTCCAGGCAGCAGCGTGTAGCGCGGTGTCTCCAAGTTTATTCTGAAAAACAGAACATGATTGTTACTGACAAACACCCTGACAAGCATGAACTCTGCTTACACTCAACTTACACCCAAACCACAGCTTTACAAATTCATAACATTATCGCCACAACTTTTTGTTTTGTTTCAGTCCACAACACAGTTTAAGTTTTCCGAGCACGGTAAACTGGGTGTCATCACTCCCGCCAAACCTGACTGCAGTTTGCCTGAAAATGCATCCACACCTCATTTATACCGTCTGACTCAGGCAAACTAACTAAAGATAGAAATCTCTTCAGTTTCCAGAGCTTAGCCTAGCATCATTATATAAATGCAAATGAGCTGAGCTTTTATTTCTAAGAGGTGTTACCGATGGGCACAGGCCACTATGGTTGTATGTTCCATCCAGAGCCAATCAGGCAAAGCGTATGACATCACTCAGAGCTACAGACCAACACAAAGTAAGCAGTCTCCAGATCAGCTTTAGTGCATGTTGGTATAGCTTCAGGGAATCTTTAAAACTCATTGAAATAAATTCTTGAGTACAGCCTGCACTCTTACTTCCACTAAAGAAACTGATAAATAACCTGATGTAACTATCTGCTCCTGATAGATAAACTATTTCATGGGCTTCTCTTTATCAGCTGTAAGACAGAAGACAGCGTCAATGAACCTGGTAAGAATGGTCCTGAATCCTGAGCCTGTAGAGACTTTTCACTCTCACTACGTCATCATCATCATTCTCCTCTTCTTGCAAAATAAGTTTGGCAAGGAAATCCAGATGATTCCAAGTCTGGGAAAACAATGAGTTTTAAACCTGTCTCACCTGCTGGTTGAGCTCCACATTGGACTGGCTGAGCAAAAGCTCCACCACATCTGATACAGAAAAGAGAAAACACATGTAATGCTATATGTTGCATAACAATCATGCAGAAACAATGGAGGGCAGAGAGCAAGTTCCCGTTTCCCCGCACTTCATTTTTCGTGGACAACAAGGTCCCCCGTGCGTCAGCATTTAACATTTATGAAATTACATTCAGTAACAGAAAAACTGCCGCCCACCTTTCTGATAAATCACAGCTTTACTGCTGCCTGTGATAATTAATCTCTGAAATCTACAAGAAAAAAATAATTTGACTGTTACCTTTATGTCCTCCATGGCATCCCCAGTAGAGGGCAGTATTTCCAGCTTTATCCAAACCGTTGATTCCAACTTTATTGTCCACACATTCTCTCAGCCAGCTTAGATTGCCTGTTTAAATGTACAGTTTATAAGCAAAGCGTCCACTGAGTCGAATGGAGAAGTTTACTAATAATGTAAACACTTGTACAACTTTTCGGGAGGAACAGAAACATTGTCAGAAACAACGCAGACAGACAAAAGAGAACTGTCTTACAATTTACCCCCCCCCCCCAAAAAAAACCCCTGCCGAACAACAATTAAGTGCAAGAAATAAAAACTAGTAGTAATATTCATAGATTTAAGCAGGCATACCTCGTTTGGCTGCTTCATGCATTGGATTGTCGATAGACTCTGCCTGCTCAGCCACTAAAAAACAAAACAAGAGCATCAGTGCACTATGAAAAAGAGAATCACTGTTGTTGTATGACCTACATCTCAAGGTACTGTAATTATTAGTAATTCTGATCATCACAAACAAAGTGAAATTTGTACTGACCATAGTTACTTGGAATTAGTCCTGTCCTTCCTCTACATGTCCCCTTCCACCAATTAGTGTCACTCTGAGTAATAAAGAAGTCTTTGTCAAAAAAAACAAAAAAACAACACACTAAGACACAAAAAGTACACTAATAACTAAATAAAGCAATAAGTAAATTTATATGCTTCAATACAACAGAAACACTGTTGAATTTTTCAAATGTAAAAAAATTATAATTCTGTATTTACATTGTTTTCATTCACTTATTTGTTAAACTAAAAGGGACAAAAAAACTGATTTAAAAGGTAAAAACAGAAGCAAATATTAACTAATATTAACTGATGCCTACATTTCTTCATATTATTTGAGTAGATACACATCTATTTATTGACGTATTTATTTAGCCAGTTTTAGGTGTCTGTAGAAAACAGCCGTGGCTCGAGGTTTTAATTAAACAGAAGAACATTAATATTGGATGAAGTAAAAGAGTAGGGGAACGAAGAGAAACAGGAAAGAAATATCTAAGAAATATGGAAAAATAATACCACAATAGGCAGGCAAAAAAAAAAAAAAAAAAAAAAATGCAAAGACTGCAAAACTACGATTCCAGTGAAAGAGGAAGGAAAAGTTACATTTTAACTTGATTGGAAACAAGGGCCTGAAATGGAAAATGGGTGTTACACTCTGAGGGTTTTGCTTACTGTGTCAGAGACGTACAAGATGTCTCCTTCTTCAAAATACAACTCATCTGGCTAGAAAACAAAAAGACATTGTTACAACATGATAATCATCAAGTGACCCAGGATGTGGCATTCACACTCTTCTGACCTCTAGACCGACACTTTGTTGTATTTTAAGCCTTCTTCCCTTGTTTACTGCACCTGAGTCGAGACCATAATAAAGGCACAAAAGAGCAGTTGTTGACCAAGTTTCTAGTTTGGTGGTTTAGGCAACAAAGTTTCCCCACACAGACTTTGCCTGGAGGGCAGTTTTGTTAGGTTATTTATTTTTATTAAATCTGAGAAAATGACACCTTCTGATGCTACATTACTAGAGAGCAATCCCCTCTGTCTTATTTTGAAAGTTCAGTCACTGTTAACAAGTTAACCCTGCTCCTCCATCTATTGTTTTATGTACTTGCTGTCTAAAATCACTACTGTGGTGGTGCTTGATATCATTTAGCTACTTCACACAGATGGACACAGTCCACCACCAATGTCATGCACTACAGCTGCCAACAGCAGTCCTCCTCCTGCTCTGAGCTAAAGGGTGTGGTCCACAGTGGTGTGGTGGTCCAGAGTGAAATTTGACTGGCCCTCCCTGATGTTATTACAACAATGCCTGGCACCTTTGGATGAGAGCATGGACATGACCAGTGGTGGAATGAAACTTAGTACTTTTACTAATTTCTACTTCTTCTCCACAACATTTTGAATGCAAATATAATACTTTGTACTTCAATACTTTCATTTTTTTTTTTGCAGATATTGAACATTTAATTTTTCTGCTTTATATTACAGCTAAAACTAGCCTATAGCTTTATCAGGAAATGCAAATAAAATCTCCAGCTCCCACATTTAAGTAAGAATTGATACAAAAATATACTGATTCTGAAAGTGGCCATTCTGCATAAATATGATTATGATAACATTTCTGTACTAATACTTAAGTATAATTAAGACTTTTTCTTAAAGGTGAAAAAATAATTTAAAATAATGTTTTCTCTGCCAAATTTTCTACACTGTATTTATTCATGACTGACTATTCAGATTTTGGGAGCCTGCTTCTGTCTCATCCTATTATTACTATCCTCCTCTGTCACACCAGCTCTCTGCATGCCCTTCAGTCTTTTGGTGGTCTTCCTCTTTTCCTCCTGCCAGGCAGCTCCATATTCAACATCCTTTGTCCAGTACATCCACCATCCCTTCCTTGCACTTATCCAACCTATCTTAACCTTGCCTCTCTACCCCCACCCACTTCATTTAAAAAAAAAAAAAAAAAAAATTAAATAAAAAAAAATCCTAGAAATGCCCCTGATGAGTAAAGAACCACTTTAACCAGAACCTGAAACACAGCTCACTAAGGCTGCAGAGCAGAACAAGCACAGTCACCAACTGCAGTCCATGATAGCAGAGTTCAAGTTCATCAGCAGAATGAGCGACTCGGTGAGGAAGCAGCTGACATTATCGCTCAGGGATTTTTCATTAAATAGTTTGGCAAACAAAATGTTTGCAAAGGAGAACCTTATGAGTGGTATTATTTAGAATAGAATGCCTTTACTGTCATTATACAGGATGTACAATAAGATTTAATAATTAATTTAAGACTGCACTGCAAAAGGAGCTGGATGTGCACACACTCCCCCTCCACATTTAGAACATACATCTGTGAGAAACACTGTAACATTAATTGATAATTAGAATCAGTTGATCCATGGCAAGAGAAAAACAATGAATGAAACAGAGAAAAAGCTCTTACTGTTCTTGGGTCGAAGGTGAACAAAGCTCTGAACACCTTGACTTGGCCTATTAAAAAGAGAAAACAGGCTGTATGTTAGATAAAATATTTGCACACACTTTGTGACAAACAGAAGCGCGAGGTGAAACCACACACGGTTCAGCCCCGCAGAACACCCAGCTACTTTCAGTCCTGTGAGTCTGCAGGTGAGTGAGTGCAGAAGACAGCTTCTAATGTGGTAAACAACTCTTCTTCCAAGTGCATAAATCAAAAGCAAGACATCGTTCATTACGTCAACAAAAAGACACATTTCAGCACGTACAACAGCAACAACAGTGTGAGTGGTGGTTGTTTATAGCTCCACTTGGGGCCTCTGGTGGCTCGAGTCTGGGGCTGAACTGTGCTGCTGAAATGGTACCAGAGCGGTTGTGGCTTTAGCTGACTGCTGAACTAGATCAAGAGCTTATAGAGCCACAATCAAGCTTTTAAAACTTAAATAGTTGAAATATTCATATCATATTTCAGTTAACTGTTTCTGGGCCTTAACAAAACCTGAGGTTACATATAATGTGCTGTACTGCTTACTTTACAAACACAAAGTTTACTAAACAGACTATTGAGCTGATTACACTCAAAGCTAAAGTACTGACCGTGTTTTGGTTAGCTTAACCAAGGACAAATCTACACTGCTGCAAAGTTATACATCTGATTTGCATCCAATTAATACATAAACATAATCTGGCCTAATTTTGCTGACTTCCTTTTAAATTGTGACAAACACTTTCTTTCCTCTTTTGTTGGAGAAGTTAATAATACACCTTAAAACATACACCCATTGAAAAATAAAATCATTAATCTCACACGGATTGATTTACTGCCTCACATTAAAACATAAGGGTGAGTGAGCGTCTTCTGTTTCCTGATCTCTTTACTTCACAGGCCTAAATGCTGGATGGCTCTAACTCCTCTCTGCCTCTGCTGCTGCTCAGGATTTCTGTTCAGCTAACACACTGCCTCAGTGTCTCAGAATGAGAGAAGCTGAGCCGCTGCACAAGTCCAGCTCTGTTCCAACACAGCAAGCACGTCTGCTTTGCAGGCCCACGCTGAAAGCCTGTGCTGACTAGGCCAAATTCTTGCTGCATTTTAAACCCTCAGGCACATAAGAGGGTAAAAAAAAAAAAAAAATCTAATAAATAAAGAGAGAAGAAATTTTGAGCCTTGATATAAGCAAAGGAATGACTTTATATATTTTATTTGTTACTGTTTGAGTTTTCTAAATTAATTCCAGCTGTATTTTTAATTTTTTTTATTTTATTGCAACAGCTCTTCCCAAAAAGCACGTCTGATCTTGGTGGCTATGTCTTTCTTCAGTCATGTTCAATCCCCAGTTTGCCAACATAATCTAAGCTTCTAATCTGCTAAACCAGAGTTTGCACAGGGCTTCTTTAGTCAAACTTAAAAAAAACTGAATCATATTCTTGTAAAACGTGGAGTCCGAGGCAAAGTTGGTGAAAAAACAACAAAACAAACACGTTAGTTCTTGTTAGGCGTTATTTGGCCATGCATCACTACAAACACTTGTAATAACATAAAAAAAAAAAGATTTATGCACAGACATGAGCACATCCAACATAAGGAAGGTTACAGAAAACTGATCCTGAATCTGGGATAAAATGGCTTCAGCAGGATGAATCAGCTGTATTACACGAGGTCCGCAAGTCTGCCACCTGTCATGACACCTAGAGCCAGGTGAGGCGTCGCGGCTCTGACTCATCAATAACCGTGAAGAGCGTGGATGATCATGGTTTGTGCCAGGAAAGAGATGCTCCTCTGTTTGTCGTCTCAGCGTGTTTGTAGACATAAACCGATTTTAACTTCACACATGAGGAAGATTTTTTAATACTTCTCTCTCAGTCTGTGAGGATGCCCCCCCCAAACACCTGCATTTACCTGTGTCAACATTTAATGCACAAGATGAGACCAGTCTATTAGGTGCACCTAGCCAATACTATTGGAGCTTTAACAAAAATGACTTTTTCTTTAGAAACCTTTGATTTGACTTTGTGGTCATTCGGGGTGTACAGAAAAGCATTTAAAGCTTTACAAAATACCTAAAAATGTGGGCCAACACAAAAACAAGAAATTTATAAAGATTCCCAATCTCAATATGGGTACACTAGCACAATAGAGTGTAGCATGACCACAGAGAAAACGCTGAAAAATGACTACAATGTTGAATCAAATTGTGTTTTTAAATGGGATTCAAGTGCACCCCCATCATGCTACCTTACAATTTCATTACAAGCACAGAAGTGCTGTACATAGAACCCAGATGCAAACATTTTTGCACCTTTTCTTATATAATAAACAGAAATTTGAAGAGCATCCCACAATGCTGCAAGTCCACTGAGGGAGAAAGCACAGTTTCAGTTTTAGAATCAAACTGAGAGGTTATTTGTGTTTATTTTGCATAAAAGAGTACCTAATAAACTGTCAGCCACGTTTAAGTTTTCCTACAAATTCGAACATAGCTGAGTTTTTCCCTCTACTCCTTCCTACATAGGCTCTTTGTGTACACCTATTGCACTGACCAAATGGACAAGTGAGGTAAACGTTAACGACATGACATGCTCTGAACTAACCCCTAACTTTAGTGGGTAATGTTTGGGAAGCGGTTACCAGAATAAACTAAGCTTGGAGGAAGTGAGGCTGATGTCACTGACCACGCAGCCTTATCATCACCTCTTTACCTAAAGTCGCACGCTCTTTGCATGAGTGATGGAAATAGGGAAGTGACAGAGGCCTGCTGGTGAGAGCTGAATGGCCCCGTCAGTGTGCTGGAAGGCGACAAAGCACTAAACAAGTCCAACACAGTCCTGGCAAGGTTAGCGATAAAGGGATACTGTTGTCAGTTAAGTTTGAGGCCTTTCTTTATACTTGCTAAAGGAAGATTTCACGGACAAGCAACAGATATCAGCCGAACCCGTGGAGGAGTGCTCAACGCCCGCCCATTACGCATTCAACGCCAACAAGGTGCGTTGCTCTCTTATAAACACAACAGAAGTTTGGGCCGAGTTTAAACAACAGCTCCTCGTAGCTTTGGTCTTACCTGGCTTGGCCGGCTTAGGAGGAGGCTTCGACATTTGTGAGGCTCGCAAAAAGAAGCGCGCAGTGTTGTTTCAACCACAAACGTCGCTGGATAGACGAGGTCGTTGCTGCCAGCACTCTCAATGAGGAAGTTCTCCTTAGTACGCGGAAAAGTTATTCAGCGCATGCGCCAAACCTGTAACCCTGAACCAGACAGATCGACGGCTCGATAGATAGTAAATGCAATGCAGGATATAATACATTGTGACACACCGTTTGACATCTGATGGTGGCACTCACAGTGTCCTAGGCAATGTTTATGTAACGTCTCATCAAGATTGGTCCTCTTGTCTAGGAGGAGATAGAGAACATACATACAAACATACCTATATGCGATCATAGTATGTTCTATAAATATGTAAAACTGTTTCAGAAATTAAATACAAAAATATCACCACCAAAGGCACGTTTATCTTTTGTAATTTTTTTCATTTAACTTTTCAAAAGTTAGAGAGGCGACTCAGAACCTATTAAAACAATTTAGAAAATATATTTATTTTCTAAATTGTCGACAATTTAGAAAATAAATATAGTTTCTAAAAAAAAAAGAGAGAGAGATCTCTCTCTCTTTTTTTTTTTACTCTTATTTAATTTTGTTTCTAACTGGACAGACCTCTGTTGTAACACTTGATTGAGTTTACTCTGCCCTTGGATTTTCTTTCATTTAATTTAAGAATAAAGCGGTGTAAAAAATAATAAATAATTCCTACTTGGTTGGATCAATCTTTTTGTAAATAAATATTTGAGTACTTAAACATAAAGACAAAATGTAATAAATGATTAAATAAAATAAAATGAAAATACATTAATTAAAAAACAACAAAACAAAACCAAAAACACTTAGTCCTTTTTCTCAATGGGCAGGCCGTGAGTGACGTCGCAGCTCCAACAGCGAATCATAAGGGTCTATTAGCGGAATCGCATGTAGGAGGACTGTTGTTGTTGTAGGACTAGTTACCGACGTTGTGTACAAGTCTGCAAATGACTCCCTAATTAACTTAGCATTACCAGTCCTCTAAATCGGTAACTTATCAGCGAGCCCACTGAAATGAAGACACTAATTGTAGGAATTGGTGGGTAAGTGATTAAAAACATAAATGTGTGGTTGACCTTTCTGGAAAACACGAATTTTACAGCCTATGTCTCTTTGGGTCATTTTGGGATATAGCACGAGACAGGATTTTGCTTGCTCAAGTTTTTTTTTTTTTCTTACGCCACAAATGCCATAAAATACAAACACAGCTCAACCTCAGACGATTAATCAGACATAATTTGAGGTTGTAATATGCTTTTTGGTAGTTGCTCATATCAGTAGAAAATAGAGGCAGATAAAACAACATGTCAAAAAAAGGGCACCAAAATATATTAGCTTATTAAAAAGTTAAATTAGTCATTAATACTGTTTAACATGCGTGTATTAGTAGCAGAGAAGACATGTGCCAGTAAGGCACTGCATGTGGCGCTGATGTTGAAACACTGATAAGAGTTGTTTACTCTTTAGAGATGGGAGCCCTAAGCTGCCTGCATTTTTCACTTAAATCAAATTGATAATTGTACTTGGTTTTTCTAATATTACTCTAATGTTATGTGTTTAATATTGTTTAATGCAAACCTTACCTGCTAATGCCTATTTTATATATTCAAAAAAGTTTCAGAAACATACTGTGAATATCTGGGTGCACATTTGAAGGCGCAGCTGTAATGTAGCCATCCCTCTGAAAATTGTGCATAGGTTGATGGAATGCTGAAAGAAAGGGCACTGAACTTTGCTGCGCACATTTATTCCCAGCAGTGTGCAGAAATTCTTTACTTATTTACATTTTAAAGTTTTCTAGTTAAACCGCTGACCACACCCAGCACTGCTGATGGTGTGGTGTGATATGGGTCAACTGTTGGCTTGGCTGTGCCATTAACTACATGGAATAGTAGGGACAAATTGCAGGCTGATATACAAATAGTTGAGAGTGTGGTAACAATATGTCAGGTGTTATTTAATAACTCAAACAAAGAAATAAAAAAACAACAAAAAAAAAGCAAGAAATTCAAGTTAGAGCCCAACTGATATTAATAACATCATAATAATCAGTTATTCTTTTTAATTTTACATTTCAGTACTGCTGTTAAGTTCCTCATTATATCTGGGAATATATACATAAAGGTTTGTTTTATTTGTTTTGCTTTGGTTTTAGATCCTGCTTTTGTTCCTTACCCTCTTTTCATAATTGCCTGGCCCAAAATGTTCCCACCCATATTTCGTTTCCCAGTCAGAATCTCTGTGAATAGGCAAGGCTTTCCTCATTTGATTAAATTGTTGTCCCACCATCCTCCATCCTCTTCCCCGTGAATCAGAGAGCTACTCTCAGTATGCAATAGGTTGTCTCAATTCCTAAAATGCATCTGGAGGACAGAGAAAAGAAGAAAGATGAAGGAGGAGGTCAGGATAAAGGTACAACAGTGAAACTGCGTCCACACAGGAAGCAACTAGCAGCAATGGGGTGACCAGAGACTACAGCAAGTCAGTGACATTCGGCGACTTCAAATGACTATAGGAGGAAATCCCTGCTGGCAAAGAAATGGGCAGGTCCCGAGATAAACTTTTCTCAACTTCGAGGCAAGCTTGTGAAGCAGCTACCAATGATAGAGCAGGATACCGTTCATTGGCATATGACCTGGGTGTAAATACATTACAGTGTTACCTAGGTAACTGCAGCCTGCTTCCCTAGAGATCAACAATTGGCTTCAAAGCGATGTGTGACTTGTTTCCTGTGTGAATGGAGCTTGAGTGTCTGCATCATCTGCAAAACACGGTGGAAGCTCTGTCACAGTTTGCATTTCAGCCAGTGGTGTTAGGGATCTTGTCAAAATTGATGGAATTATGAATGCGTAAAAGTACCGGCAGATTTTGATCCATCATCTGGAAAGAGTCTGACTGGCAATGGCTTCGTTTTTCAGCATGACAGTGATCCCAAACACACTGCCAGTGAAGTAAAAGCAAAAATGTTTGCACCGTACTATACAAATTTTTTTTTTTAAATTTTGAGTTATTAATTCAAAATGGAAAAAAAATAACTTTACTATTTAAAGTACATGTTTTTAGTAAAGACACTATTTTTTTCTTTCAGGGTGACCAATGGAGGAAAGACTACTCTTGCCAATAGTCTACAAGTACAGATACCCAACAGCTGCATCATTGCACAGGATTCATATTTTAAGGTACACTGTGAGGCCGTCTTTAAAACTTTAAGTCTCCTCTGTGACATCGTGCTGTCACAGAGGAGACTTAAGAGCATGAGTGATCACATATCCTTCTTTCTTCAGGATGACGCTGATGTGCCAGTGGACAGCTGTGGCTTCAAGCAATATGACAGTAAGGACGCTTTGCTGTTCTTAGCAATGCTTTCCTTTAGACTGATGAAGTAAAAATTTCTCTTTATTTATTCAATTCAGCCTTCTGACTTTTTCATATCTATTCGACTCAGTTATTGAAAAATTCCATAACCGACTCAAACAAATCACAACGGCTCACAGAGAAGCCAAGGACACTGCCTACTCATACTGCAGTCTCAAGGCAGCTAAGCTCCAAATACTACCCTTCTCCGGGATCTGTTTTACACTAAATCAGATCATAATCAACAATAAAAGCATCATGATGTATTAGATAAGACTACAAACTTGTGATTATTGGGAAAATTTGTGACGATAGAGCTAGAAATAGGTTGTTTTTCTTATGGACTTCTTTTTACAATCAGAGGAGTCGCCCCCTACTGGCCAGTAGAATGTGAAAGAAAATCATGCTCACTTTTCTGTTCAAGTTCTCGATGCTCTGCACATGCAAACAATGGTGCGGGACGTTGACTTGTGGCGAAGAGATCCTGAGTCGTTCCTGAGGCAGCAGGGCCTGAAGCCCCAGCTTATAGCGCCATCAGTCGATAAGGAGGTCTTTGTGCTCATTGTGGAAGGCTTCCTCATTTTCAACCACAGGTACACGAAGGAGGATTATTCAAAGTTTATTTCAGTTGCATATTCGCGGAATTAAATCTTAAGAGAGTGACCACTCAGTTTACAGGACTGTATTTTTTGGGAAGCAATTAAATACTTTGTGTAATTTGCCGTTCATGTCAGCATGCAAAACTGTGACGTTCAGTTGAACAGATATGCAGAATAAAGTTTCCAGTGGTAAACAGAGAGTGAGATTTCTTTAGAAATAAACAACACAGGCTCTACAAACACCTTCATGTCGTTTGTATCAAATGTCTATGAAATTTTATAGAAGCATTTGGGGAAATTATGGAGCCATACATCAAATGTTAAACAGAGATACAGCATTTGTTAGCATAATATTGATTGTATAAAAATATGACAGATATAAAAAGAAATTTTACATTGAAGAATCAGTGAAATGTGTTTATCTAATTGAGATATCTAATTGAAATTTCCGCTTTTCAAACATTAATGTTTTTGCAAGTTTAGCCTTCAACTGCATTTTTTCTTTTAAGCATGAACCGTAACCAAGGACTTAGTTAATAATTTGAAAAATCTCTTAATTGTAGCAGCTCTGCAAGCCTCTGATGGTTTATTATGTTTTACCCTTCCAGACCTCTGAATGAGCTGTTTGACAAAAAATACTTCATGGAAATACCTTATGATGCCTGCGAGAGGAGACGAAGGTATTTATTCCTATGTTTTGACATTGTGCATCTTCTCTGCAAAACAAGAACATAATTATGTTATTTTCATTTTATCTCCGTTTGCTGTCTTTTACAGTTTAAGGGGGTACATTCCTCCTGATCCTCCTGGCTACTTCAGTGGATACGTTTGGCCAATGTACATAAAAAACAGGCAAGAGATGGAGAGCATCGCGTCAGAATTTGGTAAAAATGCGCTTGTGACGCATGTCCTGGTGATGTTGGATGGATTTAACAGTGACACTGTTGATGAGTTATTTGTACAAAACACTATTATAGAACTGCACTATCAGAGAATAACAAAATAAGTGACATATACGTGATTTTTTTTTCTGCCCAGTATTTCTGGATGGTTTAAAGACAAAAGAAGAGCTGCTGGCAGCTGTGTATGAAGACATTTGTCAGGAAATAGAAAGACTCAGAGGTGAGTCTGCTTGATAACAATAAAGGGTCTTATTTTTGATCTTTGGTTTGAAATATATTTTCTGCAAAATAAGCTACTTTGAAACTTATTTTTTAAATTATACTACATATTATGTTTCTTTACGAAAATCATCCAATCAGAAAAAGTTAAATGTTAAGTATGAATGATTCTTCCTGATCCTGGAAGATAAGGAGTTTCCAGATTTTCAGGAAAACCCTGGATTATTAGCATTAGTTCACTTAAAATACTCCCTAATATGCATTATTGTAGTTTAAATATGTACTTTTTTTTTGTCTGTTTTCTTTTCAGAGAAAAACTGAAATGCTGAGTGTGATTTGATTGCCATTTGAAGATGAAGATGCTCCCGTGGCTGTTAGGACCACTCTCATTTAGACTAACGTGTGACTGAAAGGACCAAATTAAGCTGTGTGAATTATCCTGGAAGAAATGATGCTGTGACATTATCCACCTGGAGACCGAAGCAAATGCCTTTCCCATTAATGATCAGCATTTTGAAAAGAGAAGCACTCTCTGGGATGCAGAAATATGACATATTTGTGACTTAGTGAGCTTGGTACACAGTACAGGACTTGCAGTTGTCTAATCCTGTAATCATATCAGTATATGTAACCTCAAATTAGGTTTTACTCAGTTTTCTTGCGCGATCTCTGCATCTTGTGACTACATTTTTAAAGTTGATTTTTCTGATATGCTCTGTGAAATGAATTGCTAAGTATGCACTCATTAAAGCACCTTCATGCCCAAAACAGAAATACAAAATGTTATCTGATATCTTTCTATCATTCATGAAAATTCACTCTTAAGCCCAGTACACCGGAGACAGATTAATAACCAAATATATAGTTACTGTTACATTACCTGAACTTGGCAAGGGGATGAAAGGAGGAAAGATGAAAGTGACAAGGTAGATAAAAATAAAAGAATCAATCAAGGCAAGTTCACAAAGAAACCAGTATTTATTGTTTTAAAAAGGTCCTCAACAAATCCTGAAGTCTGGAAAAAGAAGAAAAGTAGTTGAAGCACATTCCTTCACTAGCAGGAGACACTTGCTACACACCCACTGGTATAACATCACTGAACTGGCCCAGCTGCCCGAACACTGGGCCGGCTCACTCCTCAACCCAGCTTTATCCTCAGCGCTGACCGCTCAGTAAAGACAGCTACACACTGACTCCACAGGAGACAAGAAGTGGCAGCTGAGTCAGGGACAGACCCTGACACACCTAAACAAGGACCCACTGTAGGGCTGCTGGGGGCATACAGCTACTCTCTACAGTGCTCTGTTGTTTGATTTCAATGCAAAGCTCTATTAATAGCTCTATTTATTGCTGATTATTAGCAACACATCAGAATTTAAAGCTGCAAACAGCATCCTTGACTGAGGCCTCTCCTGTTTTTATTATCAAAAAATTTACTGCTCAAAAACATTTTAACTTTGATTTTTCTGTGATTTTGAATTCGACTCTTAAAGCGTTGATGAGCTTGGTTTCCACTGACTACCATCATTTTGTTCTCAAGAAATTATGTCACTAAAGATGTTCAACTTTAATATTTCACTCATCAAAATCCAGTGTCTGATTTAAGTGATCCTTTTTTTTTTTGAGTAGTATATTTCCAATATTTAGAAAGTTTAAAGCATGTAAAAAAAAATTTTTTACATGCTTTTGTCTCTTTATGACTAGACTACTGGATGGACTTATAAACTAAAAACAGTGCATTGCTCTACTTTAAGATTTAAGACTAGACAGGAGGCGTGCATTTACTGTTTGGCCACCCAAACACTGTAAGGGCCTACCTGATGAACTCTTCAGTTAACCTGTGACTGGAGATTTTATTTCACTTTCTTCTTCCTATCTTTGAAACTGGTGGACTGGACTCTGACGACTCTAAAGAGGACCATTTTTTCTCATAAGTAAAGATGGGCAAAGGTTTACCGGTCTGCAAAAAAACCCCCAAAAAACCCTGTGCCTAAAAGTTGTGTAACAATTTCAGAATAATGTTCCTCAACGCTCCATCAACAAGTGCAAGTTAAAGCTGTGTCATGCAAAGATGATGTCATTTTCAGGGAAGGCCTTGAATATTTCAGCAAGACAATACTAAACCGCATACTGCATCTATTACAACAGCGTGACTTTGTAGTAGGAGAGTCCAGGTGTTGAATTGGCCTGCCTGCACTCTAGACCTTTCAGCAATGGAAAACACAGCTAGAATCCTGTCCCGGGAATGTTGTCCCAATCAGACAAGAATGGGACAACATTCCTCTCCCAAAATTCCAGCAACTGGTCTGCTCAGTTCCCAGATTGTTGTTAAAAGAAGAGATGATGCTACACAGTGGTAAACATGGCCCTGTCCATCCATCCATCCATCCATCCATCCATCCATCCATCCATCCATCCATCCATCCATCGATTCTCTTCCGCTTATCCTGTTTGGGGGTGGGGCGGCTGTAGCCTATCCCAGCTGTCATAGGGTGAGAGGAAGGGTACACCCTGTACAGGTCGCCAGCCTGTCGCAAGGCTAACACAGAGAGACAGACAGCCTTTCACACTAACATTCACACCTATGGACAATCAAGTTCAAAATGAGCTCATAATTTTCTTAAAATCGTACATTTGATATTTTTTCTGTTTAAGTTTAAATAAAATATGGGTTTCTGAGATTTGCAAATCATTGCGTTGTTTTTATTTAGATTTTACACAGCATGGTTTTCAGTAGGTTCCTGTGCTTACCCTTGTGTAACTTGTCTTCCCCGCTCTTCCTCTACTTGCCAGGAAACCTGTGAACTCCCAGTCAAACATTCCTGTTGACTGTGAGCATTTCTAGCCATTTCTCTCTTCTCTGGTATACCAGCTCTTCTGCTTGCAAAGGGAAGGATCAGATCTCCACCTCTCTGCCAACTCTCCACCTGCCTCCTCTTGGCCGTTCCGTGAGCCCTCCCACCGACCCAGTACTCCCCTTGAGCCCCTCCATACCATCTTCTCAAGTAAGTCTGGTGCAGTCAAATTACAAATGCAACAATACTCATTCCCACTTACCTGGTCCTTCACTAATAAAAGTAAACGCTCTACAGGGATGCTTCTGGGGGGGGGGGGGGTTCTGTTGGAGAGTTTACTCTTCAGCAATCAGTCACTCACCAGAACCTCCTTTTTCAATAAACACTTAAAAACTGCAAATGTCTGCTTGAGCCTGCTTTCTGAGTCCGGTTTAAACCAAACTATGACACTGTATTTGGAATTGGGTTGTACTTTTGCCCATTTGGCAGAAAGCCCTGGAGGCATGAGTCGAAAGGCTGGAGAGCTCGAATGTTGCACGGTTGCTTCAGTGACTGAAACCCTTCCTAATGACTTCATTATTTCTGCATAATGAACACCATCATTTGAAATTTGAATGCAAAGTACTCAGCAGCATTTTAGTGAAATATCAAACATGTGTGGACCACCACCAATGAAAGGCTAATTTTATCCTCTCCCTCTCCTGGATGTGTGTGTGTTCATTGTTAAAACGACATTTGTTAAAATGACATTTGTTACACAATCTGTGAATTAACTGTATCGGTTACAAAATCAGTTACTTTTGACACTTCTTTAACAGTAACCATCAGAAAAGTTGCAACAGTCATTTATGAGGATGGTCATTTTGGTCATTTATGAGGATGTGCACGCAATGCTATCCAAAAAGAAAAAGTCTTTAAACAGCACTATTGGAAAAAAGGATTGAGTGATAACCACAGTTTTACAGCCAACAAATCAATAATCTGTCCATACCTCTTTGCAATAAACTTGCAAAACCTTAAAACCCTTTAAATAGAAACCCTGCTTTCATTTTTGAACAGAAACCTGTCTGACAGGAGTTTTTATCCACGTACGAACCTGCACCTGGCTGCTTTAATGGTCACATGTAATCTACACGACCTTTACTGTAAAACTCAGCTCAGACTAATGAGTATAAATAATTTCTAATAAGTCCTGTGATCAAAGTTTTACCAAAAACTCCATGCTGTCAGCAGAACAATTATGTCTACCTCAGCAGTCGTCTTGCCTGACCGGCATGTGCAGTACAGGAGTTGTCACATGTAAATTTGGGCATTCCTCACTTCCCTGAACTAACTATATCCTGTTCTAACACGACTTACATAAGTCTGCTGCAGCTGCTTTCGTTATCCACAGCTCTGACGGTTTTATAAAAGACTGATCTGCTGAACTGGTCACCGAAGAACATGTTTAACGCAGGAGTTTCGACATATGTGTGCTTGTTTTTTGCCTGCTGCTTCTCCTGCAACAAAGCCATGCCTGCTAAACTTGATGAGGCTGTGAATGACAGACCTGTGATCGGTGAGTAAAATGTACCATCAGGGTTTCGTGTTTGGTATTTCACTCAGAGATACAAGTGTTTAAAGAACAACAAATGAAGCTGTGTCTCTGTCGAATATGTATTCAGAGCTGCTGTATTTTTATTCCACAGGTATTTTAACTCAGGTTGTTACGGATGAAGTCATGAAACCATTTGGGAAGACTTACATACCTGATTCTTATGTGAAATACATTGAGTCTGGGGGCAGCAGAGTGATGCCCATCAGGTGGGTTGAGTAAACACTGGAACTTTTTTGAAATGTGTTCTGTTGATTTCGGTGAGAAGTTAAGAACTGGATGTATTTAGAAATGGTTATGCCTATTAAACCACCCACAAAGCAATTAACCATCTTTTTAAATCTACATAATAAAAACAGAGAAAGCGTTTCTCTGAGCAGACTCACTGTGAGTTATTAAAGCTCTGTGACTTTGCATCTGCATCCAACATTAGGTGAATGTGTCATGGTCCTGGGCCAGTGGTCCAGTGTGTTGTGTTCTTTTGGTTTGGTTTTAGTTTTATCTCTTATGTTTATTCGTTCTCTTTTGTTTTTTCTAGTTCCTGGTGTTTTCCTGTGTCAGGTCTGCGTCTTTGTTCCTCGTCTGTCTTCCTGTTTTATTTTGATAGTCGTCCTCTCCCTGTCTGTTGTTTTTAGTTTTGCTTCCCCCGGTCTCGTCATAGTAATTTGCGTCACCTGTGTTCCCAGCTGTTCTCTGTTCCCTCATTATCCTCTTGTGTATTTAAGTCCTGTGTTTTCTGTTCCTGTTGTTGCGTTGTCATTGCTCCCTTTGCTGGGTGTCTCCCTGCCTGTTACTGTTTAGTTCTGGCTCATGTCCAACCCTTTTTAAGTGCTGTTTATGTTTTCATTTAGTAATAAATCACCTTTCACCTCCATTTGCCTGTGTGTCCTGCATTTTGGGGTCTGCATCTGGTCGCCACACAGCACACCATGACAGAATGTTAATCACTGATGACATTTTATGGAAAAAGAAGAAGTTGACTCCCACTGTGAGCTGTACCTTTGTGTTGTCTAAACAATGGAAAGCAGTACAGTACTGATTGGCTTGTTTCCCTGCACAGATTAACTCTTACTACGTCTGAATACGAAGACATCTTCAGGAAGATAAACGGGTGAGCTGCTGTGTATGAATTTAGATGTGCTGGAAAATGAAATTTGTATCTTAAATAATTACATGGTTTATTTTCTGTGCGATGTCGGTTTAGGTTGATTTTCATTGGGGGAGCTGCAGATTTGGAGACTTCAGACTTTGCCAGGGTGGCAAAGATTTTTTACAGATTGGCGCTGGCGGTTTGTGCACCATTATTCTCACTGTTTCTGTCTAAGAGCCTGTCTCGTTTACCTCTCTGAGTATGTTCTTCAAATTCACAATGTGTCATGTCTTGTTTATTTATCATGAGTGTTTTTAAATGTACAGAAATGAACTCTTATTAGGAGCAGCTCTTGCACCTCTCCTGAGTGTTTCCAATGCTTAATAGCAAAGAACATTAGAAAAATAACTTCTTATTCAACAACATTTGGATGATTACACTTTGCATTCTTAAATTCTATTCTACAAGCTACAACCAGTCAATTATTAATACTCTGTTGTTGTTAATATTGTATACATTTTACCTACATCTGCAGGACATTTAAGCTACTGTTAATAGCTGAAAAAAAGAAAACTTTGGTTTCCTGCTGCAGGCACAGACAAATGATATTTCCAACTTCTTGTGCATTTCAGGCTAACGATGCTGGGGACCACTTCCCCATCTGGGGCACATGCATGGGAATGCAACTACTCACCGTGTTGGTGGCTGGTAAAAATCTACTGTCAAAGACCACGGCTGAGAATGTAGCGTTGCCCCTCAACTTAACCGCAGGTCAGAGCTCAGTCGTTGTTTATGTGACTCTAGCTTTTGCAATTTGAATTAAGTAAAGAAATGTGCTTTAATATTTACAAAGTGGACTTTTGTTTAATGGTAGGAAACATTTTGCAGAAAGGTGCCTGAACAAAATCAGAACACTTGGTGTCAGTAGAGCCAAGTTTCAAATCGGAGGGATTTTTGGCCCTAACTTCACCTGTTGTCTCTGTACATTCATCTTATGGTTTGATAAAATCTTGTATCTTATCTGCATAATAAAAATATTTGAGGATTATCAATGAGAAAAAAAAGGATTTGTTTGAGGTGCTCTTTATATGGGATACAAAATGGGAAAAATAAAATAATCTGTTTTAACCCTTGGGCCCCAACCCTAACCTTAACTCTTACCCTGGGGAAACAGAATATGTTTTTGCTTTTGTTAAATTGTTCTCCAAAGTTTTCCAATCAAGGAACAAAGAAAATAATCATTCAAAGTGA
>JAVDPK010001302.1:8723-18736 GCA_034780415.1 Cichlasoma orientale | reverse complement strand
ACACACACACACACACACACACACACACACACACACACACACACACACACACACACACACACACACGCACGCACGCAGTATGAAAGAGTAACATTCTGCTGTAAAAATGAAGCAGTAACAGTCAGCTGCAACTCTGTGTGTCAGTGATCATGCCTATTCATTCCAGTGTTTATATGTGACACATGTAGTGCTTTCATGCATGTGATGGGGAGACTGGTGCCCCAACCTACTTTCTTCTTGAAAACAGCAGCAGCCATGCAGGCAAGCCTGAGTGATTCCCCTCTATGTGAACTGCTGAATATTTGATGTGAAGCTCTGTCTGTAGTGAAGGCAGCAGCAGCAGCAGCAGCAGCAGAAAGCAGTTTTGTTTGAACACGACATATATAGGACAAAACCCCACCAGGCATCTCACAGGAGCTGTCAGGGAAACTGCAATAGTCGAGGTATTTTACAGCTCGATCAAATCTCAGAGGGAATTTCCTGCCTTTTTGAAGAATAACTCAAGAATCTCTCGGATTTTCTTTGTCCTAAAATGAGAACTTTCATTAGCCAACCTCCATCCTCTCTCAGCATCTACTACTCCATGGCAACAGCGCGCCTCATAAGATTGCCAATATATAGGTCACTGGTCATGCAAGGCTCCACCCAAATCAAAATATCACTTAGTATAGCTGTCTGCGTTCCCTGCATACATATGTGGAGAAGGAAAATACGAGTGCCCATCTATACACACAGCTGTGACATGATGAACAAGCACAAAGGTTTGAATACGTATGACCCAGATTTGGGTTGTGGGTATGCACACAGGTAATTTGTGTCATCATCTGTGCGGTGACATGAATACAGGAGCTGACATTTACACCGTGCTCTTTTCACTGTGTGCGTCTCTTCCGAGTGCTGATGATCTTTGTAAAGCAGATTGTATGACGCGTGTAAAGATGATGGATTAAATTAGATCACCTTCTTATATCACCATCTTTCTGTTTCCAGAGTGATGTTCAGGGAACGTAGAGCATTTGATGCATTTTAGATTAATGCACATACTACATGTGTTTGATTTAGTTTTGAAGGCTGATTCTGATTGATCCGCTTGATTGTAGTGTAAAAAAAAATAATTGTGAGAGAACGTCTGCAATTAAAAATCTCGAGGAAACATCGTTATCTGACAAAGTATTTGTACAAGAAATTCCTCTTTGTCACAGCTAAATGTAGATTGATGTGACAATAATCTGTTGAGATGGTGTCGTTAACACGTTTGCGAATATTTGAATTGTGTGATTTATTCTGGGCAACACTGGTGGAGGGGATTGGAAGAATAGATGTAATGCATAGTTTTTTTCTTGTAAGTGCTCTAAGAGTAATGCATCATGAACATAGTATAAAAGATGGATGTCGCTACGGTGACACCATCCACTGGTTTGTGCAGTCCTGTTATATATCTTTGAGATAAGCATTTTCATCACCATGTTGGTGTTTGGAACCTGGATGTGACGAGAGGGGTGGCACTGACTGTGAAACCACATGCTCAGTGGATAATGATGTGCAAATTGCAAGTTGTTATTTAATGAGCACACCCCAGATAATCCCCCTTTCTCACTCGTAAAACAACCAAAATTTACAAAACGGACTTAATGATTTATTAAACATGACCTGAAATGAGTGACACACCTTAAACTCAGTAGGAAAGTGTTTATAGAGGTTCAGCCAGACGGCTGTTTCCCCATAGACTTCTATAGGAATAGAGTCTTTGTGCAACCACAGGTGTTGCCCCCCTAGTGGCCATTTGAAAGAATGCAGGTTCATGACACTTGAGTGTTGACTTCACTTTTCAGACCTGGAAGCTACATTCATGTTTTATACTGTCTATAATTATGCATCGTATAGACGACCAAAGAGGAAAATTTGTGCATTAAAGCACTTGCTTGCTAGTCATTGTTGGATAAATACTTGTCATATGATTGGTTGAGCAATCAGTCCATCACCATCTCTACCTTTATCCAGTCAGATGGGATGTAGAGAGTGTGAAAAAGACAAGCAAACCAAAGCAAGCAAATCCTTCATCAGTTGTGCTGCAGTTTCCAACCTAGATGCAAGTTCTCGCCAATCAGTCGCACAAATAATCATAATGGTGGTTAGATTATAAATGAGGAGAGGAGAATAAAAGAAAGGCCTTATAAATACATTGTTTTATTTTGGTTGAGCTTTTTTGTGCATGACAATGGCTCTTTGGCCATGAATGAGCTATTAAACTATTTTAGACCTTTAAAGGAGAAGTCACTGTTAAAATCCAAAGTTAAATTCCTCAAAATTTCACTGAAATACAGCTTCCATTTCTTCCATAGGGCTGTTGACTTTTTTTCTTCTTTAGACTCTTTTCAGGCATTTGTGGATTGCTGGTTAAAAATCAGGCTCAAGTCTCGGTGTATCAGGCATCGATCGCCTCTGGCTGAGTGAAGTGGTGGAACTTGAATTTGTGGCCATTAATGAGCCTTGATTAATAGACAATCTCTGCTTGTTCAGCATGAGTGGAACCGAGAGGCGTATAGTATTGATCCTCTGATACTGCTGTTTCCACCGTGAGGTGGGAGAAGTGTCGGATAGAAATCTCAGTCTGTTCCTTTGGCTGCAGGAGCGATTAGAAATATCCTGAATGATTAAAAAGTGGTCCTGGAAGAAAATAATAGGCATCAGCGGGAAATGAAGCTGGTAAAGATCTTGATCTATTCTTCCATCCATGTCTTCGATAAGTTGACCCATTAGGCTTTTCTTGAATTTCTGTTATATACAGTATAAAGATACTGTTACAATGGTGGATGCTTAAATAAACAAGAGCGCCGCTGAGCGGGTGCCAATACTCGGCTGTTTTGGATTTGTAACAGGGGAATGGGGAGGAGTGGGGAGGGGAGGGGCTGGGATAATTTTGTCAAATTGCAGTACAGATTTATGGCCCGTGGTCAGCATGTAGCCCTTGTGATAGTGAACAAGATTGTGAAGGTTGATGGGTCTAGCTTGAACAGTATGCATCTATGGTGGGAATTTGAACGTCCTATGTTCTCGAGTTATGGCCAGTGTTAAGGTTTTTGTGGAACAGAAGCCGACGCCAAGGCTTTGACTATAGTTCAGCTTTGTCTTCGAAACAGCTAAAAATGTTCAGCATTTTAAAGATTTTGCTCCTCGTGAGCCAAAAATTCACGCTTTGGTCTGCTCCAAATGCTCAGTTTCAAATGTTTTTTTTTTTCTTATCTTGGCTCTATGTGATGTGAATCAAAGCTAATATAATCATCTCTGGCATACAGCTCTGGCTGTGAGCACAGAAGCCCAGACCCTCGATTGCTTAAATATTTTGTTTGTTAGGGGCAGCAAATGACAAGCACTGGTTGCTTGGGGAAAATGTGTATTCCCTGGCCGGTTGGCAAAAACTTCCTTGCGACTGCTTTGGTCACTTGCAAATTGGCGCGGTTGCCCTTAGTATGCATGGACTTGTCTGCAAACCCTCGCTCCAGCAACCAGTCTGGAAATACACATTTCCCTCACAACTGGTGGTTGGATCACATCCAATATGGTGGACAGCAGTTGAGCACTTGATTTTTGGCACTCGAGAAACCTCTGTAAGATAAATACGATTTTTTCCTGTACTGTAAGGCATACATAGCTACACTAATAAACTCCAGAAATTTAAAATATGGTGCTGAACGGCCACCCATACATCCAGTCCATCACAGGATTAGTAAACACAGAGAGACAACACATTAACACCCATAGACAGAGCAGAGGAGAAGGAGTGGGTGGTAAATTTGTTTCAGGCAGCATTTGTTGCAGTTTGTTTTTAAAGTTAATTCACTTCCATATATGTGGCCTGGGAGGCCAAGAGTCTCCCTGTGAAACGGTACACAGTCTGAGTTCACTGATTAGCACCTTGTCTCTGGGTGAATATGCTAATCAGTGAAATCAGCTGCTGCAGAGTTTGATGAAAAGGAAAACCCACAGACTCTCTCAGCCTTCTGTCTTATTGCTGCTCTAATCTGGACTTGAGAGGCCCGAGTGCAACGAGTACTGCGTGAGCTCCACTTCACTATCACTCGCTGGGTTAGCGTGACCCTGATCTCACAAAGCTCCTTCTCACATGCCGTCTTCTCATTACTCACTCAGACGCACAAAACAGTGTCCTCTCTGTGTCTCTTTGTTTATCTAGCTTCAAAACGGTTTCTCATTCAAGGTTATTCTCTATTTAGTATTTTAGTATTTAGTATCAAACTGTAGTCTGATTTATTGAAATGGATGGAAACACTGCATACCACCTGATTCAAACGTTGGAAGGTGATATCAGTTAATTATCAATTGTTTATTTACACAAATGGCGGATTTTGAACTTGGTTTCCTGTTTTTTTAAACATAAATCACTATTTCCTGTTGCTTCCAGTTTGCAAGAGTCAGCTTTGAGTTTTCTTATCCTGAAAAGTTTGAAAACCAGTAAAGAACAGAACAGCAATGTGCTGCGTGGCGTGTTATTATTAAAAACAGCTTCTCGGGCAGAGATCTGGTTACATAGTGTGCCATTTGTGGCAATTTCTCCACATCTTCCTCTGCAGCTGTGCCCTGGAGTCAGACCACCAGCTTCACAATTGTTAGAGTCCTCATTCATTTGCCAGTTTTGAATTAAGTTAATACCCTGCGTGGTGCTCTTGGTGGAAAAACTGTCTTAACCAACTGTTTAACCCTTGAAGGTTAATTTAGAACAAGAAATAAACAGGCTTAAACTATTACTTAAAGTTAGTTCAGACATTTCAACCAATCAGACTCCAGTGGTTATGGTATAAAAATAATAATAAACACGCCTGATGAAATAATGAAAACTGTACACTTACCTCTCTACCTTTGGCTTGGATTGCATATAGCAACACTACAGCAACTGTTTCATGGGTGCAGCATGGATAGATGAAGGGTGGCACCTTTGATGGGATATCATCTGTTTTGGTTCAATCATGCTGCAGAAGGTGCTCATTTGTTCTATAGGCTATGCTAAATATTGTATTTTGCCCTTTTTTACCAAAATATATTCACTGATTTTTGGTGTGTGAGTCTTAAAACTACTTGTTAACAGACAAATAAATGTGTAGCATATATTAAAGTACACTAAAACATCACAGTGCACGGTGTTGGCCTTTTCTCTCTGCGTGTTGTGTTTAAAGGCTCGTTTTTACGTACTCTGCAGACCTGAGCCTCAGAAAAGAAATGTGGTTACAGCTGCATTCTTTTTTATACTGCGGTTTAGTCTTGTGTGCATGTCAGATGTCAAGCTTTCATTATCTGGCTGTTTAATGCTATCCTCTTCCTGTACATTTGTTTTGGTCATTTTAGGGTGCTTCTGTGGTCTGGGACTGGTTTACTCCAACAAGACGTGCACCATGCCGCCCATCACCTTCCAGGACCTACCTCTCAACATCTACATGGTCATCTTTGGGACAGGCATCTTTGTCTTCATCCTGAGCCTCATCTTCTGCTGCTATTTCATTAGGTGAGAGCCAATAGAAACATGAGGCAAGACTAAAGTTGTTTCAGGCCTGTAGTTAGTTTGCTCCTCTTTAAATTAGGGCAGAGTTCATAGCAGTTGTTTTCTCCTGGTTTCAGTTTCCAGACATGTTAATAGTTCACAGCAAAATTATACTTCAATGTTTTTCCTCTGTCCTGTAGTGACACATATATATATATTTAATTATTTTTGTGAGAGTTGCCCAGTTTTAAAGATAGGCATCTGTCTGCCCTTGATTATAATTGAACTAAATATCCCTTACTTTGTGGTGCAAAATTCATTATTTTTCCAGAAATCATGGCTAGTTAGTCAAAAGTTGTTGTGAGCAGTTTAATGTTGTAATATTTTTTTAACGAAGGACACCTGCCAACCATATCACTGTGCAGAAGCACTTCTCTAATGACAATGACTCGTGGAGAAATTATGGTTCAGCGGTGGTCGCGCGTTGGCAGTTTGATGGCAGATATGGACTGTCCGTCTACCTGCAGAGATGTTGTCAGATTGGGGCAGTGTCAAAAATATGTGGTGCAACCCGTCTGCGGGATACTCTTGCTTGTGCTGTTGCTGGTCCATCAGTCAGCCCCGTGGAAGAGTGAAGTTATAACACGCTGAAGTGAAATCAAGTGTTAAAAACAATAAAAAGACAGCCTCTCCCATCCTTGATGAACTCCGCTGTCACTCCCTTCACTGTTCACTGATCTGTCAATCATTCAGCATCCAACCGACGCAAAGCATCATCCACATCGAGCAACATGCAGTTGGGATTTTGGAGGACTGCACGGGAGCAAGTTTGCGCTGGTTGGAAACCCCCCTCCATAGGCTCCCTGCAGGCAAATACCTCTGCAAACAGACACAGTCATGGTATAATAACTTCAGCATCATGCTCTTGGCAGTGTAATAGCAGATAAACCTTAATGGCATCCCCCTTTCTCAGCTGAGATGTAGAGTTAGCTAGCTGCATGCTGTTTAGTTTGGGTTGTCCCATTGGAGGTGGTCCTGTGTACATAGGAGTGCCAGCTCATCAGGAGGATTTAGCTATACATCTACACTTACAGGAGAAAGGACACTGTTTTAAGGATGCTAATGTCTGTGTAGATTCTCAGTCATCCAGGTCATAGTAGTCTCTGGAGCTTGAAGAAAGGCGACTGGACTTCTTTTTTGTTTCTTGAAGACGTTGGCTGTTGTGACCACAGTGACCCACCCCTGATTCACACCTCATGTGAACCATAACTATGCACATAACAATAGGGTGGGTCAGTGACTCTTGTCGTGCTTCCATTTTAAGTCTCAAGGCAGAGATCCAGCTGGATTTTTCATCTGGAATCCCCCCTCAAGTCAGACTTCCAACTTTTGGAATTGGAACAGCCCAACCAACACTGACCGACAATTCAAGATGGCAGCAGTGCATGTAAACAGTAGTAAAACTGTAAAACTTGTACTGCCACCATTGTATATCTGTGACTGGCTAAATAAGCCATATGCAGAGCATTGACCAGGCTCTACCCATGAACGTGCTGCAGTGGTGTTTTTAAGCACCGTGCTATAGTTCTAGTGATGCACGAATGGCTCTACCTTGCTAAGGAGCAAAGCAAATCCTGTTTTTCCTTGCTCTTCCGACTTTGCCACTGGAACGCACTCAACTTGTGAGTGACATCATTCCCACTTCCGACATCCGACTTCTGAGACAAATGGAGGGTGGCATCGGGACCATCGCAAGGGGACAACCCCGCTAGTGGGTAAATAAATGGGACTCCCCATAAGTTTTTAGAAATGAAGAAACCTCTTGAATGAAAGGAGAAATGTATCCATGAATCAAAAAAGAAAACCAGGTGCTTTGAACTCAAGCGCTTAAGACTGATATGACCTGGACAACTTCCTCTATAAAACTACTTTCAAAGTTTGTGGTTACCTGCTCATGAATTCCAGAAAGAGATACTGATTCTGAGCTTTTCAGATGTATTTTTCTTTTTTTCTTTTTTTTTGGCCTTTTCACGGCTTTCTTTGACAGTTCATAGTGAAGAGAGACAGGAAGCCGGGAGGAGAGACGGCTAAATGGCGACCGGTCGGGACTCGAACCAGCGCCGTCCGCACCGTCACGCGGTATAAACATGAGCGCCTGCCACCCTGGCGCCCCCTTTTCACATGTATTTAATGTGACTTTGAGCACCACAAGGTGAGCTTTGTTACATTGAATAGAAGGCAGACATCTCTAAGGGTGATAACTTGGAAAATATGCAACTTGCAGTAAAACAACCCAGATAGATAAATAGCACTACGGCCATGAGAAATTATCTGGAACAAGATATCAAGAAAGACAATTTTCTTGATTACTGAACAGATCTCAGGCTATTCTCTGTGCTAATAACTTATGGGAAACATAAATGTCTGTAAATAATTTGGATAGATTTTTAGCAAATAAGAAAAGAACAAAAAACAACTGCTCTTCATGATAAATGAAAAGTTTAGAATTGTACATCAAATTTCAGCCTAGACCAAACTAGGGCTGAGACTGACACTGTAGTCCCTAAATTATCTCCGCAGTAGGGAGACTGTATGTGTGTGCAGTCAAGAAACACACTGTGGGAGGGACTGAGGTTAAAAAAAAAAAGAGGAACATGGTGACCTATCCTGCTGTTGACTGTGAACTCCCTGATGAGCTGAGGATGGGAGGACGGGATGTGAGGCAACAGGAAGCCTCCCGTCACAATGTGTGAGGACAGCAGTGAGGAAAGGAGAAACCGTGTAAACATAGCCTAAATAGCACACAGTGGGAGAACATAAAGTCATCATACATGAAGGTCCGCAGTGAACAAAAAGGAAACGTCAGCACCTGCTGCAGGGATTGTTTTTTGTCTTGAGCTCTCTTTGGATGACTAAGCATCTGTTTTTGGCAAATTGCTTGATGTCACATAATGTGGTGTGCTATTGTTGGACATTTAAATGAATGTGAAATGATGTTCAAATTGCAGTATTATCAAAATGCAGGGCAGTTTAAGAAATGTTCCGTCTAGAAAACAGGCAGGACTAATGTGCCGTTTGTGAAATAAAGCACAGAGAGAAACGACAGAATACAGATGTGCGTCAGCGGCTGCTATCAGGGGGCATGTGGCAATCTCGATTCACATTTGTGCAGATAAAATCCCTCCTGTGGTCCTCAATCTTTTTCTTTCTTATAATTAAATATAATGGAATTCTAGTGAAATAAATGTCACTGCCAGACACCTAAATTAAAGCTAAAGTTGACTCTGACCCTTAGAGAGAAATAAAGCCAGTTCAGCAGAGGTGATAAAAGTGCACATATTCATCACTTAAGTAGAAGTACAGATAAAACAATAACCTCAATAAAAACATAATGAAGTGAGTGGGAAAATCTGTGCATTTGCAGCCCCCTTTTTCACAAGTAGTTGCTATTACAGGCAGCTTTGCATGTTTGATTTTTATGCCAGATGTCCCTCCTAACAACCCCAAAGGGATCTGTGCCTCCTCCCAGAATCAAACTGGGGTTCTTCTGCTTGTCAGGCAAATGTGTAAACCACTACATTATAGGAGAAGTTATTAAATGCTGAAAACGTTTCTTTAAATATATGCTCATTTGATTTTAATGCTGGCAGCATGTTTTAAAAAAACTGGGACTCAGGCATGTTTATATCAGATTGCATCTGCAAGCATGCGTCTCATTTCCTCCTCAGCTGCCTGAAAATAGTAACAAAGGAGTCCTGCTCTTTTTGGCTCCTATTTATGTTGTTCGAAAGGAAGCACGGTGTGTTTGATGACTTTTTTTTTTCATCTTAATTTCTTTGAGATATACACGCACCACCCACTTTATTAGCTACACTTTGCTAGTACTGGCTTGCACCCTCTTTTACCTTCAGAACTGCTTTACAGAACAAGGTGCAGGAAACATTCTTCAGAGATTTTGGTCCATTTTGACATGACAGCGTCACACAGTTGCTGTGAATTTGTTGGCTACACATCCAAGATGTTCCAAGACATCCCAAAGGTGCTCTCTTCGATCGAGATGCGGTGGCTGTAGAGGCCATTTGAGTACAGTGAACTCCTTGTCATGTTCAAGAAAATAGTTTGAGATGATTTTAACTTTGTGATACGTTATCTTGCTGGAAGCAGCCATCAGAAGATAAGTGTATAGCAGCAGTTCCTGAAATACTCAGGTCATCTTGACCATGTCTGCATGCCTAAATGCACTGAGTTGCTGCCATGTGATTGGCTAATTAGATATTAGTGTTAACGAACAGTTGAACAGATGCACCTAACAGTGGCTGATAAGTACATATATATTTTTAAAAGGGCGATCAAAAACAATATACTATCAATTATGTACTACATATTAATAATAATCTATTACTGTATGTTATGATACTGTGAGGCTATAATGTACCATGAACTTGACTTTAAACACACACACACACACACACACACACACACACACACACACACACACACACACACACACACACACACACAC
>JAVDPK010001301.1:1051182-1087614 GCA_034780415.1 Cichlasoma orientale | reverse complement strand
GTGTGTGTGTGTGTGTGTGTGTGTGTGTGTGTGTGTGTGTGTGTGTGTGTGTGTGTGTGTGTGTGTGTGCGTGGAGGGTTTACATACATGTTTATATATCAGTCACCAGCCTATCTGCCTTTGCCATCTCGCCCTCTCACTCACACTCATTCACTCATTCAGCCAGGTCTGAGAAAGAGGCAGAGCGCACCGCTGTCATCTGTCTATGTCTGCTGCTCAGCCATATCTAATGACCACTAACAGGCCATCTGGACTACCTCAACATACAGACCTTTACTCCCCTTTCAGCAGGCACACTGTTTACACGCTCATACATTCACATACACACATGTACACACATCATTCTCCGTTTTGCTCTCCGCCTTTTGTTTATGTGCGTATACACGCACGTACGTATTCACTGCACGCTCTTATGCACAGGAACCACATACAAATTGGTTCAAATACAGAGCACAACATAACAAAATCACGCGAGGTTCGCTATACAAACAAACAAACACTGCTGCATGCATTCAGCCTGCCCTTTTATGCACACACTGCATGCACACTCACACAGCCCACGTATGCCAGCTTGCGCTTGCATTTTTAATTGCTATGTTTTTAACCAAAGAAATAGTCTATCTGACGGCTGTTAACAGCTCGTGTCGTTATATATATATATTTGTTGCTAATGACATCTCCAAAAGGTTTATGAAGAAAAAAATCCATCTTGGTTCAGCCACTCTCTTTCATCCACTGTCCACTCTGTTCCACCCCAGTCTCAGCCCTTTTTCTCAAGCCTGGAAGCTGCCCGATTAAACTATTTTTGATCAGGATTCCAGTCTTTACTTGCTCATCTGCTACGCTTCTCTCTCTGCTCTGCCCAGGTAGCAACCCGCCTGATTCTTTCAGCCCCCAGTCATATGCACTCTGCCCTTAGTTTATGTGCAAATTTGACACGAGATCAACAAGTAATGAGAGGTGCCCCATTTTAGGATGCTAACAGAACAATCAGATTGTTGTAAAAAATAAATAAATAAATAAATAAATAAAATGTTTACAGCCACCTGGTAACCTGCTCCAGAGCAGGGGAACATATTAACTTAAAGTACCCCCCACCCCACCCACCATCTGTGCTGTGATGGCTTCTCTGTCTTGGGAGTGCTTATAGCTGTCTCTCAGGTATCCCTGAGTTAAGACTTTAATCTCAGTCAGAAACTAGAGCCACATACAGCGCTAATGGCCCATAATGGCTGACAAAAACACATGGAACAACCTGCAGGGGCTCTCTGGCTTTTCACAATCTACTAATTCCACCATCTCAGTGTCTCTCACCCTGGACCCGTTCACCCCCCATTATTTCTCCCCGCCTTCCTTCCTGTGAGCCCCCCCCCCCCCGCCCATTTCTTCTGCTTAGTGATATTCTCTCATTCCTCTCATCATATCCTCTCTGTAGCCAGGTCTGTCAGTAGCAGTAGTTGATGCCACAGTCTGCTGCATACGTGTGTCTGACTGTGTTTTAATGTATGTAGGTGTGAGGACGTGTGTAAGAAAGCATCTCTGTGGGTGTATGTCAGTATACAATATAATGTGTCTATATACACAAATATGTTACCACAGGCATACGTGTCCACAGTGAGTCAGTCACACTGAGCAGAGTGGCAGCAGCTCCACAGCCAGAGGCTTTTTGACAGCAACTCCCTTTGTTGATCTTTCTCTCGACTTAAGAGCTTTTCACCTTCAGTAACCTGAACAGTTTATTATCCACGGCGGCCTTTCAGTGGCACAATGCAGGCGCGGCAAGTGCTGCGCAAGTAGCAAGAGGAGGAGAAGGCTTTGTGCGCCATGTTTGTTTGTTGCTGCTGTTAAATCAACTTGACCTCCCTCCAAAAATGCCACGCTTGAGTCACAGTCACCCAGGAGGGTGTTATCGTGGTCATCAGGATCTGTGTGTTTGTGTGTGTGTGTTTTAGCCAATCTCTAACCTCGCCATGTCATGCGGGCTCGCATACAAATGTATAAACTTAAACCTACATAATGCAGTGTAGCCAAAAATGCCCCTTAACCCACTTTATAGTGCTTATTTCCCTTAGTGTTCAGTGTAAAACTATATTTAAGATTCAGTCAGCTTGATCCTTCCTATTTTAGTGAAAGTCTCTGACATCACTAAAGTATTGCTTTATTAAGATGTATGAGAAAACTTACAGCTTTTGGCCTTAAAGAAATACTGCAGATATTTTGGGGAACGTGAACTTCTGTCAGACAAGCATAAATATTAAAGCTACCACCAAACTGGTAACTTGCAGCACATACACTTGGCAACATTTCTGAAATTCACCAGTTAACTTATCATTCCTTATTAATTAGCCAGTTGACTGATGTTAATTATTAAAAATATATATTATAATAATCAACTATGCTGAAGATGATGCGTGTAACTATTAGAAACTGTGTTGTAGATTTGCTGTAATTGGACGGTGCATCTTGCTGTATAACTAGGAGTTAGCAGCTGGTTACAGGTGGGTTTGCTAACCCCTCAAACAGGCTGCAAAAACTATAAAAGAAGCACACGGCACTGCTGTCTAATGAAGAAAAATGTCACCGCTTCTGCTAACAGTGGCTGTCATGCACATAAACACATAACATTGTAAAAATCTATTTAAACTATTGTGTAGCAGTAGTCTTGTTTAGCTAGCTACCTGGGGTTCATGCTAATAATGCTGAAAAGCCGCCTGACCTGAAGAGGCTTCAGGTCAGGCGGCAAGTTCAAGACCAACAGAACAATAATGCCACAAGAAATTAAAGCTAATTTAATAAACTGTAGTTTTTAAGTTTAGCTTTTTTCTTTCTTAGACCCCTGAACAAAAACACTGACTGAAGAGAAAATGTCTTTGACCACACGCTATAATTTCTATCTGCAGTCCCTGGGCAGGTACACACACACTTAAATAAGCTGACGGATACAAAATCCACGACCAAGATACAAGATACGAGTACAAAAATGTAATCAAATATGCCTATACATTATACATATACATCCTCTATTTCAGAAACAAGCTATCCCACGATTAGCGGATTTTTAAATATTGATGGTTACAGTAAACCCTGACAGCTTTTCCTGGACTGATGATGTTCATTTAACAGCATTTGTTCACATCTGCTCCTGTTTGTTCCAGCAGCTGGAATTACCTCGACAAAAGAGGCTAACATTGTGCAGCTGACAGGAGCGCCACATTTTAAAATGAAGTCATTCGTTTTGTGTTATCTTTAATATTTTTTTTATATATTCCCATGTTGACCTAAATTACGTATAAATAGTTCCAAAACATTTCAGCCTATGGAAAATTGTCTGCTGCATTTATTACATTTGATATTATTGCTTTTTAATAATTGTGGTTGAACTTTTTATCCCCTGTTATTATAGCTGATTAAATCTGCAGCAAAACTAAAGTGTAAAAATCATGTGTGGTTTCGAGAAGATTTATGTGAGGGATTAGTTTTCAGAGTCTCAGGAAGTGACTGCATCAGACTTTGTTTTAGAATAAAGAATAATGAGATTCTTTCAAAAAAAATTGTTCCTCATTGTCCACACTGATAAATTTTACACTTAATAACCTTATATTAATGCTTTTGGTGAATTCGGCCCTCCTGTTTTGGTGACTTAATCAGTTGGTCAAATTAGAAGTACACAAACTGGTATCTGAATTGCTTTTCTCGCAGTTGTTTTTTAGTCAACTGATAGAAACTGAGTGAAAACATTATTATGTGTAAAAAAAGAAATCAATCAGCCAATCTAATTAACATGCTGTAAAGTATATATAAAAACATTAAAATACATTTCGGATACATTTCATTTCTTCAGATTTTGACATTTTTTTCTAACATCAGTTTCGGTGGTTTGCAGCCTTTGGTGCATCTTATGATTCATAGTTATCCATTTAATCAGCTACTGTTGTACCTGATATACTGACACATCCTGTATCAATGCTGCATGACTCACTCCCACTTCCATGCAATTTTCCCAGTGTAATATTATCATGAAGGTATTGACTGAGTCATCTCACCACAGAAGCCACCAATAACCAAACAAATGAGAGGCTCAAGGAGCCGAGCGGCATGGGAGTTAGAGAGGCAGCCTTGGGCAAAATGTTAGGCACCATTGTGCAGAAAGAGACGCCGATTTGGAGAAAACAATGTGGGCAGCGCTTCCATAGACAAACAGGCGTCAAACTGTCACTCAGATATGGTGTCATCCAGACGCCTACCGGCTTCTACTGCTGAGTGATGCAATGTCGTGTGTGTGTGTGTGTCTGTGTGTGTATTTAAGCCATGCTGAAACTTTAGAACTTTCTAAAGTATCATGAGACAACAGAAACGTCAGCAGACTTTTGCACCAGTTGGAAAGAAGAGACAATATTTCTACATTTTAGTCTCACCAGGTCAGCTGCACCGTCAGCACTTGAGCTTCAATTAACCATTAGAAAAGCATTCAGTATGGGCATACATGCAAAGTCCAAATTATGATGGGTCTTATAAACATTTGTATATTTATCTTTAGGCCTTTTTCTGGATGTAGCATATTTTGCAGTGGGATATTTGTATGCTCTCATTTGGGTTTTTACGGCAGTTTGTAACACATGACCTCGTCTGTCAGATCTCTGCATTGTGCACAAGCCAAGAGAGACTGACCATGCTCCACCATGATTGGATTGTGGATGGTTGCATGTAAAGGTAGCATCAGTGAAATGTTGGTTTATAAAACAGCTCAAAAAGAATACCATCCATTTTGGAATAAAGGTGAAAAAACACAATATTTGTACATGTGAAAGTTGTCACTGTCAAAGACTCCTGCCAACAAATGAAAAAAGAAGCCCTTACTGACTGAAGTTACACATTTATATTCATTTGTGTGTCAGTCTTTATCCCAGTGGAGCTTTTGCTAAACAGCCGTCACCAGCACAGGCTATCTGAGGATGATCTTCTTGAAGCTGCTCTAACATTTATCAAGGCTTCAGCCTGCTGGTACATGCCCTCCCTGGAATCTTTCCGCTGCATTTGACCACTCGATAAGTTCAATTAGTCACTGTCTTCCAGCAAAACCAAGCCTAAACAGCGCCAGACCCCTCAGAGTCAAGTGGCCTCCCTGGATTCCATCAAAGTCACCGACAATCTCCCATTTTTCTCCCCTTTGCAGGAAACTCTAGTAAGTCAGGGAAACGAGGTTCTAGGGTTTCATAAATTATGTTGGCTCTCCTGAAAGGGGAGTGTGGGATGTGTGAGTGCCTGTATCCATTCCCTGTGTGGAGCTGCACTCATTAGGAGGCCATATCAGAAGGTAGCAATCCCCCCCTTGACCAAAACGCCATGCTCTCCACCCGACCAATCACAACATGACCCTGAAGAGCACTGGTTTTAATCAGCATGGGTGTGTGAGTGTTTGTCTCTGTGTGTATGTGTGTGTGTGTGTGTGTGTGGGTGTGTAGGTTGTACTTTGGGTGTATTTATAGCCCAACTGTGTCCGCATCTTTCCCTTGCCTTCATTCATTCAACATATTTCTTTCTAATTGATGTAACATAGCTGTAAGTAACAGAGCATAATTTTAGAGCAGGAATGTGCAGATAGAAAGACAGAGTGCCCAAACGGGCTAACATCCATCCAACTTTCCCCAACAGCTCTGGCTTGGCACAATATACCATTTCATTTCAATTCTAGATGGAAAAAACATTTGCGTGGGAAGCCATTCTCATGCCACAGCTTCACGTGCTGCTCTTTTTAAACTATTTATGACCAGATTCATGGACACACACACACACACACACACACACACACACACACACACACACACACACACACACACACACACACAAGTTCCCTGTGTCTGGGCCTCCCATCCTGGTGTATGTGTGGTAAAATCATGACAGGTCCCCACTCACTAAATACAGGAAGAAGGCGGAGAACCGAGGAAGACACACTTACATGTGTTTCAGATCAAACAGATTTTAACAGACAGATAGACAAAGATAACCGAGTAAATAGAAAATGCAGTTTTTAAATGATGATTTCTTTTATTAAGGGAAAAAGGTGACCCAAACCTACTTAGCCCTGTGTGAAAAAGTCATTGTCCCCTAAACCTAATAACTGGTTGTGCCACCCTTGGCAGCAAGAACTGCAATCAGCTGTTTGTGATGGCTGGCAGTGAGTCTTTCACATCACTGTGGAGGAAGTTTGGCTCACTCATCTTTGCAGAATTCTTTTAATTCAGCCACACTTGGAGGTTTTTGAACATAAACAGCCTGTTTAAGGTCATGTCAAAGCATCTCAATCAGATTCAAGTCCAGACTTTGACTTGGCCACTAAAAAAAACTTCATTTTTTTTACATTTTTGGAGTCATTCAGAGGTGGACTTCAGTCATTGTTCTGCTACATAAACCAAGTGTGCTTGAGCTTCACAGCATGAACCGAAGCCTCTGAAATCACTCCCTATTCGCTATATTTGACAACATTTAGTGAGAACTAATTAAATTAAAATTATTCTATATTCTACTTACTTCATTAATTAGAATTTGCTGTCCAAAATGCAATAGAACATGTTACAGAACCAAGTCACTTTCACAGAGACTTTTGCAAACATACATTTCTTGCTAATATCGTCGTCTTTCTGGCACTTTCTTATGTGAGATTTATAGTTTTGCATTGGCGTCTGTGTGGAAATCCAGCCAGTACAGAGGCTACTGCAATGATGCGATGTGTAGGTTGAATGTTTACTAGTTAAAAAGAAGAGGAAAGAAAAAGGGAAAAACAGTGATGTTCACCACAAAGAAGAAGAAATACCAAAGAAGCACACACACGATGGCTAAAGTGGACAGTTTTCATTGTTTTTAACACACAGATTCACTTCACTATAAACAAGTTGTTTGTCTATTATTGCCTTCTGTCTTCTCTGCAGCAAAGACTAAGATAAAAGACCAATAACAGCACAAACATAAAGCAGAGCGTGCCACATTACCAGTTCTCCTGCATGTTTCTGACATTGCCCCAAGTGGAGTTTATGATGAGACCACATTTGCCCTGGTGCAGAAATAATTCTTCAGCGGATGAAGATGAGCAGCATAAAATCTACTACTACTACTATCACTTATCAAAAAGAACACACATGTTGCAGCAGGCGTGGGCGGATCCATTTATGAAGTTCTAATCTAACAAACATTTTCATACACCCCCCTCCAAAATCAGCACTTCAGATAATGAAAGACATTATGTCTATGCACTGTCTATAACTATTTAGTGCTGTCCTTGTTGCCCAGCACTATATAAATAGTGCATCAGCAGAGATCATCACTTTAAACACTCCTAAAAAAAAAAAGAGAAATCCTTTACACGTAGCAACGTAGCACCTACGGACAACCAGCACACCATCCTGCCAGGAACTTTACTCTAGATTTCAAATTCTTTCTCATCTTTACTTATTTTAATCCATTGTTCCTCCCGCCTCTGCTCACTTTTTCTGTCCTTCTTTCGATCTCTTTTTACCAAGCAGACTATATTCTTGGTTTGGGCTCCAGCATCTCCTCCTACCCTTCAATCTCGCACAGCCATAATTATGGCCACACCAAGCAGAGAGGCTTCTAAATCATTCAGGGATGGTTTGGCTCCCTGACTCCTTTATTTTTTTTCCCTTCTCTTTTTCTTAAATAAAGTGGGAGTGAAGACCCATTTGGTCTTGTCCTGAAGGCTAAATTATAACAGTGAAGATCGGCGTTCCTCGTTTGCTGCGTGGCCTTTTGATATTTTATCTTGCACTATTTCAAGCAGCTTATAAAAAAGCTGGGTCAAAAATGCCATAGGGGGGGAAAGTGTGGGTTCCAGCTCTTAGGCTCACTTTTCCAAGCTTCTGTCATTCAGTTTGAACTTCTAAACATGTTTAAAAGGGAGAAGAAAAAGCTCCACTTTTTGACTTTTAAGACTTCACATTTTAACAATGAATCCTCAAAAATTTCTGTGATGAGTTCTGGCCACAATTTGTTCCAACTATAGTGCCCAACTTGTGAAATTCTTAACCCTTTGAGCCCTCCGCTGTTTTTGCTTCAAGTTCAGTCACTTCACAGACTCATGGCAGAGTCATTACTCTCTAATGTCTTTGCTATGTCAAATTTTTAGGTATAAATTTATTTTTAGCTTTTACCACCAGGGTTCCCGTCATGTACTGGGTGTTGTAAGTAAAAAATGTCATGTTGCAGTTCGTGTCTGGCCAACAGTGAGTCACTTCACATAGTAAAACGTTTTGTCATGATACATTTGCTATACTGATCATCACTTTGAACTTGAAGCAAGACTGACTTTTTTTAATAGACCGTTTTCGCTGGAAAGAAAGTCATGCTCGATCGAAGCAGGCTTGTATATATATACTATTTTTTTATGATCTGCCTTTTTGACAAAACTGTATCCGTGTCCTGCGTGGCCTTCGCTTCACTTTGGCCTGATAACCAGCAGAGAAGAAAGGCAGAGAGAAGGAGGAGGACCAGCAAAGCAAGAAAAGATCAAGAAAGGCGGGAGTGTGGTGGCAGAATGAAAACTAACATGAAAGACGGAGGAAAGACAAAGGGGGTGGTGGTGGGTGGGTGACATGAAACAAATCTTCCTTGTTTTCTATCTGCTGTCCATCAGTTTGTGATCTTCAGTAAATACATATCACATAAGTTTATTTTCAAGAGAAAATCCCTCTGAAGGGGAAGGAAAACAAAGTTCAAACGCTACTAATGTGATTACGGTGAGATCAGAGCGCAGATCCTTTCACTCCCCGTGCTTCAAAAACACAGAGTCGCACCATGAACTCCACAAGCCGCCCCTCACATATGACAGCCAAGCGGTAGACGCCGGGCTGTGTGAAATCCTAAAAGCACAGAACAGCTGGGGCAGCATGTGCTTTTCTGGATGAAGAACAAGATTCTTTGTACTAACAAAGGATATGGAATTCTTTTCAGACATAACTGCAACTTCTGTTAGACTTCTGACTTTAAGCAACAACCTCTGCTATGTTCTAGAATCCAGTGATTCCCAGCCACAGGTGCTCATGGGTACTTTTGCAGTTGCCAAAGGGAAAAGATGAAAAGATTAGCTCAGGCAATCTGAATAAAACAATAATTAAAGGTAGTATAAAATTGTTTTAAAAAAATGGCGCACAAAATTGTTAAAAAAAGGAATTGCATTAAAATAGAATAAATCTAATACAATTATGGAATAAAAAACAATGTAACATATCTTTAAACAATGACTCCACTATAAAATGGTTGCTGTAAACGTTACAGTGCAGTATTATAACTATATTGTCATTACGATATTAATTTAATGAACATCTGTCCCTGAAATATACTTCAGCAATTATCAATTACAGATGTGCTCATATATTCTCTTAACTTGGTCTAAATGCTCATAATCATTACTGTATAAGAAATGTCCACCTTTCCCAGTTTCTTCTACAGTGACCCAGCTATTCCATCATTAACCACATTAACAGCATTAACATGAAATATTCACCTGAGGATGGCACCGGATGCAAAGTCAGAGGATTAACCAACCTGAATACTATTCATTCTGAGTAGAACTATATGGACCAAAGTCATCACAATTCATCCAGCAGCTGTGATTCCACATCAGTGAAGTACTAATTAAAAGGATAAATTTATCCTTTGCTGCTTTTCGCTGCTCCCTTTTTTACAAGGGTCACCACAGCAGCAGCTTCGCATCTTCGATTTGGCAGATTTTTTACACCAGATCCTCGTTGGTGCAACCCCAAAGGGATCTGTGTCTCCTCCAGGAACCAGACTGGGGATCTTTCACTTGTCAGGCAAATGTGTAAACCATTACATTATGGAGCCATGGGGTAGTAATTAAAAGCAAGAATGGTTTAAATAGTAAACTAAATAGATAATGGATTAAACCTGTAATCATAAAGGACAAATATTTAGCTGATTTTGATCAATAAGAGAATAAAGGAGAAGGAAAAGTTGCCACTTTTGGTAAAATGCCTAAAAGAAAAGTTCAAGTAATGAATAAATTGCTGAAAAGGTTCAAATATATAGTTTACATTAATGAAATAATAGCTCAGACAAAACTGACCTTTGATACTTTGACTACATGAAAAATATTGGTAACAATATCCAATGTTATGTAAGTGTAAAATAAGTAAAATTTAAAAAGAAAGAAAGAAAGAAAACATTTAAACATGAGAAATGGTGCTGATTTAGGGATCGCTGAGTCCATAGGATAGGCTTATAGGGGTACTTCAAATGCAAAAGGCTGGGAAACATTACCCCTTCATTCATTCAGTCATTCATTGTATAAGATATAGTGTATAAGTTCGTTCCATATTTAGGCCAATGACAAGAATAAGAATGGGTTGTGACTCATGTTAAAGTTGAAAAGGTTAAGAATATTAAGTCAGTACTATGAAATAAACCCAGTGGGTTACTGACATCGGGACAAATGTTTCTTGTTTTGTAAGCGTTCCAAAATGTTTCAGAAATATGAACATCAGAAAAACTGAGATTCCAAATGTTTTCAGCGGAGACGTCAGAAAATAGCAGCTGAAAAATATCAACAGTTGGCTCATTTTTAGAGAATAAAATGCTATAATCAGGCTATAAAACATTTTCAAGCAAACCCCCCTAAAAAAAAACCTTTAGAATATAGCCAGGTGTTTCTACTGTTACCTGAGTGGACATTTTTGGAGTATGTGGGAAAAAATCATTTGGAGATGGGTAGGTCTTGGAAAAATCCATGCTTTTATACATTTTAATTACTGATATATTTATAAATATCATAATCAGTCTTCCCCAGTGTTACTTTCTCTACATTAACACATTTGTTTCTGCGATTAAACGTTAGTGTGCAGGTAGTGTATTATGCAATTCCTTTGCATAAATCTACAATAACAAATATGAATAGAATGTAGGGGATTTATGTAGCTGATTCCTAAACATGTCATGTGCAAAACAAGAGAAGACTCCTCCCTCTATGGCTACTTCTGACTCAAATAAATAAATAAAACATGATGGCTGCTGGTGTTGAAGCCTCAAGACTGGTGATGTTGCATGACCATGTCCATCTTTTATATACAGTCTATGGAAACCAGTTGTTTCAGACAAGAATTATAATTGTATAATTATTATTATGAATTGGAAGATTTGTAGTAAAGTAACTGTCTGAATTTTACTAAAAAGCAGCTTATTCATAGATGGGACCAACATATAACCTCATCACTGCATTCCCATAATATGCTGACTGTAGATTTCATATAAAAAAAAGCACAATGTCTCCATCCATACTCTTTCCTCATGTTTCTAATATTTGGCCTCCCAGCAGTATCCGTAACATGTCTAGAATTTCCCCACCAGTGTTTTATGACAGTATATCATTTAATCTTGCATGTTAACCACAGGGACATGCTGCTGATCATATACCTCCTTTCTGCATTACACCACACACAGGCCAAAGCAACCCTGTACAATGACTCCCTTTTACAGCATCTGCCGGCTGCGCTCAGTGCATTAACATTGAAACGCCATCAAAGCGTCAGAGGGATCTCTGAGGAGACGGGAGCTTTATGGTCCCTCTCCAGCTGCCGGCTCCCGCTTAGCTCCCTCACACCTCCGCGTGTCAAACAGGCTCCAGAGTCAACCCTGCAGCAAAAGATGGTGGTAGGTGGGAGCAATGGGAGGGGCGTTACATAGTTTCTATATTATATTAGTGTTCATTCATGACTTGGAATGGAGTACTGTGCCAAGAGCTGGCAGAAAACAGTTTAGCTAGCTTCCACCGACTCCCCTCACTCTGTGGATAGGAGGCAGGCTGTGTTTATGGCCTCTGTTAGTGATTTAACAGGGTACATGACCTAGGGGAAACTGGAGTTTGGAAACAATGTACGAATACGGCACTGTATGTTAGGTAAACACATCCTGCCCGTGCTGTAGGTGGAATTTATTGACAGTCGCGTAATGGATATGCCTTTTAGGTGAGCACATGACAGGACCGTGGGAGGTAGGCTGTGTTCAGTATGTTCATTATTGCGTGTAATTTTAACTTAAGTAGGCTACATGTCAGAATTATAGGCTGTGAATAATTTTAAGCAAATGGCTCGAAAACTGATAAAAATATATATCAATTTTTTTCACCACAGGGAACCCCCAAACAGCTGCTTCCCCATCAAATCACATCTGGACTCGTTCACTGAAACATGTTCAATAGTCTTACTGTTCAAGCAGCACGCTTTAACTACCCTGTCTGAGATAAATCAGAGCTTTATGAATGAACAAGTAAAAGCAAGTGTGTGTCTGTTTCGGGGTTTATTCTCAGTAGCACAGGTGCGCTGAAGGTTAAAGGCAGAGGGGAGGAAGATGCTGTCTGGATCAGCCCATTGTTGGTGATGATAGAAGACCTAGCAATGTAGGAGCTGAGTGTGCACAGCTGATGCACCACCTGCAGCCTGGAAACACTTATCATCTCCAATCTTGTCCTTGGAGGACAGACAGAGGAGGCACCTGACTCACCCAGGCAGCCCAGCAAGAGGAGCCTCTCATCGAGGTTCACTGACCAGAAGGTGGTGATAGTGGGGGTGTTGGGAAATAATGGCTGACTCTGGACAGATGGAGCCACTTTGCCTCGGTAAAAGCTAGTGTCATGTCTGCTGTATGTCTACCTTGTCATTATCTGTCCCTGCATGCCCTAATTTCAGCCCCCATGACTCTCTGGGACACTTATAATGATGGCAACACAGAGAGGAGGGCTGGTGCCAATGAAATAGGCTCCGGGACCAACGGTGGTGGTGGTGGTGACTCACGCTGTAACAAGGAGGGATGAGCATGTAACCTAGCTGGACTTTCACATGCAAAGACGCAACTGGGAAATGAAAGCTTGCACGTAGCCAACATGCACGAGTAACCACCGCCTCCACTTCCAGTCCCACCAGCTGCCAGTCTGTAGATCCATAATTGCTGAGGATCACGCACCTTGGGACCCGTGGGCCACTCAGGGCCTCTTTGGGACTGAAAGCCTGCGTAACTGCTATATGCAGGACAAATCCAAAGCTCAGCTGAGCCCAGCGCCCCACCAGGCACTTTACTTTTATGTCAAAGGGGCATGGACGGAGCCTACGGTGCGCTGTGCAATTATCAAGCATGATGGGACACGGAGAGCGGAGAACATCTGGCACTGGTGGATGGGGGCGGGATGCACCTCCAAGCCCTCCCCCTACTTCTGCACAGGAGAGGCTTTCCTTTGATCTCCAGCTGGAGCCGTCTGCTGTGCCTCTTCAGATCAATCACACCGATGAGGGATTATCTTAGCCGTCACTATCGTCATACTGTACAGTACTGTCAGCCACGTTGTAGAGTAAAATGCGCATTAACGGCCTTCCGGGCCAGAGGTAAAAGCGGGCTATGTGTTCACCTATTAACCCTGCTCCTGCTGCACACAGCTCAGCAGGTCCCCTTTCTACTCAGACCCATTTTCTCCTGCTGCAGTCAGCAGTCCTGCTGTCTGTCTCTATTTATCACTTTTCCCACTAGCAGACAGACAGGCGGACTCCCAGATACTGAGAACAGGGTTATAGTTTAACTTCAAAGTGCTCTGCACTGTAACCAATATTGAACATTTCTTACTGGGGGGATAATTCACTGTCCAAATGAAAACAAACCACTCTGTCATTACAACAAAGGGCATTTATGCTTTATAGGCTCTTACCATAATTAATTCAGATATAATAACACAACACACGGCGTGAGGTGCGTCAACGAGAGCATAACATTTACACAACACTTCACTGTCTGTTTACACGGCTGAACTCTAATGTCTTCAAATGATTAGAGCCGTGAAAGCGAGCCAAAAACATAACAAATGAAGGAGTTCTTTGCGGACATGTGTTCGCCAGTGAAAAAACGCCATCTTGTCATGTTTAGGATGTTATGGAGCCGCGTGACATCATATTCCTGACTTGCGGGCACTCTGTCCTTTGTCCAATTAGGGATGTTGTGGAGTAAGGTAATGGAAAACGGATGTGTCCTCTGCTAAAAAAAAAAAATAACAAAAAGGAACGGCTTAATTGGAAAGTAAATCTTTGTGGCCTCTTTGAAAGGGGAGGTTTAAATTTCAGTTGAGCGCCAGAACGCTATTGAATGAAACAAAACCATGACAAAACAAAAGGGAAACATTATGGCTTCTAGCAAAGCTGGGAGAGCTAACATCATGAGCAGTGATGTCAGTCATGTCATATAGATGGAAAAGTGTTTTTTTTTATATATGTATATATGTTTTTCTTTATTGTAACAAAAAAATTGATTTATGGCTATGTTGTGTGCAAATCAGATAGTATTTTCCATATTCTGTCCTTCATTGCCCAATGCCCAAAATGAACAGTATTGCAAACAGATGTTCCACAAAGATGTTTTGGAGCACTTGTTCACATGAACCCCTCTGGTTATAAAATGGAGAAGGAAATTAAATGCCTTTTATCAGCCACTGTTTGTGAAGGCAAACATTTTGGTTAACGTGCAAGAGTGTTACTCTAACACATCCTGTAGACAATGGAGTCGTGATAAAGTGGTCAGTTTCCTTGTGATGGGGAAGTCCCGCAACAGAAACGTAGGTGTCTAGGTTGTTTGGTGGTTGGAATGGAGCTTAAAGACGTCTGTTAGACTTCCTCTAGTTTGCACCCAGTGACTCCCAAACCAGTCCAGGCCCTTTATGTCCAAGTTCCTGGGTAATGTAGCAAGTGTGGTCTCTATCTTCCACCCCCACTTTTCTTTTGAGTGGATAGCTATGGGGACTCAAAACAAGCCATTTAAATTTAGATACCAGTGTAAAGAATGCCTTCCAACAATAAGAAAATACCACTGTTCACTTTCATATTTTTTGTCAAAGCCACAGTGGGCCACTGGAGATGGAGAAAAGAGCTATCTGCGGCTCCAAAGCCAAGCGTGTGCTACCACGGACAGCATAAAAGATGGACATAGCTACCCTGACATTACCTACTGGTTTCAGAAACCCAGATGTGGCAAGGAGGATCAAGTCTGACTGCAAAGCTGCTTCCTCATTGGCTAACAACTTGTCAATCACAAGCTCTGCATCTTTTTTCTGAGGAGCATCTTTAGCATGAAAACACTGCCCAAGTAACAGACTCACAAACACTAGCTAGCCAAAGCTCGTGAATTTTAAAAAACGCAGATGGACCCCATGTTTTTCCGTAACCGTCAACATGATTCGACGTTCCCAAGATTACAGATCATGCACATGTTGTTGTCATGTTGCGGTACTGCACGGCTTCCATGAAACATGTAAATCAGGCCATTACACTGTTTGAACAGGAGAGGTTCTGCCTAATTACACGCCTGCGGAGCTGCTGAAAGCACCAAGGTGAGCTTCAAGCCCGAAGAATGAGGAATGGCGAACGACCTGCAACAGGAACAGGCCGACAGAAGCTTTTCACAGAGGTTAAGCATCAGTTAGGAGAGATCCTCAGTTTTACACACATTGCATCAACCCTTGTGGAGCTTGCGTTCAGTCCACCAGAACTTCAGTCGACCTAAACAGCTAATAATCAACGTGCTTCTGCAAAGTTTGGAGACTATCATATCACTTTCTCCCTCCATATCTTGACAGTGGCCTTATGTGCAATGAATACAGAAAGCGGCCATATTTGTGTGATTTAAGTTTTAACATACTTCAACTTCTAATCTAAGCCGTATGTAAATAAAGCCCTAAAGCCTGGGCCTCATCAAACATGCTTGTACAGTACAGCCTTTGATCAAGAGTCCCTTCACTGTAGCGACTGTCCAATAACGTTTCATTTCATTTCATGGTTTTTCTTCCAGTTTTCTTTTCTCAGGACAGATCTGAGACCTGGTGGCCTTCCAGAGTCCTCACAAGGTTGCACAGACATTCTCAGTGATAGTGGAAGTGGCACCAGACCAAGAGATATCCTCAACATACTTCTGTTTTTCTCCCAAGGTTTTCTCAGTGAACAACCGCAAGCTTCCAGCAGATAACAGACTCTGACTATGGAACATGTGTCCTCAGGCACTATCTTGCAGACAGATAGAGAGACGGAGAAATATGGCTGGTGGTTGGATGTTATTTTTTTCTACAAGGGAGTCAGGGGGTCAGACATCCTTACACAGAAATGATGTATTTTTACTACTAGAAGGTCAGCCATACTGTGCAGTGTCAGGCTACAGAGATTATTGTACACTTGAATTATTTCATGTTCTCTTGAAGAGTCTTTAAGTTCTTTTTTTTTCATTTCTTTGACAAGTGTGCAGTTAGTTTTTCATTCAGAGGCAACATAATCAGCATTTCTCACACCTTCCCTGTGGATAACTGATAAAAGCATATCACTATTTCATTTTTCTGTAACACTGTCTACTGTTGTCCTCATGTGACTCTAACAAATGGAACCTTTAGTGCAGAAAAATAAAAACCTTCCAGTGTTAACGAGTAATAAAAGTGATGGGAAAGTCTGATAAATTTGTGTCTTTCCAAAAAATCACTGGGTTGGATAGTGTTTTCTTGTCCACGAGTTTGTGGCAGCCCCTCCACATTCGCTCAGCTTCCCCACACCCACCAGGCCTCCGTCCATGCACATGCTCCTACCAGACTTAGCTCAGCTCGCACAGCCTTGTCCCTCTGAACCCGAGAGGACTCAGCGCACAGACAAAGAATTCATTGAAAAGCAAAAAGCGAGAGAAGACAGTTTCTCAGGAGAAGGACAATGGGCGTTCTCCTCCATTTAGCTCACCCTTTCATCCTTGGTTGTCCACAAGGGACGTAATTGTTTGGACACAATGCGATATGGGGCAAAGCTTTAGAAGACGCATCGCTTTTAATTAACTGTTGGTAATGATCTCATTATTGGGGAGAGTGTGTTCCCTCGGCCCAGCATTGCGCACGGAGGTGAGTCTGGGGTCACCGTTCTGAAGGTCCTCACACTAACTGATAAAACATGGAGGAATTTGTTATGCCGCCATGGTGCATCAGCTCAGACACTGTCAAACTGGACCAGTGCACAGAAGCCAGGGGGAGCTGTGTTGCGTCAGTTAAACAAACAGTCGCGGTTTGAGCTTTGAACTTCTTTTATCCAGAAAGTTTCTTAAGCTGCTGAAAAGTTGAATGCAAGCTGTACTGTGCATCTGTTCTCAGAGGTCTGCATACAAATGAAGGATCAGTAGAGCAGTATTAGGACTGCACTCATGCAACAAATGCTTTTAACAAATAACTGATTGGAAAATGCACTTTTTTGCAAAGAAATTCTATTTTAAAAATCTTATGAAACTCTAATGACATCTTTTAGCAGTTTAATAGTTAAGTGGTAAAGGATATGGTTGGTCTATCAGCTGTTTTTGGTGGGCATAAACAAGCTGGCAGTGCTGGTGCCAAGACTACTTTTGATGTGTCTTTAGGATTCTGTTGCACCCAAGATGATCCAATAACGTTCAGTACCCATGAGCCAGTAGTTTGCAGAGCCACCTTTAGCATTAATAACTTGAAGTAATCATTTTCTGTATGACTTTATCAGTCTCTCACATCACAATGAACTGTTGCTTCAGTTCATTGAGGTGTGCAGGTACTCCACAGCTTTTCTTAAGGTTTTCATGCAGCATTTCAACCGGGTCGGCTGCAGTGGACCGGAGCCATTCTTTTCTTTTTCAGCCAATCTTTTGTAGATTTTCTGGTGAGCTTAGGATAATTTTCCTGTTGCATGACTCCGTTTCAGCCAAGTTTTAGCCGTCAGACAGATGGTCTCATGTCTGACTGGAATATTTTGGTATTCAGTGAAGTTCATGGTCAGCTCTGTGACTCAATGCCCAGGTCCTGTGGGATTAGCCGAAAACATCAGCCCTTAACATCCGTGCTTGACAGTCGGTATGAGGCGTTTGTATTGATGCTGTTTGTGGTTTTCACCAAACGTGGTGCCGTGCATTATGGACAAGCATCTCCACTTTGGTCTCATGTCCAAAGGACATTGTTAGAGAAGTCTTGTGGTTTGTTCACATGCAACTTTGCAAACTTACGCCATCTTTTCAGAGAGATGAGTTTTTCTTCTGGCAACCTTTCTAAACAAGTGATACTCATTCAGTCTTTTTCTAATTGTACTGTCATGAACTTTAGCATTTAGCATGCTAACTGAGGCCTGTAGAGTCTGAGCAGTAGCTCCTGGGGTTGTTTTTTCAGTTTCTCTGAGAATTGCACAAGCGAACCTTGAGGTGACTTTGAGGATATCCACTCCTGAGCAGACTGTGGCATTGTGTTAACATCCACCTGAATGCTCCAGACCAGCAAGCCTGCCTTCTGCTTTTATAGAGGTGCTCCTAGCTGCTACTTACCCTCGTAATTCCTATGGAAGCAGTAAGGATGCACGCAGTTTTTCACAGGACTGCATAGAGGCCTGTGAAAACTTTCTTTTTCACAGGAACGTATCTATTAGTTGCTTTTTCCAAATATGCATTGAACTCACTAGTGTGCCATTGTGTCAAACAAGTATCGAGGAATTAAAGAAAGAAAGGTTGGCACCTGGCAGTGCTAAGTAGAGGAGGTAAAGGAGAGACTGAAGAGGGAGCAAGAACAAAGAGAGACAGATAGGACTAAAAAAACATAGACTGCAGAGGGAGGAGAAAAGGGGAGATTTTTTTTAAGAGACGTGTTCAAGGTCTTATCGCCAGACAGGAATGATCCTTAACCCTTCCTATCTGCCTGCTTCACACACGCTGACCTACCAGCATTGACGTGTGTGTTTGCACTCACATGACTGTCTGCACAAATATATTCACATGCATCCATGAACTTTGAAGAGAGAGAAGAAAAAAGGGGGATTTTTGTTGTTTATGTGTTTTGTGCTTATCTGATGATGAAATGCATGCTCTCTGGTTTATTTTTGGGTGTCTTCCTCCAGGGTTTGTCCTTTTTCTGATAGCTCTGCCTGTTTCACTGCAGGGAGCCTTATCTGCCATCACAGCGATCACACTGGTGGCTCTGTATGCTCCCAGCACATCATAATCAGAGCTCAGCTGCACAAAAGTATCTGATGGTTTAAGTTATGGGAACAGACCCCATTCAAGGGCGCTTGTTTCAGTTTCCAGAAGAGGAGCCACACATAGACAAAAAAAAAAAGACTTAATGATACCGTGCTTGATAAAGACCCAGCACAACATAACTGAAGGTTTGATGGGTGTGGTGAAGACACTGAATCAATGGGTGTGGTTGCTTTTTGCAGCAGCTCTAATTATGGGATAATAACATGTAGCATTTGCCTGTTTGCATCTCTGCTTTGAAAATAAAGCTGACAAAGTGAGAATCTGCCATACTGTTACATTACACATTACAGCAGGGTATGGCGTGTGGCACAGTCACATGAAAAATGAAAGTTCCCTGCAGCGCTTAAAAGTTTAATGGAAGATTGAGCAAGTTTACTGTCACTGTAACTATTAATACCATTATTACTGTATGGTGTAACATTCAAACTGTCTAAATGTCTGTCTTCTCAGACAGTGCATCTGTACACTGCATGTTAACTATATTTTGTACTGTGCAATAGTCTTGAGCCACCCCTCATTTCTTTATATTTTGCTAGGAAATGTGGAAACAGGTGCAGTGATTTATTGAAACATGTCCAAACATACACAAAACGAGTTTGTACAATCCTAATGAGCTTGAAAGTCAATATTTGGTATGACCGCCTTTATTCTTCCACACAGTCTGAACTCTCTGAGGCAGCTTTCTTGTCATTTTTTTAAGTAGTCTTCAGGAACAGTTCTCCCAGGTTCTTAAAGGACATTTAAAGCTCTTCTTTGGATGTTGGCTCCCTTTTGGTTCCTTCTCTGTCTAGATGATCCCACGCTGTTTCACTAGTGTTCAGGTCTGGGCTCTGGGGAGGCCAGACCATGACTGATAATCTTCCGCTACGCTTTACTGCATCAGCAGTGTGTTTGGGATCATTCTCGTGCTGAAAAATAAAGATGGTATTGCATGGTGGATTTTCTCTATTCATAATTCCATCAATTTTGACAAGAAGACCACTCCCTGAAATGCAGCCACAGACCATGACAGGGCCTCCACTGTGTACAGATGCCTGCTGTACCTCTCTCCTGGCCTCCTTTATATAGTACATACATACAACAATTTGAACCAGAACTTCATCCCTCCATCACACCTGTTGCCACTGATTTTCAGCCCAGGTGTTGTGTAATGTGGCATACCTCAGCCTTTTCTCCCCGTTTCTTTTCCTTCATGTTTTCAGCTAATAGCTCTTTAGAAATCACCTTGTGCTGCAAAAACACTACTTTATGCCTGTTAAACTCTGTTATCTTTTTTTTTTTAGAGATTCAACTAAAGAAATGGGAACGAGTTGTGTTTTTGCAACCAGCTGCTACTAACAAAATGCCCAAAGATATCATTTAAAATTGGTTCTTTAAGTTGTCTGTTATGTGTAGGCACAACACCGGCTCATCCTTTGATTTAGGTCCCTTTTTGATGTTTCACTAGTTAGTGTTAAGTCAAGACTTTTGCACAGTACTCTACATATGACTATGTAGCTATAGTGTGGCTGGGTGAAGGCTTGGTAGTTCCTGGGTCATCAGAAAGTGAAGCAGTGATTTTCTGGGGATTAGGGAACTATGCCCAGGAAATTCAAATGCTTGTTTACCAAGTGGCTTGATGGTTAAGGAACACACCACAAAACTGTAAACACTCATACCTGTCTGAGGACATTTATTTCTTTCATGGTTGCATATTAGTACAAAACATACAAAGGTTTCTAAAAAAAAACAAATCCTTGGTTCTCATGCACACTAGTTTTTATAATTTATTGTTCCAATTAGATGATTATAAATATTGAAGTAAAATCTTTATAGTCAGAAGTCAAACTGTGTTACATCCCACTCAAACGTGTAGTTATCATCATTTCACGCACACCTGTCTGTGTCACTAAGCTGTCTGGGGTGTTTAACAGCTCTTGTCAAAGCAGAATATATCTTTCACCCAGTGAATCTAGCAGCAGAGCAGTAAATGGTACTGTAACAGATTTTAAGTGTCTTGTTAAAGAAAGAACACCACTCGTGTATTCTCCTGAAATCCAAGGAGCAAAGTGGCCGGAGGAACTCGAGCAGCCCCTGCGGCAAATGCGTTTGACAAATCTCGTGTTTTATGTGTGCTTTCTGCGCTTCTTGGAGCTGCGGAGCTAATTCAATTCAAGACTGAATTTTTCTTTAAGCCGCTTTTATCGCCCGTGTCTCCGTGTTCCTCGGTTACCCCATTTAGCCGGGCTGGTTGTGACGGGGGATGAATGCATGCACTGTTTATTTTAATTCATTATTTGGAGGTTTGCCAAGGAGCCTATTAGAGCTAATAGACCATTCTGTGGTGCATTATAATATAAACAGAATGTTTTACACGCCCATAAAGACAAAATATGAACACTCTTATACTGAGGCTATAACTGAATCCATATAGGCTACAGCAGCTCTAAAGCCAGAGCAGGGGAGATGCTGGAAGGCACGCTCGGGCTTCTTGCAAGCTTCAAAGGAGGGGCGTTCCCTGGACTTTTTAAGACTAAACACAGGGAGAGCACGCAATATGGCATGTGTGTGTTTAGAGTACCTGAGGGCTGCAGACTGCACACTTGGACATTGTTTGTGTGTCTGTGCCGTGTGAGTAAATCAGTCTGTGGTCTGATGAGTCAGTCACTTCACTTCTAAGACCCCAGTACTTAACATAGTGTGGTGAGTATCCTTTGTCAAGCGGTGCCCTACAGGAAGGAAAGAGAAAGACTTCCTGATAAGAGTGAGATAAACACTTCCAATGACCACAGACCTCAGCTGTCCTTCAGGCTTTACTTAATCCAGGCAATAACAGCACCTACAGCAGGAGGGACAGAGCGCGGTATTCCTGTTGACATCCCTTCAGCCAATTACATCTCATCACTTCAATCACTTTCCACTCCCGTCCTGTCCAGTTTTCCTCCCTTCTGCAGGTGCCGCATCTGAGTCACACTGCAGCCAATGCATGCAAACGGCTTGTGTGCATGTGGTTACTGACACAACACGCAAACCTGCTGCCATGTCCAAAACTTCCAGCCTGGCGCATCTGTAAAGCCCATCCACACTGCTGAGGAACAAAGCTCGTGTCCTGTGTGTGGCTGAATTTGATGACGTGTTTTGAAATCATTTTCACGGCAGGAAATGGACCTCATGCAAGTGATAGTTTTTTGTTTTGTTTTTTTTTCACTTGTGCACACAAGCACACCCAAGATGAGTTAGGGTTAGGGTTAGTTATAGCTGATAAACAAAGTTACACTATATAAAAATGTGCTGTAACTTTGTTTATGCTTTTAATTTTCACCAAAACAGTCTAACCACCTTTATAGTGTGAGATTCATGAATGATGACACTGTGACAGCCTGAGTCACATTCTAATCTTTTTGAATAGCATTTCATGCAGCACCTGTTGTATTCACCACTGCACGACCACAGTTATTGTGACCACATGCAATGAACTTGCAATCTCATTGCCTTTGGCTGCTTTTAAGATAGGGACCAAGTCTTCAACCACTCACAGTCAGTTGCCATCTTCAGAGCAACTTTGGTGCGTCAATATGGAGACAAAAGAGCAATAAGTTGGTCTGCATTTCTAAATTAGACAGCAATTATTTGCAACCCTTTGCCAGTCTTCTGGAGAGTGATCGCGATTGTTTGGAGACAGGCTTCTTCCCACAAGGCAATCTGTGCAATCGCCTTGCAATCAAAATTGGTCACCTAGAGGGTGTTGCACGCTCAATGGCTGCTGCAACTACTCACAACTAGTTGCCAAATGCCCAAAAATTCAATGCAATCACTGGGCAACCACATATTTTAGTAGTCACAAGGAGGTTGCCATTTATTTTTGCTATTGTGGGACAGCACTCCCATGGGCAAAGATTTTCAGCCATAGAACTAAACTTTTCCCTCTTTTTTAACCTTTCTCCCCATTGTTAAAATGGAATTTCAAGTTCACCACGAACGACAACTGACAGAACATGACAAAGATGAGAACATAGGATAAACAAACAATGAGATATAAAATATGTAATTCTGCAAACATTAAAATTAGATTAAATCCAAAGAGAAAGGCTGGATCAAAGTATGCTTTCGAGCTATGTGCCCCTCACTGTCGCCTGCTCTGAGCAACCACAGCTAAACATATAACAGTTACAAAATAAACAGGAGAACAAAAAGGAGAAAACCGTCCTCTGATGTCTGAACACACCCTCGGGTGATTACGTGTCTCCTCCAATCTCTTTATTCTTATTTTTCACAAACGTTGGCTTTGTGCTCTCTCATTCGCTGCCAGTTCTAATTAGCCGCCAGTGCACCCGGAGCACTCGTCTGACTGCGCAAACCATACATACAGTACATGCAGTACTTTGCGTGTTGTGATGCCTACATGGAGGCATTTGTACTGCTATGATTTTGATTAAATTTAAGGAACAGAGAGCTGGATGCAGCGATACGGACATAAAGTGAATGGTATTGTTTTTGTTGGATGGAAACCACATGGCACCGTGGGTACATTTTTTGAAGTTTTCTTTTCTTTTCTTTTCAGAAATGCGATGAAGTCCTGTTGTTCTTCATCTCACTCACACACGCAGATATGAGTATTATCTTGAAACGCACGGCAGAGTGTGGTTTTGTTTGTGTGTGTGGGTCCTTCTTTTCCCGTAAACAGCAAGAAAGATAAAGAATGAAGATTTTGTGTGTTTGTGTGTGTGTGTGTGTGTGCGTGTGTGTGTGTATGCGTGTGTGCCTTTGGTGCTAATGGCTTCGGCGTTAGTTGATGAAGGCCTCTGCCTAAACATCCCTCTGGGGGTTCTTAGTGGACAACATAAACACTGTTTACATAATGAGGAGCTGGAAAGACATTAACACCACCACCACCACCCCTCCCCCGACTATGCTTCGCCTAAACAAGCACAGCCCCACCCCAAAAACACCACTCACAGGTTCCAAATGAAGAAACGTGAAAGATGATTTAACACACAAACACACACCTACGTTCACATTTCAGCCACCACCACCACAGTAGCAGACTGTTTGTGCATAAACTACTGTCTGTAGCTAATTGACCGGGTGCAGCCTCCTCTAAACAGCCCTCCTCTTTCATTAAGCAAGCCTCCTGCAGGGAAGTCCACCGGACAGCGAGGTAAATATTTGCCTTCTATCTGTCAGTACTCCTCTGCTGACAAATGCATTTGTGCCTTATCCCGCTCTCCTCCTAGGTCCATTTTCTATGTCATCCCTTTCTTCCTCTTCCTCTTTTTCTTCCCTTCTTCTGCAAACACAGACTGAGAGCAAGGACCCGGACAGCGCAAACAAAACACTGCAGGTCAACTTTAAAAGAGCTGCTTGTTAAGCTTTAACATATGTCACCCACACTGATGAACTGTCAGTGACACACACGCGCACACACACACACATACTGGGTGTTGTGAATGAATCAGCTGCACTATAACGCATGTTATACTTGTCATCATAAGGGCATTGATGCTCACCACTTTCTCATTCCTGGGGTGCCAGAATCTCTATTATGGCTCAACACTGCCAACTTATCAATTTTTTTTTTTAAATATGCAGAGTTACTGTTGTAGGGGGCATTTTTGTTTTACCCCAAACCTTGACCTTGTGTTAAACCTAACCAAAAAAACAAAGCATGAAAGATAAAAGGTCACAGTCCTCGAGCACATGGCCACACCACCCTGCCGACTTCTTCCACGGCCTTTGTAGATCTCTAATGTGGAGTCATTATCTTTCTGCAGCCTGTATTTGCACAGCCAGCATCAAGGCACAAGATTCCTTGTGATAAACAGAAAGATGCAGGTGGCCTCTGAAACAAACTTTGATTATATCCCTGGATGAGAAGGCATGGAGATCCTTGGTCAGGACCCCCTGGAGTCACATTTAAATACACCGATTGCCCCTTAGCACCTTTTTAAAAATGGGGTAAGCTGAACTATGATCTTTTCCTGAAGATAACCAAATAGTTTTGGTTCCTTAATCCTAACTAAGTAGTGAGTGAAAATAAAACTAAGAGCATAAAGAAGCTCCCATGTGGTGCATGAATCATGGCCTCCCGCATTTACCCCAGTGTCACAACAAGTTCCCTCTTTAGGCTTAGTTTATCAAATAGGGGTGTTTGCTCTTGGTGCCTGATATTGCCCCAAGCTGTTGCATCACAGCCAAAAAGCAGCCTCCAGGGCTGAAAAATGAAGCTCATGTGGAAGTGTAAATAACCGCAGTTCCTCTAGCAGCCACTTTAGCCTGCCTCTAAAAACTAGCCCACCCAAGCGTCTTTACAGGCTCGTACGAAAAAAACGTTTTTGAACCTTTTCTGCCAGTTGGTGTCACTGAACTGGACCGTGTTTGTGCTGTTACGGAGTATTCTAATGGAATTATCTGTACAGTTTATGAATACAATGTAACCTGCTAGTCTTAGCTTATAATTTAGCACCCCTCCTCTTTGTCCAAATATGGTAACGGTCAAAAAAAAACAACATGAGAGTAGCCAGAACACGCCAGCTGTAGAGTTTTCAAAACCGGCTCAGATGCCAAAAGACACCGAAGAAACCAGTAAATATAGCAAAGTATTTCTCGTATTTGGAAAGCATCAGTTTGTTGCTAGTCCAGACTTCCAAGTTATCACACGCTCATGGGCTTTTAGTATTTTTTTTTTAAAGAAGAGATAACGCAGTGAATGATATCTGAGCAGCAAGTGGAGTTCCCACTAACCAGACAGCTCACATTCTCAGATTTCTCAAAGTGCCGAGTTATGAGAGTTATCTGTCAGAGTTATCAGCTTAAAGGCAAAAGCTACCAGCTGCAGGAGGCCAAATGCAAAGCTAAACAAAAAGACTGAATATTGGACAATATGATAATAAGCACATATGCTCGTTGCCGTGTCTGCTTCAGTCACAACTCTTTGATAAGACCATTAGCAGCATCAACCAAATACAGTTACAAGCAATGAACGCGTCTTCATAAAGCCAGAAAATGATGTTATCACTGCTTTAAGTATTTTCACCTGTGTCATCTTTAATCCGTGTGGCCGGCTGTATGAATACCATATAAAGTGTTACATAGTTATTAGTTTCATTTAGTCACGAGGAGCTTGACTCTCTTTTAAAGTCACTGCATGTTAAAGCGTTTGAGCTGAGAGCAGCTTTGGACTATAATAGACTTAAACCCTATAACCATCATGTTTGGCACCTCGGACTTTGACATCACCCTGTTCTGCTGGAATGGAAACAGTGAGCTTATGAGCACCAACGTCACTGAAGCTTCCTATGGGCTGAAGAACTGCCATGCACAAGTCTGTCGTTTTCTAAATGCTATTAATGCTCAGACACATTACGTGCCAGTGTGGCCTGGTAGGTGGGTTAATAGCAAAAACTGACATCTGATCAAACTAAAAGAGTGGGCACTGCCAGCTCTGTCGATGCATTACAACACAAGATTCCTCTCTGCTGATTCTGGCCAAGAAAGAGTTTCAAATCTCATAATGAAAGTAATGACACTTCTTAAATCTTAAATATGGCCAAAACTACTTATAAAGGCCACATTTTTTTTTCTCCTTTAACAGTGTTCAAGCAGGGCAGGTTACCCTCAAGCTTCTGCTCATTTTACCATCTGCACTACATGCAAAGGTTCACCTCTGTCTCTATTTATGTAAACATCAGGGATCTATGTTTAGTGGCACGGCCATTATGAGCTGGCGCTGAAACAGAGCTCTAAGGATTAAATGAATGCAGAAACCAAGGGAAGATGAGAGGCTTCTGGAGGCTGGCACAGCTCAAATGACAGGGTGATAGGACTCACAAAAAGCTGTCCCAGACACTCAGGAAGTTAGTGAGGGGTGGCAGGGGATAGACGTTTGTCCACATTTGCTGTCTAATGATTTAAAAATCTGTCAGGTTGTTAACTCTCTCTCTCTGTAAAATAGTTGTGGTCCCTGTGTTCGGAAGACACACAAAAGGTGGACCCCTATGTAAAAAAGGACCATGACTTTCTGAGTTGGAACTTTGTGATTCTTAGACATCAAGAGGAATTTCAGGCTGACTTTATATGCTTTATGTCAAAGCTGCTAATAGTGTAAGTGCAAAATTGAGGTATTTATGAATGTCTCTTAAAGTTACAGTGTGTAACCACTACTAGATGTCACTAGATTGCAGATTGCAGTCAATTGAATTCAGTTTTGTTTGTTTTTTTAACCTTCCCAGTTCAAGTGCATAATCCTAGCTATATTGGCTGCTGTCGTTCATCTTTAATGAATGTAGGCTGTCAGTCTGCTGTTTACCTCAGCTGGTTTCTGTGTCTATTTACTCTGAAGGAGGCTGTAAAACTTTATGAAAGGAGTCCGATAAGTCGATGAGTCAGCGAAGCTCAAGTCTGACTGATGACAGCGATACTGAGCTGAGTTGTTGAGGCTAACCTGAACTTTTCTGTCGGTAAGCGCTGCTGTTTGTGCCGCTGTTAACTGCTGTTAGCTGGCGTTAGTGAACCTGTCCTCTAAGCGGATCTAACATTGTTGGGCTCGAACACTTATGAAGTGAGAAGGTAATCAAACTGTTTATCAGAGAGGAACGCTCGAGCCTAACATTAGCTGGCATATTGTTAGCTAGCTGCTGTTGTTGTTGTCTCATTGTCCACTGTCTGGAGACATGGGAGGGTCACATGTCTAATCTACAGAAATAAGTAAGTACGACAATATTGAGAATAAATAAAGAAGTTTATGCACGTTTTTGTGTGTCAGAGCCACGACTTCAGTTCAGGAGATGAATCTTGAGGTGAAGAGGAAGAGGATGTTTTATGCAGATGCCAGTCTCGACTCTTTCCTTCACGTTTTCACTTCTTTAATGAAAGGGACCCCTTCTCAGATGATGAAACATAGGTATGATCCTTCATATCTTGAGTCTGAAGGTGCAGGCGTGGATTCAAATTTGCCACTATATTCAAGATTGTGGGGCAACATGGCAGCTTCCACAAACCAGCGCTCGCTCCTGTGTATGTTTAATGGATTAATTATACGTTTATGAGAATGCATCAATTTGTTGGAAGATGTAATCACACACTAGTGAGTGTATATTTATGAGCACAACATTCTTTTTTTGTTCTATTAAATAAACTCACAAAATGACTGACTGCACCTTTAACAACAAGTCTCATTCAACCCAGAAACCACAGCTGAACTGTAAAGACCCTCTGCATTAAGCCGGCGTGTCTCCGTTGTCTCTCAGAGACGTCAGAAAGTCCCGTTGAGCTGGTTGAAACCAGTTTTGGGGGTTAAATGACAGGTCTGGAGATGCTGGAATTGCACAGTGTGTTACAAAGTTTCTGGTCCAGGACAATTATGGCAGAAATTAACTGTCATTGCTCAAATCCCTTTATGTTTTCTAAGGTGTGGCGGGTGTGTAGAGCGAGCACTTCTTCTGGTATTTCTCATTTCTATTTACAGTTGTTCCTAACATGCCAATGGTCACCACGTGCGTTGCGTTCTCACAGCTGTGTGTTTGTGGGAAGGACAAACGCAGCCAAAACTTTGAACTAAGCACTGAAAACCAGCTGTTGCTCCATGGGCTTCCCAGGTGTGTGTGCGTATACTGAGAGTGTGTGAACGCAGGCCCGTCACCAGGTGCCTCTTCTTATGTCTTCAGCGCCTCTTACAAACACTAATTACCAAGATAAACCATTCCCAGGCCAGTGAGAAGTGCGCATTATCAGGCAAGTGCCTTTGGCTGTCAGCATGGAAAACAACACCAGCGAGAGAAATGTGTCCAAACAGAGGTGTCAGAAACTACAACATGTTTGACTGGGCCTTTTACAAGCTCATAATAGAGCAGCACGCACTGCAAAGTTTCATGACAGTCAAAGTCGGAGAAATGACATAAAGGAAGGGAGGGTGAAGATCAGATCTCAAACATATACTCTGTACTGTCCATACAGTATTTAAAGGATGCTAAACCAGAGCTGATCCCGCCGTGACATTATCCATATTGTTGCAATAGATAATTGGACAGCTAGAGTGTACTTGTAGCTTGTTTCAACCTGAGGAACTTTGTCAGTAGCCTGGAAAACATTTTCAGAAGTTTAGACATTAGATTTATCTAGAAGAACCATGATCTACGTATAAGCTCATGCTACTTTAAATTCTAACTTATTCAAGCAGGTTGTGGTCCTGACTGGTCCCCTCTGAATAATTATTAATGATTATTACTTTGGAGATGCACCTGTGAAGCTGCAGGTAGAGCTGAGGTTCATTAATGCTGAGTCTCATTCACCCCCTCAGCCTCCAGCAGATAGGTCTGAGTGCATGTAAAGTGTACTCTGCATTCTCTGCTTATAGACCAGTGTCGGTGCTGAAATGTGGGACAAACCTGATGTTGGGACCATTTTTTTGTAAAGGACTGGCTTTGAGGCTTCACATTTTTTTGGGATGAGATTTGTTTGGGCAGCAGCATCACGACAACTTCACAACTTATATCGACAGCTTGTGAATATGTTGTCTCGTTGCTGTTTTGGCTGATGCTCGCTGACATATTAAGTTATACATGGCTGCTCCTTAAAAATTATGAATGAGGTATGTATGAATCCAATTTTTTGGGAGGGATTGCTGACTCCACCCTGATTGACTTCATGCTGCAGTGTAGTGCTGAGAGACTACTACACCACAGTCCAGTGCGTTCCAGCATTCTCCATCTAGCTGAGCTCATGCAAAGATCATATAGTTACACTCACTGGAAACTTTATTACACCTGGCTCATACCAGATCTGAGCCTTTTTGCCTTCAGAACTGCCCTAAGTCTTCGTGGCATAGATTCAATGAGGTGCTGGAAACACGCCTCAAAGATTTTGCTCCGTATTCAGATGATAGCGTCACACAGTTGCTGCAGATTTATCAGGTGCACATCCATGATGTGAATCTCCCGTTTCACCACATACCAAAGGTAGAATCTCGTGACTGTGGAGGCCATCTGAGTACAGTGAACTCGCTGACATGTTCAAGAAACCAGTTTAAGATGATATGAGCTTTGGGACATGGTGCGTTATCCTGCTGGAAGCAACCATCAGAAGATGGGTACTCTGCGGTCATAAAGCGATGGACATGGTCAGCAACAATACTCAGGTTAGCTGTGGTGTTTAAACAATGCTCAACTGGTACTAAAGGGTCCAAATGTGTCCAAATGCCACAGCAGAAAGTGAGAGTAATCAGACCAGATAATGTTTGTTTTTTCCCATGTAGGTCACATGCTCCAGGTCGGAGCCTCAGTCTCCCATTCTTAGCTACCAAGAATGGCACCTGGTGTGATCTTCTGCTGCTCTTCTGCATACCTTGGTTGTAATCAGTGGTTATTTGAGTTATTGTTGCCTGCCTATCAGCCCAAAGCAGTTTGGCTATTCTCCTCTGATCTCTGGCATCAAGGAGTCATTTTCTCGCAGAGAACTGCTGCTCCCTGGATACTTTCTCCTTTTTAATGACTGTTCTCTGTAAAGCTTAGAGATGGATGCAGGAAAATCCCAGTAGATGAGCCGTTTCTGAAAAGCTCAGACCAGCCCATCTGACACCAACAACCATGTCCCTTTTAAAGTCACTTAATTCCCCTCCTTCCCCATTCTGACACTCGATTTGATTTCTAATGAGATGTGTTAGAATTTGGGGCCAGTGAGTGTATTTACATGAGCAGATTTTATAGCTCCACAAACTCGATCCATGAGCTGCTTGGTTAGCTTGTGGACTGTTCCTCCTGCTCTCCCCCTCCTGACTGCTGGATGGCATTGAAACCGAACTAATGACTTGATTTAATTAAATCCTGTAATTTGGTGATAAATGAGGGGAAACAGACGGGGCAGGCAAAATCTTGTGCCGCTCTGACGCCTCCCATGTAACCTTTACAGAATTACCACAGAAAACTACAGACAATGTACGCCTTTCATTTAATGCCTGCATGTCAGTGCGGGTGTGTATCCCACAGACACACAGAATCTCTATACCATACCCACGCTTGCACTCGTTCCGCTGAATCACCCACTATGCCAAATGGATCTCATAAAGTTGTGTGCAATTACACTTCGGTTTGGCGTCTGTGGTAACAAATCGGGCCATGGAATTTCTTCAAATTTACCTAACGCACACAGAAGCACATACATGCTTCCCCCAGCATCTCGCTGTGTGGTGCGTCCTCTCCTGAAAACTCGTAAAGTTGCGGCTTTGTCGAAAAAACTCGTTATATTTTCGAGCCTCTCAGCACCTCTGCTAATGATTGACATAAAATCACAACTGTTTCTGGCGGGGCAGAGGTAGAAGCTAGTAATATTAATGAGGCAAAGATGAAGAAAGGAGTGATGCTTTTTCATGGAGTTCCAGTCATATCATATCCAACTACAACGCAAAGCTGATTCTTTTTTGTTGGCCTGTTTTTAACATGTGTCTCTGTGTAAACAAGCCAGTGTTCACCACACTACAAGACTTTTACTGCGTTCTTTGAAGAGTCATTTCGGAGATGCGCGTCATGTCTGGAAAACACTGGCTTTTATCATTTGGAGAAGAAGGAAGAAAAAAAAAAACATCCCTTCAGCTTTTTCAAGGCTCTCTTTCTCAGCAACAGGAAGTCTAGCAGCATTTGAAACTCAAACCAAAACCAGTTTCCCACCTCCTCCCCCCCATCTTTGATGAGCATAATTGGGAGTTGGTTCTGTGGAAATGAAAAGGTAGGGCCGGCTCAATGATGTATAATCATCGTGGGTAATAAAAACGGAGAAGTAAAAGAAGGCAGGAAGGGGGTGGGGGGTGTTAAAACAAAGAAAAGGAGTTTACAGTTGGTGGAAAAGACAAAAAGAAAAAAAAAACAAGAGATTCATCTCTTCTAACAAAAAAGGAGCCTGATCTGGACTCGTGCATGTCTTACTTTTATTGCATGAGGGTTTTTTGCTGCACACGGGCAGAGGGAACGCGAGGGCAAGCGGGTCTGTAACATCTACTAAACTGTAGCTGGTAGGCTGCTCGGGCTGTAATAGGATATCATAATGAGGCGGCCCTCCCGCTGGGCATTTCTTCCTGTCTCTGCTCTGCCTGAGACAGTCTACCTGAAGTAAGCAGCTAGCCCTCCTCTGCCTTCTTTTTTCTTTAAATGTGCTTTTTTTTTTTTTTTTTTTTTTTTCGGTTGCTTCTTCACCCACAGCGAATGACCAGCAGCGAATTATGAAAGGCTGGTAATTATTTCTAATGGTTTTTGTTCTTGTGATCATGAAGTAATTACTGTGTCAAAATCGCACACTGATTACAGTACGATATTGACATAACAAGCCTAATTTTACAGTTATTATGACATAATTACTTTGACAATGATATCCACGTAAATTATGTTGTGTGTATTCAGCGATCAAAAGAGGAGCAGCAGCTCTGACAAAGAGTTGCATTGTGATCATGAATTTATAGCTGTCTTTAGGGTGGGGTAGATGTGAACTGTTGTTGTTGTTTTGTTGTTGTTGTTGTTGTTGTTGTTTCACTGCTTTTAGGAAACACTGGGGCTCAGAAGACTGTCCAACCTGTCATGGATGACGCCTTCCTTTCTGTAGAGAGGCGGCCAGGAGCGTGTTTGACTGGAGAGAAAGTAATCAGGACTGCTTTATGAGAAGCGGGCACAGTTGTAGGAGCTGATTGGGGCTGGGATGTGTGCTGTAGCCTGCAGCAGTCGGGAGCTGGTTTGGTGGGGTTGTAAAGCTACCATGGAGACAGACATGCAGGGGAATAAGTTTCATTAGCGGAGCACTCAGCGGGGCACTGTCAGTCACTCTGCTACTGGAGCAGAACTACAATGAATTGCTAACTGCGATCGTGTCTAATGAACAGCATGAAACACAAGTCATCAAAATCTAATCAACACTCGTGGAAAAAAAAAAGAAAATAGCTAAATGTAGGAAATCACAATGATTTATATTGTATACTGTGTTTAGAGCTAATGTGAAGTTTGAAAGGCCCCGGAAACATTTAGACAAAAAAACTACTCAAGTGCATCAAAGAATACCAGATGGTCATGACGGATTTGCAGAAAAGGCTCCACCTGATGATGGAGCTCTCAAAGAAACTGGAAAAAGTCCTCCCCAAGCACACACATATGAACACTACATATACATGCACAGCAGCAGTATTTGTCATAGGTCAGTGTTGCTGTCGCAGGTCTTTCCCCTCACCCCCATATGGTCGTGGCAGATTAAGAGGGCGAGCAGCATTCAAGTGCTGCTAATCAAATGCACAGCAAGTGTGACCATAGCTTTGGCAGTTTGATTGACTTGAGCATTCAGGTGTGTGTTCACACAATACCGAGCAGGAAAGAAAGCAGCAGTTATCTCCGAGAAGCAGTTGTTGCTCATCAATCGGGGAAGAGTTCTAAGGCCGTTTCCAAACAATTTGAAGTCCATTGTTTTACAGTGAGAAAGATTATTCATAAATGGAAAACATTCAATACAGTTCAATTGTCCCAGGACTGGACATCCCAGCAAAGCCAGCCCAAAGTCAGACCATGCAATGCTCAATAAAAGTGCAAAAAAAACCCCAAAAAAACAGTTATGTATATCTCGGAGTCTACAGGCCTCAGTTACCATGTTAAATGTTAAAGTACATGAAGATACAATTAGGAAAAGACTGGGTCTCGGGCTTGCTGTGCCTCGCCCCCTGTGGGACCTGTTTGCGCCCCACTGTTCGTTGCTGCACACCTGGGAGGTGGGCACCTGGTGGTTCCGGGGCACGAGGCTGGGTGTTGTGGCGTGGTTGTTGGCCCACTCCCATGGGGGTTGTGGCTCGGGTGGGCGTGGGTTGCTTCTGCGCAGCGTTGTGCTCAGTGTTGGGCGGTTCTCCGGCACCTGGGGCCCTCACTTGGCTCGTGCGGGGATCACCGGCCTCTGGCGTGGTCGGCTCCCTGTCGTCACTGGTTGCCCTTTGGCCATGGGAGCCCCAGCTGGGATTGGGCACACGGTTGTCATCGGGATGTGTGGTCTCGGGTCTTCAGTGCTCATGGGGGGGCACACTGAAGAAGAAACTAAAAAGAGGAGCCTACAATACAGCTCCTGTTGCCACAGCAATGATGTTCAACAGTGTTCTTTGGATAGACAAGACCAAAGTGGAGATGATTAGTCATAGTTCACATAGTTTGGCAAGACCCAAACACAGCATATCGGCACAAACACCTCATACCAACTGTCAAGCACGGCGTTGGAGGGGTGATGATTTTGGCTTGTTTTGCAGCCACAGGACCTGCACACCTTGTTGTCAAACCCAAAACTGAGTTATGCAACAGAACAATGATCTCAGGCACAGCAGAATCTACAGCAAAATGGCTGAAAAACAAAAGAGTTACAGTGGCCCAGTCAGAAGTGCTGCGGTGGAACGTTACGAGAGCTGTACATAAACAAATGTCTGCAAACTTCAACAAACTGAAGTAACATAAGGAAGAGTGGCTCCAATTCCTCCACGACGAGAGAGAGACCGATAGAGTCATACTGAAAACAATTACTTCAAGTTATTGCTGCTACACACTTAGTTTTTAACAGGACTGCATAAAGGCCTGTAAAAAAAGTTGAAAAGATATTACTGTAAAAGTGATAGATAAACATGGCCATCCCAGGCATCCTGTCAGTAGTGTCACTAGAAGCTTTATTTCACTGCCTAGAAAAACAGAAGAAATACGTATAAAATCCCATTATAAACTCTATTGGGCAGTAAAACTATTCCAACCAAAATACTTTTTTTTTCCAGCAATCAGCTATAATCCTGTTGTATTTGGGAATAAAAACCCAGCGTAGCTCACTCATGCCAGTCACATCCTCTATTCTTGAAGGGGTAATAACATCCCAAATGTGATTACACACTCGCATATCATGTCGCTGAGGAGCTCCCCACAGGTCGTGAGAACTGTCCAATCCTGGTCATGTCAGCGTCTGACTCTCAATCTAATTATTTAAAGACTGGCTGTGAGGGGGTTCGCGCTGTCGATCCGGCCCAGACTCCAGCTTCTTGGACCTCGCTGGATTTCTCTTCATTGTGCAACTGTTGCACCGTTCAGGAGGAGAGTTCAGAAACCTCACCACAGCTAGGCCATGGGAACTGAGAGAAAATTGGAAATTGATCCAGAATGTGGTTATGAATTCATGTTTCATTTTAGGCAGCTTGAGGCTCTTATCCAGCGTGAACGAATGCAGCAGGGGGAAAAACTCTTGGAGTAAGAGTGATGCGGCAGATGCTTATGAATGAGTGACAAATTGGTTCTGTAACCCATAATCCAACTGGGATTCAACAGCCTGGCCTTGAATTGTTACCTCTTTTAGACATATGCAACCGTTTTCATTACATCCTGACTTATGCAGCATGCGATAACAAGATTAGTATTTTTGTAAAGCTGATCTAGTGTAACTGAACCTCAATATCAACCAGATTTTCTGAATATGATCATCACTGGGGAGATCTTACTAGGTTATCTTGCCAGGATAGTTTGGGGTCTGTGGTCAGACCAAACAGTGCTTCACTCCTCAGCAGCGCAGAGGAGGAAGCCTGCCCATCAGCCTGTCAGCGCTAATCGCACCTCATCTGGTTCCTGTTTGCAGATTTACAGGGCTGCTGCCATGTCCCAGTCAGCATGCTCATTCTTTTCCCTCTCAGCTTGCATATTTATTTGCCCTGCGCAAACACTTGCAGTTGTTAACTCGGGTTTTACTCCAGGACGCTATGACAGAGTTTCTGCTTATACAACGCCCCCTATGGCAGCGTGGTCTTCACCGAGTTTAGATGAGATTAGTCGAAAGTTTAATGATGCTTGCGGTGTAGCCGGATTATTGCAGCTGCACGTAATTTGAAACAGCCCGAGTAAAGTAAGATATAAACAAATGCAAAGAGGACACAGAGCGTGGACAGCAGCGGGTATAATTTTAGCTTCATCCTGAAAAGAGCACTAAATGTGTCGATTATGTCTGGCCCGTATATCTGCAAAAAGCAAATCAGAAGAACAAGCGTCATAGTGTTTGAAATTCATGCCGATGACATCACACACACCCTTGGTCATGAAAACAGGGAAACGGATGATGAAAAATTCCTGGACTCGGCTGTGAGAACGGAAAGCTCCTGCCAACAGCGGATACATCACACACACACGCGTGCGCACACACACAAAGACACTAATCTACTCATAAGGGCACACATACGCAGCAGACCTACCCAGGGAATGACTAAGTCTCTGAAAACACACACACACGCACTACTCACTTTTCTGACATGATCTAAGTATAACAAAGGAACTGGAAGCGTGGAGTTGCATTCAGCCGACATGAGGTGATGTTTACATGTTTTTGCATGGAAATATCCAGTAGACCGATCATTAAAAACCCCCTGCCTCCTATTGG
>JAVDPK010001301.1:1027634-1051172 GCA_034780415.1 Cichlasoma orientale | reverse complement strand
TACTTAAACAGCTCTGACCCATTTGCACATGGACACGAAGCCCCTGGGGGTGTCTTGTGGTGTCTGGCATTAGGACTTTGGCAGCAGATCCTTCGGGTTCTGTGGGTTGCAGGGTGGAGCCCCCGTGGTTCAGGCTTGTTCCGACGCATCTGGTGGATGCTTGATTGGATTCAGATCTGGAGAGTCTGGAGCCCAAGTTAAAGCCTTGGGCTCGACTTCACATGCCTTGAGCCATTCCTGCACAGTTTTTGAGGTGTGAAGGAGCATATTGTCCTCCTGGTTGAGGCTGCTGACTTCAGACATTGCTGCTGCTATTGGTGGTTTTGCGCTTGGTCTCTAATAATCCAATGACGTTCATATGTAGGATGTTGTCACTGTTAAACCGATATGTCTTATTAATTAACATAAATTAGAGTGATCTCCTGTTGATATAGTGAGATTATAGCTTCCTCTTCTCTTAGCTGGTCACAAAGGACCCACCTGGGTCAGTTTTGCTCAGTTTGTCTGTGATTTGGGGACGTTTTTAACCAATCAAGTTCCCGTCCTCTTTATGAAGACAGGGATTTTCCTAACTGGCTTTTATGTGACAATGTATCAGGCAATTTTTGCACAAAAATAATGCTGTGAGTAGTGGAACAGGTCGTTTATTACAAATGCAATGCATTACTTAAAAAAGGAATTAATGTGTAATATGTTTTGTTTTTTTTTTGAGCCGACTGCTCACAAAGCTCTGTCTATACTCACTAACTTAATTTTACAGGACTCCTGTGTCACCAAAGCTGCCAGACTGTAGTTTCTCTCAACCCAACACATTGGAGTGTAGTTTTTATTTTATTTTTTTTTTTTTTATTTAACAGGGGCAGATTCTCCTATAACGCCATATTAAAAGCAGAAGCCGTTAACCAGGCTTCATGTTTTTTTTCCACTGTGCCAGACAGAGGCTCTAACACGGCACCAGCCTGTTAGTCAGCCAGCTCACAGCGTTTATAGACTTATTAACAAGAACATCAGTGACGGTGTCAATCACTCACTGTTTCATAGGGAGGCAATGACTCTGAGCAAGATGTGGGTTTGATGGGGGGGATTTTTTGTTGTTGTTATTGCTGTTGTTTTACAGATGGAGTACTCTTGGTGGGACGGGTGGAAATTTGGCTTCAATCGGGTTTTGAGGAATATGCTTCCATGTAGCTCGTGCAATGTGCCATGTCGCAAAACTCAAATGGGGGGGGGGGGGTATCAGGGCCTTAATAACCTGCGGGAAGAAGCTCCTCCTCAGCCTCTCACTGTTAGCCTTCAGGGAGCGAAAGGGCTTCCCTGACCTCAACAGAGAGAAGAGTGCATATTTGGGATGGCCGGGGTCTTTCACGATCTTCCTGGCTTTGGTCTGGCACTGATGATCTGCAGGTCAGGAAGTTCAGTCCGAATGATGCGTTCTGCTGAACGCACCACTCTTTGAAGAGCTTGTCTGTCCTGCTTGGTGCTCTTCCCAAACCAGACTATGATGTTCCCCGTGGGGATGCTTTCAATGGTGCAGGTGTGGACGTTCCGCAGTACCTTGGAGAGCACTCTGAAGTCTCTTAGACATCTGAGGTGGTAGAGACGCTGGCGAGCCTTCTTAGCTATGGAGCTGGTGTGGCAAGACCACGACAGATCCTGCGAGATGTGCACTCCAAGATACTTGAAGTATACCTTGAACTCACATGGCACAGTGTGTATTGAATGCTTAAAGCAGCATTATATACACATTAAACCTTAAAATAACAGATTTAGAATCATTTTGATGTTACACAAACTTGTATTAGCTTTAATGGCTCTTCGCTTCCCTTGCAATGTCCCCAACACCTGTTCTCACAGCTAAAAGGTTATTAACCAAGCATAAGAATAAGCTGCCTGGGTACATCATGCCAGAGATGTTGATGGTAAGAAGGTGTGGCAGGTATATTTTTTCATTGTTTGTGACCAGGATTCAATACCATAAAGTTGTTGGGTTTTTTTTAGCACACAAGCTGAGCTTTAGCATTAGAGAGCAGTAAAATAGTTTTTCCTGTATTGAGATGATGATCTTTTGTGCTTGATTTATGAGCTGCTGGAACATAGTGCTCAGAAGAACTTCATGCACCAGAATCCTGTAATTACCAGTAGCAAGCACAAAGTTGATGCTGCTCTGAGAAATCTTAGTGTTTCTTTACTGCTTGAAGTAAAACAAGTAACTCTGGTTCTTGTTTTAAATTTGTCTCTACCAAATCTCAGGTTCACACTTTAATTCTCTAATTCTTATATGAGAAAATGAGTTAACTTGAGATGTTAAAGTTTCCATTAGAATTTCTTTTCTTTTTCTACAGAAATAGGAAGCACAAATGGATTGCTTGGACAGTGTGGTTGTCTCTGAGCTGAGGCTAACCCACGTCCCATCAAAGCCAACCTATACCAGGCCAGACTGGGCCTCCTGTCATCTAAATGGGACAGGAGTTAAGCCAGTGCTTCCTGTTAGACTGAAGGGCTCTCAGGTTCCACCTCTGGTCTAAATTATGTCTGTCTGTCCCAGACTGCCATGCAAACTCCTTATTCTCCTCCTCCCACACCCCCATCATGCCCATGGCCACATCTTCCCCTCCACACCCTGTCACTACTCTCCTGAGAGCAGCACTGGAAAGATTACCCAGCTCAGGCAGAGATGGGACACTACTGGCAATTCAGCTCAGTGGAAGTAAAATTACAGGGTTTAAAAATAGGCCTGTCTACTTCCATCCTAATATGACACTCGTATGCCTTATTAATACTGGAGCCATAGCTTTGAACACTTTGAGAAAAAGAATGCAAAAACCATGCTCTCTTCACCCAAAGCTAATGGGCGAGAACGTGAGGCAAATCTTCTGCTCTTTGTGTGATTTCAGCCACTGGGCTGTCTGTGCTCAGCTTCAGCTAATATTCCAAAGCTACTCGATCAGCTGTAAGATAGCAACCTTTTATATTTTCTATCTTCACCTGGATTCTGCGCTTCTGTTGGTTTCTGGTGGTAACCACCAGGGGCCTGTACTATGAAGCAAGCTGAACATACTGATGGAATCTTTTCATTACCTGGCTTCACTTACAGCTGATATCAGACTGATATTGTGCTAAGCGGCCACACAAGGGTGGTTAACCCAGGGCTAGCTACGAGTGCATTCACATGAAGGGGGTGGCATTAGCAGCATCTGACCAACATACTACTGTCAGCAGAGCTCCTGATTTTACAGAGAAAAAGACATAATATTAATATAGTTTTATCTATTTGAAGCCAGTAAAGAAAGCTGGCAGGCTGCTCGAGGCTTCCCATGATGCACTGAGCGTTTCTTTTCCACTCGTTTCTTTTCTTGCTCCTTGTTTTCACGCGCCACTGTTGCACTTAATCTTTAGTAATTACTAAACTTTGCCTCTCTCTCTCCTGCAGTCTGTCTTTTGCTCTCCTTTCTTCCTCTTTTCTTTCAAATGTGCATATTTTTTCCTCAAACCTGCAGTACTTTTTATCCATCTAAATGTTTTGGCGCGAGTCGCCCAGTTTAATCTGTCAAACATAAGCCTCAGTGTTCTGCGGATGGGTCAATGTAACTAAGCTGCTTTAAAGGAACATGGAATATTAGTTTTTAATTAAAAATTTCCTTTCCTTTTTTTGTAGCTTTCTGCTACAAAGAGCCTGCTGTAAAGCCTGCAGAGAGTTTTGTGTATTTTCCAATGCGTAGTTTTAAAAAAAAAATTGGCACGCATGATGCAAAATGACAAACTTTAACATTCAAAGCAACATGTGCGGACAGCAAACAACCAATGCTGTTGTAAAGGTTTGTGAAAGTCATGTTTTACTTTGACTCTGGCCTCTAACTCTGGCTTCAGACTGCAGAAGTCTGCCCAGTGTTGAGGAGACAGCCTTAATCTGCTTCTCACTCTTAACGCTCCACAGATGAGGAACACCACTGTTGCCTTAACCACACAGGACACTGCAGACTCCTGGACTGAGCTGAGCTATTAGGAACATTTTGGTGCTGCTGGACTGGAGCAGAGAAGAGGAGAAGAGCTAAAAAGCAAAAAAAAAAAAAAAAACATTTTTCTGTACACCCCACAGGGGAATGAAAAGAGCAAAGAGGGGAAAGGAGCGGATTATCGCAAAGATCTTTAATGTTAAAAAGGTTAGCGTGGTCACACAACCTCCCACACTGAAAAAAGTGAGCAAATGAAAGCCAGAGCTCCTGCTTCCAGCTCACAGGTTATGGAATTACAGGGAGCTTCCATGGAAATATAATGTTATATTTAATTCAGCATGTCTCGGGGCAAATCAGAGGGCAAATAACATGAAATTTGCATTAGGTATGAAAAAGAGTCCACAAGGAAAACAGAAGATAAATAATTAAGCGTGCTGATGTTTTTACCCTGAAACTCTAAGTAGCTTTTAAATGTTCTTTTGTGGTTTGAACTTATGAAACTGGTTAAAATTTGCTTCATTGCCTCCAGGGCAGAGGGGCCCTGTTAGATATGATCTTCAGTGTGGCCATTCTGCGCTCGGGGTGCATTTTAACAACAATGGCTCTTCTGAGAAAGCCCGTAAACATGTGCCTGGGACCTTGACCCCGGCAGTAAACAGTCTTTCCACCTGATGATGAATAGCAGAGCTGGGCAGGGCACAGAGGACAGGCCTGGTGCTCCTTTTCTTTCTCCCAGCTTCTGCTCCTACGCTCCAACACACACAGGCAGACTATAATGGGGAGCAAAATCAAGCTTACACCTTTGGCCTTGTGGTTTACTCTTAACAAGACTCCAAAGAATAATGATCCGATCCCATTAACAAGTGTTTATCTAGAGCTGACATCTCTGTGCCTTTGAGCTCTATTGTTTTCCAAAAATATGAAATATAAAATCCACAGTGCCCTTTATAGAATCACTCCCAAGTAGATCATGCTGTGGATATGATAGAGAAACAGAGTTAGGGTGCATACTCGTGTGTAAGAAACACATTGTTGCCTTCATCAGCTTTAGCACACTCTAACTTCGGTCAGGACCCCCTCGCTGCAGCTTTTAAAGCACTAACTACAACTTTTATCAGAATTTTTCAATGTGCAGGGCTCACGTATTAGATTAGCATCTTGGTGGATGAGGAAGTACAAAATCCAACAAAGACCTCATACTGAAACATAAGCCGGGCTTTGCACTTTCACCCAGGAGACTGGGGATTATACCGTTTGTGCAACCATCAATTTCTGACATAGCTGGTTTATTATTCTACTTTTTGTTTTATTATTGTTGTTTTAAGTTGCTCTTCTTCGGGAGTTGTGATCAATCATCTGCATGTGACCTTTCTGTCTTGTCTGCGTCATTTTTTTTTCTGCAACTCATTTGTGATGCTTGACAAATTGATTTTTCATCACAATGAGACCATTTCTGTTGTATGTGCAGATGGGTAGTCTGATCTCATAAAACCACACACACATACACACTCTTGCCTAGTGGAGTTTAGTGTTGCGGAGGCGCTGCTGACTGCAGGGAACCTCCTGATTCCCAGTTCGGTGGGGGATGGATAGAGGAAGCCCCCTGTTTGCTTAGCCTGACCTGTTCAGTGGCAATCTCCAGAGACAAGCCCACATCTAGACATATTTATGTTTAGAAATCAACTTCCCCTTCTGTCCTGAAGACAAGGAGGCACTCTGGGGTTCTTAGTAAAGAGCTGTCTACATTTATTAAGGAAAATTCTCTTTTGTTGCAAGCTTGCAAGTTCTGGTCGGATATCAGGTGTCTCACTGGAGCCCACTAAAATGTTTGCAGTAGCAGGGAAGAGTGGCCTACGGGCGAAAACTGGAAACCGTCTTCAGCTGCAGAGGTGGACACTTTTCAGGGGCATCATGCTGGGAGCCTCAAACACTGAGGTTGGAATGAGGTCACTTAACACTAAAACCACTGGCCACACCAAACCTGCCTAGAAAAGCAGCCACAGCACCACAGAGTAAAGAAACAACCTGTCCTGGCTCACCAGCCTCCCCTCTGGATGCCAGTCTGACCCTGCAGAGCTTTAGGTAGCTGCCTCGTGGCAGACGCAGGGACAGACGGGCCAGATAAGCTGTTTATTTCTGCACGCTCGGGTTTCCAAACAGGACATAGACGTGTCCAATGGACTTAGTAAACTCTGTGGGTAGATGAGGGGCTCTTAGTGTAGCAGTGACATGGGAACAATTAAAAGAGTGACATGCATTTGTTCAGGTAGGTGCAGACTATTGATCATTTGTTATTTTTTTAACCATTTTGTCTTCTAGAACCGACGTATTTACATTTTCTTAGGACACGCAGTACAACTCAAGCGAGTGAAATATTTTTATGTTAATTACAGTAAACAAACCCTCATTTCGACCTTTTGTATCTTTAGTCTATTGAAGCAGCTTCACATGATTTCTAAATAATCCCCATTTATCCTCTGGATCAGGCTGCTTTACCTCCTCCTCTCCCTCTCCTCCTGTTTAGGTACTTTCACTGTATTTTGATGGTTAAACTTACATACCTGTAGGCTACTGAGAGTGTGATTAATAATAACCTTTTAAGAAAATACTTGTCTCACTAATTATTTACAATAATGTGTGCCGATCCTTTTTTTTTTTTTTTTTAAATCCTGGAAAGGCCCCTGAGTGCACTGATGTCTAAAGTCACCATCTTACATGATCAAAGTTCCAAATCAGAAGTCAAAGTATGTAAAATACACAAAGGTGCTGAGATGAGGGATTTTTTTTCCCCCCAGAATAAAATTACAAATCTGGAAATATGCCCGATGTGCTCCTTTAAAGGATTGCCTTTAAAATTTCAAAGCCCAAACCGCTTCGTCCTTATTTATGGCAAAAATATTACATTTCTACATTGTGTTTGGATACAAATTTTTTCAACACTGTAAATTTGTGCAACCCTTGGTTTGACTTATAGTGGAGATAAAACGGTATCTTCCAGTTGAAACCAGATGAGTTTACATTCTGAGGTCCAAAACTTTCCAAAAAAGGAGAAACTTACAAACCAAGTGAAGCAGAGCTTCTTGGATGAGTATGTTCTGGGGGAAGAACACGAGGACATGATAGGCATAATGTATGCGCCATAGAGGGCAGGTTAAGGGCCTCATGTGCTGGATCACTGGATCCAGTCATTCCCCAAAGGAAGCAGGCTGGTCCGGATGGAGAGGTGGTGGTGATGTTTGTGTCTGTCACTTTGTAATTTACCACTGGAGTTTTCATGTGTTTATTTCCCATACATTTGGCTGCACTGATGCCTCACTCAGCTCTGCAGTATTAACTGAGCTGTCCTGATTTCTCATGCCTTATGTACACATTTTCCCAAAAACAAACATTCCCAAGAAAATGTCACAGAAGCGCGCCCGGAAGAGAATGATTACCAAGTGTTCCTAAATGTCATATTTTACATGCCCCAACAGCCCCACACTCAACACGTGGTATTGTGTCACTTTGCAAGCACTTAGACATAAACAAATAGATAAATTCATGTCATCGGGCTGATGGGATTTTAGCGCTCCGCTGGCTTTTATCACTCGCACGCTCCTTTGGTGGCTTAAAGTGGCGGGTCTGCTCTGTCAAAATACACGGCAGAGAATTCTTCCTCAACATGTTGGACAACTCAGCCCGACAACGCCAGAATAAACACTAGATGAAGAGGGAGTGGTAAAATATGTTTAGATACACAGTCAGCCCACAGTATTTTGGTCTGAAGGAGAATGACATTTATCAAACTGAGCTACAGTAGATCAACTTCCCTGCGTGCCTTTGAAGGTGGTTAAAAGTGATTTAGGTGTTAAAGAAAAACAGCGTGTGAACATGTTTCTGTTTAAAGCTGCACCTTTACAGGTAACAGAGCAGACAGGTGTGAAACCTGCACCACTGTCTTTGTCTAAACAAGGTACCTGCTTAGAAACCATCCTTAAGAAAACAGCTTCTACAGGAACAAGGCCAAATGTTTATTGTAGTTTTACTATTGAATGTGTCAGAGGTGAAATTAAACAATATTAACGTCCTTTTGTTTTTCTCACAGAGAAGCCAATTGTATCCATAAAGCACAAGCTGACTGATTAAGGATCAATCGATGGCACCTGCTTCCAAACGATGACTACAGATATTTTTGGACCATAGTTAATCAGAACAGAACCTTACATGGGTGTACTGGAAGCTGTACATTCTAAACTGCTGCTAGAAATTTCCTGATGCAGCTCTTTTGATGTGTGGAAACTAAATGGCAGAATGGCAGAAATGCATGATGTAATTAATAATTGCAAGGTTAGTTTAGCACACTCATAACCCTATAAAATTCTAAAAAAAAAAAAATAGGACAGAGTTTATTGTCTTGGACTCTTCTATCAAAAACTTTATGAAAACTTCCTTGAACTCCATGAACATTATCTTTTTTTTTTGGGGGGGGGGGGGGTTACAGCACCATAGGGCCACATTTATCCTAGATTATCTCACAAGTGCCCCATAAAAAAAAAGATGGAAGCAAGAGTGGGAGTTCTTCTCTCTATTAGAAAATTAGTTTGTTTAACAAAGAGAAACCATTTGTCTAAAAGTCCAAAAGTGAGAATATCTGCTTACCACCATAAACTGAACTACTTAACTTAACTGTATTTTGTGTAGTTGCTGCTGATTGCCTATGTCAACAAGAAAGTCGCTGCACCCTGCCAGAAAATAGTCCAACATAAAGCCACTGATTCCTTAAAGGATTAAAGGTTTTGGCCTCATGTGGAAATATGCAGATTGTACTCTATGAAAACTATCAAAGTAAATACTTAAAGTCTGCCAGTCAAACAGTGACTGTTGGACTATTAACTCTTGGTTAAACTTAACAAAATAAAACCAGCAGAATGCTTTTACCTAAAGATTTGACACATCTTTCTTTCTTGTCACTTTTCCCGTTGTGAATGCAGTACAAATTTGCTGATACGTGGAAGAAATAAATCTTTGAATATAACTTCCTGTAGTCTGTATGGGATTAGAGTTTAATCTTTTATCTGTAGCACCAGCTTTAATGTACAAACTCTGGAAGAACCGATGTCACCAACCGCATGTTATTTTAGACCACTTCCTAAACTCTGATATTGGTTTTTAGCCCTGCTCACACAGAGATGTTGTCAAAGAGACACAAGCTTCTCTGCTTTCAGCCCAGTAATCCCTGGGATCTACACTCACAATGAACACACATCAGAGCCAGCCAGCTAGCATCAAATCCCAAGGCTATATGCTGCCAGCTCAAGGTGCACATCCCTGTTAGGTAGAGAAAGCTGGCCCCATGCCAAGCCAGAAGGCTTTATGGGAGCCATTATTGTCGGTCCTCAGCATGCACGCAAGCTTTAGGATGTCGCCACACCTCTGGCTGTCCTTCTTCCTGCCCCTGATTCATGTTACCATGCTAGGTTTGTACTAGGTACTTCTCTAATACTCAAACCAACAAAGGTTTTACAAATATGTTATATTTGAGCAGCCACATTTTGGAGCATTTGCCTATCAAGCTATATTATTGTGTACATCATATTAAAAGCTTGATTTCTTTTTCTTCCAGAATCACAAGAACAAGATAAAGAGGCACGAAACAGTGGTTTTCTGTGTCCTTACAATCACTAGCATCAGTGCTTTGGTGCGACTCCTGAAACCTACTGTTCAAGACTGGATTGCAGTTAGCAAACTGGCATCCTCTAAATATTTCATCTGGCAATAATTAAAACTGACAAATACCACACACAACATAAATCTGACCTGCATATTCAACTTTTTAGGCTCATCAGCTTAGCGGGGTTGAAATAAAACAAGTTTGTTGTCCCACTTTTAATTACCACACTTACCCACATAACCGCAACAAACAAAAACATGGAGTCACACAGAAAACGCCAGAATTTTCATGACAAATTATCAAGCAAGTGGTAAATATGAAATATGGTTTCCAGCTTTCTTTTTGTCTTACAAATCGTATCTTTTTGACTCATTTGTCTCCCCCTAAGACCCCTTAATCTTTTTCATTTTACTTCACCATTGAAGTTCAGACTGGTACCATTTCACGAAGCTGCCGGCTGACCTGTGAGGCATTTGTGTCTCAAACTAGACACGCTGCTGCTCCAGTGTCTCCCACTTTTCTGTTCTTGTTAGAGCCGGGTTGTACTGTGAAGGGAGTGGCACACAGCTTTTGTATCTACAGAACAGGTGTAATTTCACAAACCACTGATTGACTTTCAGAAGAAGCACTCACCTAGCCAAATTTATTGCTTCTTTAATCAGCACAAAATTATTCCCATGCGCAAATGTGCTTTCCTTTCAAAACCAAGGACGTTTCTGAGTGACTGGTATACATAAATGATGTCGTGTCTTTCGCAGTGAAAGGAGGGTTGTATTGTTCAGCCATCTGTCTTCAGGGGCCCTCAGCTGGCAGACAGGGGCCGGTGAGAGACCTCAGCTGAACAAGAAAACAAGAAGGCACATTAACCATGGAGTTTCTAAAAGAGCAGAACTGACTGTTGCAGATATTCCTTTAAGTGTGTGCTCATTAGCCATTTTGTTTGTGATTTCTTCGTAGTCTTTGCTGGAAATCCCTCTTTAGGAACATAAACCCTTATGTGTGTGTGTGTGTTTTTGTTTTTTTGCTATTTGCAGACTGCGACATTTAACTTCAAGAAGCCCGCTCCGTCCTGTAAACATTCCCAACATTATTATTTTTCTTTTGGGGCAGATTTAAATCTAAATGTTAACAACACACTGGGGTAAATGTTTAGATGGGGTGGAGGAGGTAAATGAAGACATGCACTGAAGCTGTAGCTTTAACCACTGGAAGGAAATGAATTGGCTAAATATTTAGATCACATCTTATTCCAGCGGATGTCTGTCACCATGGAGGATGATTTGTCTCTGCGGTCATGCGCATTTTTCAATTAAAATTTCCAATTTTTTTATCTTATGGAATTGCAAGTTGTGTTTATTTTTTCTGGAATGTCTCTATTTGTTTGTGGTGGGGAAATGGTAAACAGCCTTCAAGTGTCAGTGATATGATTTAGACCACAGCTACTTTGCGCTGGAGCCTTTACAGAGTCTGCTTTAGTATTTTATAGAAACGTTATTGTTGCTTTTATTAAGTATGAAGAACCTATTGTATGATGGTGTGTAAGGGGCACAACTTCTCCTTGTCTTCATGTCTTCAACTGTTTTAAGCCAAATCAAAGAAAAAAATGGAGCTGGATTTATCATAAATGCAGAGTTTTAGTGTATATAAAAATTTTATGGGAACAATTTTGGGAAATCTTTAAAATTGTCTCCAAGCAGCCATTGATACTTGAAGGCAATCCTGTGCTGAGGCAAAAAATCGCCCCCTCTCGATCAGTCATAACAACCATCTTAAATATGTAACCCTGTCACTCCCAAAAGACACACAAAGTCATGTAATGAGTAACAGGGCATCAAGGAACATTAAGGTAGAGAGAAAATGATAAATGCATTCTACAACAGAAGTGCACACACCCCTGTGCAATGTCACATTTCAAATGGTTCAAAATCCGATCATCTCTAGTAGTTACATGACTTCTGAGTTGGTATGCAGAGTATTTCATCTTGTGAATAATCAACAACAAATGCATTGCAAAGATTATTTTTTGAAAATATAAGCTCCACGAGCCAGTTTAGTAAACCTAAAAGGCATGTCAGCCCATGACTCAGCCAGATGGCCTGTCCAGCCATGCATTGAAGGATAATTATGGTTTGTTGCAACATGGTGTGTTTCTCATTAATGTGGATATTGTAGCTATAAAGACTCTACATTGCACTCTCCACCTCAACAAGTGCCCGTGCAGCTTTAAAAAAAAATGTACATGAATCATCTTACAAGTTTGTTTTTGAGTCTGAGTGAAAGTAAACAGAGAAATTAGTGTTTTTGAAGCAAATAAATCAGAATTATCAATAGACTGTATAAAAAGCTGCTGTCCTGGACTGGGGATATTGCTGGGCGGTGGAAAGCGCCTTATGAGGAACTCCTAGACCTGGCCAATACATCTTTTGTGAAGGATCCAGAGCCCAAAAACTCAGTGGAAGTATCCCCAATTACACTGGCAGAGGTCACTAGGTAGTTGAGAAGCTCCCTGGAGGCAAGGCACCAGGTTTGGATGAGATTTGCACTGAGATGCTAAAGGGGAGATTGCAATGCTTTCTTGGTTGACAAGCCTCATGGAGGTCTGTGACCAAGGAGGTGGTTCCGATTTTCAAAAAGGGGGACTATAAGGTGTGCTCCAATTATCAGGGTATTATGCTGCTCATCCTGCAGGGAAAGTTTTTTCCAGGGTGCTGGAAAGGAAGCTTAGGCTGATCGTCAAACCTTGGAGTCAGGAGGAGCAATAAGGATTCCTTCCTGGCCATGGAACAGTGGACGAGATCTTCACCCTTGCAGGACTTCTGGGGGGAACTTGGAGATGGCTTATGACCGGGTTCCCCAGGGGTACCTGTGGGGTGTACTGCGGAAGTATGAAGTGCCTGCTGCTACTGGTCATTAGGTCTTTGCATAACCAAAGTGAGTGCTGTGTCTGCATCCTTGGCACAAGGCCAAGCACATTTTCAGAGAGTGCTGGACTCTGCCAATGTTGCGCCTCGTCTTCAATCCTGTTCTTGATTTTCATTGACAGGATCTCAAGGCGTAGCCAGGGTGAGGAGGGTGTCTGCTTTGGTAACCTCACAATAGCATCTCTCCTTTTTGCAGATGATGTGGTTCTATTGGCTTCATCGGAGCATGTTCTCCAGCATGCACTGGAGCAGTTTGCAGCCAAGTGTGAAATGGCTGGGATGAAAGTCAGCACCTCCAGGTCTGAGTCCATGGTTCTTTGCTAAAAAAATGGTGGAATGCTCCTTCTGGGTTGGGGGAGAGAGGCTGCCTCAAGTAAGGGAGTTCAGGTATCTTGGGTTCTTATTCATGAGTGATGGGAAGGTGGAGCGCAAGTTGGACTGGCATACAAAGCATACATAGTCACCATGAGTCCACCCATCCTCTTGTTAAATTAGATGTCATTTCCATATCCAAATATTCCTTTTGTTACCAAAAGCAAACAAGTATTGAGGCACAACTGAGAGTTAAAAACATTCCAGATTCTTTCATCTCCAATGAAATGATCAATGTGGCTGTTCCGGCAGGTGTTACAATCTGCCTAGCTTTATGTCCAGCATGCAGCACTCTGAAAAGACGAGGGCCTCATCCAGCAAGTCATTGCATCATCACTTGGTTTGCCGACTCATTGTTTTAAAGCATGAGCACTGTGGCTGCTGCCTGCTTGGTGGACATCATGAGGAAAGGGCTGCATCTTACTAAGAAACCAAAGACAGTGCATGTTAAGTTTAAGGCACCTTCATGATGGTTTCACGTTTATAGACCAAGGCCAAGACCATTTTAAATGCAGTCTAGGAATTCAACCTTTAAGGATATCAAAACACAGGTTGCCTGAGGGGTTAATGTTGGTACTACTGACTAAAAATTCCATTAACAAAAGGGGACATCTGTTTTTCCGAAAAATGTTCCTTAGATTACCGCAGCTGCTGTTGAATATGTGCCGTAAACTAAGCAACCAATTGTGTGTGTTCCACCAGGGAATCAGGCAAGTAGCGGAACACAGTGAATGTGAGGACACGGAGCGAAGAAAACCAAGAAAAACATACAAGGGTTTGAAACGGGGCCTGTTACAACCCTGGGAGGCGTGCATCCATTGCCGTGCTCAGGTGTTAACAGGTTCCATGTGTGTTTACACTTCATATATTGTTCCACATGCTGCTGCTGCCGCAGTAGGCGCAAGGCTTTCCTGGACGCAGAGGCAGTGGTTCACAGATTTAAGATTGTTAACCCTGCAGCAGGAATGCTGCCCACCTGAGGACAGAGAACATTCAGGAGTTGAGATTTATGTTAACAAGGAAGGAAGGTGAGTTTTTCCACTGGAAATCAGCAACAATGAAATCCACCAGTGTGGTGGTGGTGGTGGTGGCTGTCCTGGTGGTGGCGTTGGAGGCCAGCTTGAAGTCGTTTCAAAACAAATTGGGACTCTTTTGATGCAGGCCAGTCGGCCACCTCATTAAATTTGCATGTGAATACAAACAGCTTGACCACCTAGTGCTGCATAAAAAGGCTGATGCTAATGACCGTGCCTGTGCCGCTCATATTGTGGAGGCCGGAGCTGCGTGTGTGGATGCTGGTTTGGTGTGCGTGCGTGTAATTAATGCACAGTGCTGCCAGATGCACAAAAGTGGAGTCTACATGCTTACACGTTTTAAGGCTTACCTATGATGAGTTCCTCGTCTTCCTGTAGCCACCTGACACCCATGGGTGAGGCGGCAAAGTGGGATCGCGCTAAAGAAAACAGCAGTCACATTAGGCAGGCCAGGCAGAGGACATTGTTATTATTACAAGGGTAATAGTCCTGGGGGAGGCCCTGAGCACGGGCTGAGCCTCGCTAATGCAAGCTGCCGTTAAGTGGTTAGCTGCTAATAGTGTTTTCCTGTCCTCCTAATGGAAAGAAACAAGGGTCAATGCTCAACACAGAGACACACACACTCTTCAGCCAAGCGGACCTCCACTCTCAAAATACTTACAGGATGTCTTAACTGCCGTTGCCACAGTAACAGTGGGAAACCACAAGGGTGTGAACTTTTCAACCCGAGCGTCTCCTGTCATTCTCTGTGTGACGCACGTGGTCCACAATACGCAGGCTGTTGCAGCTCCTGTCCCGATCACTGCCACATTTGGACTTCTAGAAATGTAAATATTCAGCAAGAGTTTAGAAAGTCCTGACGAGCGAGCACGACAGAAACCTGACCTCAGACTCCAAACAAGCTGTCAGAATCGAGCTTTTACCATTTTTGCTCGTTTCGCTCTGCGTCCACATTTTGCAAGAGTTCAGCAGAAAAGCAGCGCCCTTCCACAGCAGCTCAAATGCTCTGTGAAGGTGCTGCAGCACGCGTGGGATCGTGGACCCTTCAGCAGACCTTTTATTCTGAAAGGGCAGAATATTATAATAGAATAATAGAATATAAAAATATAAAAGGGGGAAAAAATACAGTTCTCATCCAGCTGTAACTGTAACACACTGTCACAGTTTTAGGTGAACTGGGATTTTTAGGATTTTTAGATGTTTTGTATTGGGGTGCTTAGTAGAGACCTCACACCTGGGCGGGATCCTTTCAGAACCAAGCCTCTCTACTTGGCGCCTATTGGAACTTATTTGAAAAGCCATTTTAACTTCACTTTTAATTTCAGTGGGTATCAGGACACAAAAATATACACAAGTCAAATCTAACAACCACTTGAAAAGTGTGATGACTTTGCCACAAATGTTTTAATACAGTAGAAGAAATCAAAGATGAGCACGCGTGAGTATGTAGCTGCGAACTGTTCCAGCTTTGCTGCTGTGGTGTATCCAGCGGCAGGACAGAGCGTGTAGCACTGAGGCAGCGTTTTAATATTGCAGTCACTCCTTACTGACACCCTAGTGAACACAGGAGAAACTTAGGTGAGGTTTTACTGGCATTAGATCAAGTATTAAGCGCCACTTGTGAGGAGGAGGTTATTTGAAGCTGAAAGCCTGGCCTCTGCTGAGGGTTCACGCACCTCTACATCCCGTATTTTAACAAGATCTGACACTTTGCATGTTATAGACAGGAGCCACAGTGGTGTGTCTGTAAATGGACGGTACATTTTGAGGCTGAATAAGCAGTAAAGACACGAGTGAATCGTCAAATAAATAAAAAGTCACTTTTAATGGAAGCTCTTCTTTCACACTCAGTCAAGCTTATAGTCTGATCACAGAGAGAGATGTTGGACATTCACCCAGAATAAGACACACACTGGTCAGTTTTATCAGACAAAAATATATATATTTAGAATCTTTACATTAAGCTTGAATCATGAAACGTACACAGAGGAGTGCGCACACCTACAGTCAAACACTGATTTTTTTTTTTTAACTCCTCACACAAGTCTTTTTTTTTGTACCCTGGTGTCAGTGTAGAATTGTTGTTAATCAAATGATGATTTTTTTTTGTTTCTTTTTTTTTTTACAAATGTGCAAATAAGACAGATTTGGAATCCTTCAGCGCTCAGTGTAAAGATAAAAAAGTCCAGGATCCTCAGGAGCAGTGACAGAGCTCTCACTCCACCTCAGCCCTGCCCTCTCAAGTTTAAATACAGCTCCTCGTTGCTTCGCCTTTCATTTTCAAGTAAAGTGCTCCTCTAGCAGAAACCACAAGGCATGAGATCAGTCTCGTATTTTTTCGCCACTGGTTTAAAAAAAACAAAAAAACACAAACCCAACAGTCCAATGGATGAAAAACATGGGAATGTCTTTTTAAAGTACAAAAGAGCTAAAGCCAACGATTGAGAGGCAGTCCTGGCTGTTTGTTGGAGAAGTGACAGTCATACAGTTCCCAGCAGGAAGTCATACAAACTCCAGCTTGCCGTGGCCGCTGTACATCCCCCAGTGCACCAGAGACAGGATCTTGTCGTTGCCTAGGTCGGCCTGCCTCATTTTATCGCAGGTTAGGCAGCAGTTCTCATGGCCCGTCACCGGCACCATGCACTCCAGGTCCAGCTTGGCCACGTGTCCCTTCTTGGTGTGGTGGCCGTGGAAGCTGTAGTGGAGACGCGACAGCATCTGTTGCCGCTGGTCCTGCAGCCGCTTGTTCTCGCTGCGAAGCATTCGTAACGCCAGCATGATGAGCAGCACCAGGATGAGGCCGCCGGCGATCGGCACGGCGATCACGGCCGCCCGGAACCACACTTCTTTGGCTGAGGTCAGCTCCTGAACCCGGGTCACCAGGTTCCTGTTATTGCTGTCTGGCTGGTAGCGGCCATCTGCACACACGCACGGAAAAAAAAAGAAAAAAAAAAAGACCTGGTTAAATGCACGCTCATATGGTTTCCACTGCTCCATAGAGCCTGGTCTTAAAGCAAGTGATTATGTTTGAACTGCTGTTCGGAGCTTAATGAGAAGGAGCTGCTCTGCTCGCCAGTCATGCCAGTAAAGAAACCGCAAAGAGGGAAAATAAGACCGACAGACAGACGCGAACGAAGAAGTGAGAAAGGCCAGCAGGGGCAAAAACAAATGAGTCACCTTGTCCTGAACTGAGAGCCAGAAATTAATTTGAGCTAATAAACTTTAGTCTGTTGTGCTCGGGTTCACGCAGGAGAGCTGCCTTCCTCCCTCTCTGTCTCTCCATGCACCTTTTCACAACTCTATAAGCTGATGTTTCTGCCCAACATGCATATTCATTCTATGAGGCACATTCCAGCTCAGTGGGAAAATTACATGGTGCGCACATTTAAAAAGAATATATCTGATCTCTTTCCAAGTGCTTAAAGGTAAACGGGCTGCTCCTTGCCTTCCCAGGCACAGAGCTGGAACCCATTACAAGTCAAACTAAAGTTCTATTAAGCTGAGGGTGAGGCAGGAGGGGCCGAGGGTGGTCTAAATGTCCATAAACATCAAGTGTTTGAAGAACCTTAGACTCAATGTATTGCTTCTGGAACTGGAAAGAGGAAAACACGGAGTATTTGCTGAAGAGGAATCATAAAATCCCTCCACAGAGAGCAACCATTTCTTTAAAAGCAGCTCGAGAGAAACTGAGATTTCAATTTAAGTGTAAAAGCAAACACCCTGACAGCCAGGAGTTCAGCGCCACTAGCCGGTCTCCGTTACCTGTCGAGTCCCTGGTGTGCGCCAGGTCGTGCAGGCCTCTGTAGTTGCACATGTCGTCGTGGCAGCACTCCAGCATGGCGCCTCCGCCGAGGGCGTCCACGGCCCTGTGGCTGCTGCAGATGTCCGCGGCATTGGCGACGGGGTCTAAACACCCGTGGGTGAGGGGAGAGTTCGCGTTGAGCGGGTCCAGCACCTTCGTGAAGCAGGCGTTCAGTTCTGATTTGCACATGTATCCGGTGGCCACACAGTGCGGGGCGTCACAGTAACACCTGATTTCTCCTAGAAGTGAGAAAAGGGCAGCGTTAGGGAAACCTGTGCTGTATATCAAACTGCTACATTTTATTTTCTCCCCTATTTTTTTATTAAACCCATGTCTGCTTGTACAAAAGACTATTTTACACCAGCTGTGGTTCTACTTTTTCCTGTGGTGCACACCCCCCCCCTCCTTTTATTTTGAAACCTTGCTCTGAAAGAATCTGCTAAGCCTTGCATTAAACAGCCAGGTAACTTTAAAGACCTCACAGGGCATTCCAGTTTTGCTTTTTAAGTTTTCTGTACCTATCCACCAATCACACCTTCATTTAAGTGCTCTGCATTCTAAAACAGGAACCATGTAGCTTATAATTAGTGGTTTGTTCGCTAAAGTCAATTTTTGCAGCCTAAATGGAAGCTAGTAAAGAGAGGAAGAGGAGAGAAAGTTCTTTCTCTTTTTTTTTTGCCAAAGTTTGCACGCAAAGCTTCACTTGTGGTCAGGACTGCCTGGGGGCAGGGGTGTGGTGGGAGTAGGGGAGGTGGGGGTGAGGCAGGGTGCTCTGAGGTCCCATCTAAAGGCGCTTCCAGCAACCTTATCATTACGGCAACCTGCTCTTACGCAGGCCCACTCATTACTTCATCCAGGGCTCCTTTTTCAAAACAGAAATCTGGGCCAAGGATCTGCCCCAACAACACAGAACTTTCAAACTTATATTTATGAACTTAGTCTGCCTTCATACCCTTTGTTATTGTTATTACTATTATTATAACAGCTATTACAGGACAGCAAATGTGAAATGTCACTTCACATACTGTAGGATTACTTTATTTTTCATTTGGTGCGCATGAAAATGAGACAAAGCTCCACATATAAAGTCTCCCCCTTATATTTCCACGCGCTGGATTCAAAAACGAGCCTGAAACATAGAACTGAACCTCTGTGACTGCACCAACCAGCAGCGCAGGAGCACATTCATCAGATCAGTGTTTTCCCTGTGAATGATTGGAGCGGTGGGGCCCAGGCAGGTCATTTGGAGAATATTTCATTAGAAAGGAGAGGCCCCTTTGTGGGCTGAAGGAGGAGGGAGGACTGAGGCTTTTCTAGCCCCGCTAAGTCTTGTATGAATGGCAGCTTCAACATTAGCCGAGTTGTTCCAAGTGTAACCCAGCTGCTAAGAAGTGTATTGCATACCGAAGGATTAATAACAGTGTATCTAAGAGGCTGGGTGTTGTTAAAGCCGGGGATTTAAGTGGGGAAAAAACAGCTATGAGACTGCTACAGAGAACAAGAGAGAAAATAACTGCGGTTGGGGTCGTTTTTGTTGTTGCTGTTATTAGAGAGTCTAAAAGAAGAAAAGTATGTCTGAATAAAACAAACTTTAAATTGAACATCCCCTCGTTGGTAAAATACAGCTTTCTAACTGTGAGGTTTTTGTTAACACTGGCGCTTCAGAAGTCTGGAGCCGTCGATTCAGCCTCGTTTTTATCGCTTCCAAACACTGTTTATCCTCTTTTGAAGAAGCCAACAAAAACGCTCTGTCCACACAGCAAAGTCCACACGTACCTTTGGTCAGAAGAACGGCCATGGCACAGAGTTCCAGTTGTAGCCAAATGGAAATGAAACTGGACTGGCGATCCATTTACACCAAATTACTGCGCAGGAAGAGTCCTCATATATCCAGGAGCAGCAGCAGCAGAGTCCGCTGGGCAGAGAGCGCCGGGACCGAAGAGATTTACGCGGAGCTACGGCGAGAGATGAAGCATTCCTGCGCCAGAGCGCGACAGCTCAGGAGCCTGGCTGGAGCACCAAGGAACCAAAAATAAATAAAGTAAGAAAGAAAAAAAATCACCCCAAAATGTCTCCTCTCCCGCATGGAGCCACGGAGACGCTCGCGAATTTGTTTTAAACGCAGTCCGACATTACCGGAGCGCACAAAATACAGCAGCTTCTTCTTCAAGCGCAGGAAAGGAAGCCAGAAAAGAAATATACTCCGCTGAACAGAGTGAAGTTAACGTTGTCACCGTTGGTCTTCCTCTTCCTCTCTATTGCGCCCGGTCACACTGAAGCATCGCTTTTGTATTCCGGGACCGAAACAGACACTAAACGTCGACTTGCCCGCGGTAGCAAACACTGTAAGCGGCAGGCACGGCCGAGCAGCACAAATAGCTGTGGTCAGTCGGAGCTCCGCCCCCTCTGAGCTCATTGGCCAAGCTGCCGAGGACAAAGTTTATCATAGGACGTGGCAACGAAGCATCCGGTCGTTCTTTTAAAAATAAGGCAAGGAAAACCATTAAAACTTCAAAGGATTTTAAAAAGGAAGATGGCAAAAGAGAAATTAAGGTAACATGAATAAATAATTATATGAAAACATAAAGCATGTTTTAGTATCTAGCAATCTATTTAAAACAAATGGGCTCTCCTATTTATTACTACATTTCTGAATAAATCAGTCGGTATAGTTATACACCGGTTGATGGCAGGATAATATTAATGTAAAATATTAATGTAACTGATGGTAACATTAATATTTTAAACCTTCAACACTATGCATTTTTTAATGCAACCAACTTTTATAATGGAAAATGCAAAACTCGCGCAGCTTTTGCACAGGCCGTTTCAGGAATTATAATTATTATTACTATACAATTTATTTGCTCAGTTTGTTCCAATTAGGTGGCGGCCAACTTCAGGGTTTTATTTTCCATGCCACATCATCTTGATTCCGGTCTGACACTGCTTGTCACTCTCTAGATTGATCACTCCGAAGCTTTAATTCGTCGTTCTCTATTTCTATAATAACATATTCCATGTATCGGTACTGGACGCCACTGGTCCGGGCAGCAGTCACTCCAGCAGGTTAACAGCTCTCCCGCAGACAGTCACACTGTCGCCTGACAGCAATGCAGGTCTTGGATTCTGATCTGTGTTTTCAGTTCCATGGGTACAGCAGATGTATGATTTAATCCTCCTTTTTTCTTTTTTTTTATTCTGCATGACATAAATTACCCAAAGTTATATAAAGAGTACTAAAAGAATCTACCTGAGCGCAGGTAAGTGCATTATAAAACCCAGCTGTCTGTGTGCAGCGTGGACAGCAGCTACCTGCGGTGGCAGCCAGGTTGACGCCGCGCTGAGCCGCTCCCCTTCAGGCTATCGCACTGCTGCTGCTGCAGGAAGGAGCGGACAGTCACTCAGAGAAATTAGCAATCCAAAAAAGCACATGGCGCCACCGAGACGACACGCATACACACAATGCACGCACGCACACACACATACACGCACAATTACCCTTTAACAACTGCCAATGCAAAACATAGGTGTGCGCACAAGCTCTTGCATCCCCAGATGCCCTCTACAGTTAAAATAAATAAATAAATAAGCGCGGATTATAATAATAACAACAACACGCATGTTTTAATTTATGTAAGGAATCATTGAGAGCTCCGTGAGCGCAGAAATAAAACATCCGCAGGCTGTTTGCGGCCAACAGACAGCAGGAGGATCCCGCTTCAGGGAACACAGGAGAATACACACACACAGCTATTAAAGTAATTATCTGCAATTCCACAGAGGCGCCAGTCCACGGCTGGCGTTACATCATTTATCTGTACTGTGAAGTGCGTGAAATTAGTACAATGGGTCAAAGATAGTAGTTAAAAAAATTCTGAAGGCTTTATTCACATGAAGTTCTCATAAAGTTTCTGATGCTGGGCAGAAATGTCAGGAGACCCCACCCCCCGTTTTCTGACCATGACTCCTGTTAATATGAAAAATCTCAGGCTTAACATCTTTTCATTTTCAATCTAATATGGTCAGAATTTTTCCTTTAATAACCCAGCTGCTGGATTTTCCCCACACAAAGCCTGTCTGTAGTGGTGGTTCACGGTTAAATATCACCCCCTGGTGGCCAAAGGTGCTAAGGACAATTTTATTTTACGAGCTCGCGCTGCCCTGAAACACTGCGGCTCCATAATGCAGCGTTTCACACGTTTGCATTTCTAACTATTAGAGGTACTTTTTGTACTTTGAGTAAACCTTTGAGCAGTGATTTACCAGTGAGTGCTGAATGTTTTTGGATGCGTGCTGTTGTTCTTTTAACTATTTCCTGTTGAGGCTGTCTACAAATCAATTAATCACCTAGACTACCATGCTAAAGCACCCAGCTGAGCAGCAGAAACAAACATGCTTACAGCTTGGTACAATAGTTCATTCTCCCCCTGCGTGACAATTTTTATATAACATACCCATTCTAAATAAAATAGCACTAACACTCCACCTAACTTGTTCAGATGTTGCCATATTTTGCTGTAGGAACCCAATATGATGGTGATGGATAGAATGTCAAACTTTAGGCTTCAAAACAATGAATGAGTTCTTTCTGGCTACATGCATCTTTTATATACGGTCCAGACCAGGGCCAAGATAATCCTCATGACATCAGTCAACATGACAACCAGATAGCTGTCTGTGGGTGAAAAACAAGCAGCTGTGAAGCTGAGAGAAGATGGAAAATCAATCAGAGCCACTGCACAAACATTGGCCACAGCCAGTACAACCGTTTGGAACGTCCTGCAGAAGCAGGGGCGTAACAGCAAATCCTGGGCCCTGTACACAATAAAAACCAGGATTTTCATGGGCCCCTCTCACTACTCGGGCCCTGGGTAGTCAGGTCCACTTTTCCCCCCACTACCACGCCCATATTTATATGAAGAGTTAAAAGGTCTAAAAAGCTGCACAATCCTCATAATTCCTCAAAAGGTGCCTTATTGTTTTTATAGATTTTTGGACTTTTCTCGCCGTTACTTGATAGGACAGCAGAGAGAAGACAGGAAAACTGGGAGAGAGAACAGAGGGGGAGAGATGTCCAGTAAAAGCAGACACATTCAACAGAAATATATTTGATGGTTTTTATTTACATTTGTTTTATTTACATTTTGATGATTAGCACAGATGGAACAGAGAGGGTGGAGAGGAGGAGTGGAGGTGGAGGAAAGGTGGAGGGAGGAGCCAAAGGAGGAAGGTGGAGGGTGCAGAGAAGGATGAAAGAAGTTGTAGGTGAGAGTTTTAATGGAGGAAGGTGGAGAAAGGCGGGCAGAGGGGTCTATTGTTCTCCAGGATGTGATGAACAGTTAAACCAGCTCCAGCGACCTCTTTCCCTCTGCTTTGCTTCCTTTTTGTCTCTCACTTCTTCTGGACTTGTCTTGTTTTTCTCGGTCGTGCCAGATCTTCTCGTTTTTCTTTTCCTTCAGCTTCAAGGTTTCCTTCTCTTACAGAAGTTCCTCATTCTCTGCTTGAATTTCATCACACTTTTCCTGGAGATCATTGCACTGTATCTCCAGTTCTCTGGACTTTCTTTCATTCTCTTCATATTTCTGCACATGCTTGCTGTTCTCCTCATGCAGTTCTGCATTTCTCATCTCCAGTCCTTCATGCATCCTCACCAGTTCGTGATGATTTTGCAGTTGCTCTAGCTTCTCCTGCTCTCTCTCTGTGCTCCATTTCTCCAGCTCCTTATACATCTGCAACAAGTTGTTATAATTCTGCAGAACCTTTGTCTGCACTTCATGCTTCTTCTCAACTTGTTCATATTTTC
>JAVDPK010001301.1:1009078-1022233 GCA_034780415.1 Cichlasoma orientale | reverse complement strand
TAAATCACTCACTCCATCACACCACCAGGCACTGTTTATTTTCAGACTGGGAAATGCAGGGCCACCAGAAAGCTGCAAAAAGAATCACTGAACCACTGAAAGCACAGATCTGCACAGAGGGGATGTTTGCCACGCCTGAGTACATGTTACAGTTCACCACGAGAGGGTGGAAGGAAGAGAATCTAGACAGAGTAGATTTGAAGAAAAAAACCCAAACTACATCAACGACAGCGTGTTATGTTTTATGCTAGGCTTCTGTGTAAATAAATGGCTTCAAACATCCTCCTCCGTTTCCATGCAGGTCACACACGCTCAGTGGTTCAGTGACCTACGAACTGACAAAATGAAGCTGTAAAGTCTGCAGACGAGTTAACATGAAGGAAAAGGCTAGCTAATGAACGTAGCCGCCTAGGCGTTGATTAGTCTGGATGTCAAAAGCTTTGATAGGCATGGCTTTCCATGGCTTCAATCTACAAAACATATTTACAACATAGATAATAACATCTACAAGAAATCTACATTCCCCCACCCACCCACCCAACCACCAGCCATGGGTTTTTACAAAACAAAGTCTTGTAAATTGCCCCCCTTCCCCTCATCCACCCACAACAGCTCTTCATCTCTCCCTCTTGGTTCTCCCAGCCCAACGGTCCAAAGCAAACCCAATTACAACTCCTGTGTGTGTGTATGTGTGTTAAGACTGGGCTCAAGAGGAACTGAACAACCCGCTCTCCCTCCAGCTTCTGACTATGTGCAATGGGTCTCCCCCCCCGCCCTTCCCCCATTCTTCCCCAGCCCCCCAACACCTGCTCCCACTTGCAAACCAGAAGTTCTCAAACCATAAAAGAATTCTGATTCTTCAGCTTTTCAAGTTCTTTGATTTGCTGTCTCAGAAACAGTATCCTGTGGGGAGGATAAAGGTAGAGAAAAAGAATGAGTTGTCTGCAGGCTTAATTTACATCATCAACAGGCGCAAACTGCCTCATGTAAAACATGTATTCTCACCTCTGCTCACGCAATGTCGCTTGTATTTCACAGACTCTGACCAAAGACCGCAGGTTTTTGAGCTCGGTGCAGTTCTCAGACATGCAGATGCTGCCCATGGTGTGAGCTTCTTCACGTAGTCTTGATGCCTTTGAGATTATTTGTTACAGACAATTCATTTTAATGACGTTTCAATGAAGATGCAGCCAAAACCTGTTGAAATGTGTGTGGTACAGACCTGCTTCTCTGCATGTTCGGCGGGCCATCCCTGCACGTGTTTGATAAGATTCTCATTGAAGTGGGCAGCCAAAGTGGGGGTGAAGGAGCAGGAGGGTCTGGCTGCTGAGGCGGCGGGTGGAGCGGAAGCTGAGTTGGAGGCGTTGCTGCTGCTGGAGGCGACATGATTGGGACCCGGGGAGGGACTCCTCTGACTGCTGCAATGAGCACAATATCAGGGAAAATGTAAGCACTGTTTATAAAGAAACTGACCCTTTTTTTCAGCAGCATGTTAAGAAGCTGCCTCACTGGGACCCTCTGAGGTAAAATGTAGAACACGAGAACATAAAAGTCTATTAATAAGCATCAGCAGTGTCACAAAACATCATCATGTTTCCATTCTCTGGACTATTGTTACAATCGATATCAACGTGGTAAGATGGTGTAGAAGATAGCTGGGATGATGCCGTGTGTGATATTTTCAGGACTTTGACACTTGAGATGCGCTTGTGAGCAGCATGCAGACAGCTGACTGGTGTCTGGCCAGACGTGTCTGATTCTGTGCTGATTTGCTGCAGCCTGACATTCAGCTGTCCTGGAATGTGATTGTGTTGCGAGGATCCAAGCACAACAAATGTAATTGTTCTGCTTGGTGTTAATGTACATTTCAAACACGCAACACAACGTAAACACAGCACTTTGGGTAGAGCAAGAAACAGTCAACAGCCTGTAATTTGAACCTCATAATGCTAACGCTAGTCCATTAATTAATCATCCTTCGGTGCAGCCATCTGGTGTTTGTTTTCTGTGTACAGACTCAAACCATTTTCAGTGTTGCAGGATTTTCAATTACAGTACCTATTGTATCACATGTGTTTCAACCAAACGCCAACTCACCTGACCAACTCGCTCACTACTGTTTAAAGTAAAAGAAGCTCGACACAGCAGAAAAGTAATCTCACCTCCAACTAGCGTACTCAAGGTGTTATTACAGAACAGAACAGCAGTTTAATCCTTTTTAAATAAAGTGAGATCCACTACATTTAGCTGTAAAAATAGCTCTGTACAGTAACCTGAGGCACTTATGTTTAGAGACTTTGAATTAGTCCCCTCGATTGCCTGATTCATCTGGGACTGTGACATGAAAACCTTGCTCTGCTGCACTTGTAGAATGATCTGTCCATTAATCACAACATGCAGGACTGTTCAAAAGTCTAAAGTCAAAAGTGGACTTTGTTAATCAAACCATGTAATAGTACATTACACAGATGTACACTGTTAAGATCTTGCGAAGTATGGCCAAATGATATACTGCAACATTTTACACATGGTTTCAAGACCCCTGAGATATTGCTTCTGCACAAAAACTGGATAAACATGCTGAACTGAGAGCTCTGCTGCACTCTTTAAACTCAGTATGTTAGCATGGCTACACATCAGAATTGATTTATAACAATATTAGATTTAAGAGAATATTATTGGCTTCAGATTGGTTGGGGAAAAATCAAATCCCCTCCCTCACAAAATCAGAGGCTATGTCAGATGGAAACTGAGTGTAACAAGCTGACAGTTCTTCCTGTAAACTGGGAGGTTTTGGAGGAAACAACTTATTTAATGGTCTGCCCTAATGAACATAAATGTTTTTTTTTTTGAAAGAAAAGCAAAATAATTGTGTAAGATACCGATTAAAGTTTTTAAAAAGAAACCTGAAATCGGCAGATCAGGCTTCACGTCTCCAGCTGAATGTGTGCTGCCTCAAATGCATCTGATTTGAGCAAGATTAAATTTGGAAATAAAATGGAAGAAAAAAATCACACAACCTTCACTAGAGGTGCTTATCTCCAGTTCTCATTTATCACTGAAACCTCTGATCAAATGACTGGCGTTTACACTAAAGCCACAGCTCTAAAAGAGTGACTTTTGTGATTAGTTTTTAAAATATCTCTGCGAGTCTGCATCTACAAGAGATAAGCTCAGCGGAAAATCACATTTAAACTTGTTCACACCAACACCAAATAAATCTTCACAGCAGTAATGAACACCTCTAATCAAATTAACCACACGCTGGTTCCCCTCTTGGGAACTGTTGCACAAAATAAATTAAGACAGCCAAATGAATCAAGGAGCAACTCACTGTTCCATCACCAACCAGCAGATGGCGCAACAACACCACAAAATTGAGACAAACAATGTTCAGCTTTTGTGAATGGACATAATTTGGTTGATACAGAATTTCTACTGTCTGTAGCAGCTGTAGATAAAATCAGTGCCCATAGACCAACAAGTCACATCTGGACCCACAAAAAGCACACTTGTTTCTGTCAAATTTCCACCTGCTCATCAATCCCCTTATAATCATACTTAATCCAAAAAGAAGAATTAGGATAAATAAATAAAACAAAACTTGGTCTGAAACAAACCCTTGGCGCTGGAGAGTGCGTGGGGAAGCTGTGGTAGCATCAAAACTGTGCTGCTTATCGCTGGAGAGGGGCTGCTGGGATGTGGGCTGGGAGTGAGATGCCTGCTTTGCTGATGGCGTGCTCACCTAAAACATAATAAGTAAGACAGAATGTGTCAAGGCAGCTCCTATTATTTCACTGGAACTACTGCTACACAGAGTGTCAGTCTGTCTCATATGCTATGTATGAAATAGACTGACAATGTGAATCATGACTGTAGATGAATATTTTAATAAATTCAACAGACGTTCCCCTGAAAGCATTTCGTGTTCATGACTGCAAACTTTTATTTTCCCTGAGAAAATCTAATATTCACTTAGACAAAAGTTTTTGCTACCTACCTAATCTATATGCATTTTGTATCTTACTTTTGGCTGTGGGATGACAGGCTGCGTGCTGAGGAGGGGCTTTAGAGGACCAGCGTTGGTCTGCGGTGTGCTGATCCTCGGAGAGACATAGGACCTTGGTGATGAGGCGTCTGATGTTAATGACATTGGTGACTGGTTTGATTGCTGAGCTGCTTGATATAAACAAAACAAGATAGACAGTTTCAGGGATCAAAACAACTTTTATGTAACTCACAGGAAACACACAGGAAGCTGATTGAGTCATTACACAACACATAAGAGACAACATAAGCACACAGTGGTGGTATAGAAATATGAACGGGTTTCATTTACCTTGGTTGGAGAGCTGAGCAGCTTGAGAGAGGATAGTAGTGATATTGAAAGCTGATGGTCCAGCAGTAAGGATCTTATGGAGCATCGACTGTAATGAAGCTTGTGTGACAGCAGCCGTGAGAACTGCAGAGAAAAGCAAATAGACACATGGTTAGAAGAGATGAAACGAGTCCTACTATAAGTACAGCTGCTGCTGCACTGCAATCACTTAAACTCAGATGTGTGTCTCCTATGAATGTCACTTTGCTTTAACATGATACAGTGACACAAGCTAAAAACAGAACTTCACAATCATTTGGGTAATAACAGTTAACAATTTAAGACACAACAGCTGATCATTTTTCTTTTTTAGGGAACTAAACTGGTATAGAAATTAGAATCCAAAGCAGAGTCCATCAGCTGTGCGTTTACAGGAATGTTTCGGGTGGAGGAGAGAACCGAACTGTGGTGACAGCAACAATCAGTTATTTAGCACAAGTGATCCTGTTAATTAACTGAGAGCAACTCTATGCTGTGCAATATGACAAAACATATGTCTCCATATGCCTGCTGCTTTGGTCATCACCGGCATCTCTGAAGAGTGAAACCCACATGTGAGGTGATAAATGCAAAGAATTATGGACAGTTGGCCCTTCCCATTTATTAATTTTTTTGTGTCTTAAAATATATATACCCCTCAAAAAATTTAAAGGAACACTTTAAACTTTGGGATATTGATCTGGTCAGTTAAGTAGCTGATTGTTAATCAGTTTCAGCTGCTTTGGTGTTAATGAAATTAACAACAGGTGCCACAGAGACGCAACAATAAGACAACCCCCAAAACAGGAACGGTTTTACAGGTGGAGGCCACTGACACTTTCCCCCGCCTCATCTTTTGACTGTTTTTCCACTAGTTTTGCATTTGGCTAGGGTCAGTGTCACTACTGGTAGCATGAGGTGATACCTGGACCCTACAGAGTCCAACTCTTCCAGGATGGCACATCAATATGTGCCTTTGCCAGAAGGTTTGTTGTGTCTCCCAGCACAGTCTCGAGAGCATGGATGAGATTCCAGAAGACAGGCAGTTACTCTAGGAGAGCTGGACAGGGCCGTAGAAGGTCCTTCACCCATCAGCAGTATCTGCTCCTTTGTGGAAGGAGGAACAGGTTGAGCACTGCCACAGCTACAAAAATAGCCTCCAGCAGGCCACTGGTGTGAATGTCTCTGACCAAATAATCAGAAACAGACTTCATTAGGGCGGCCTGAGGGCGCAATGTTCTCTAGTGGGCCCTGTGCTCACTGGCCAGCACTGGAGCCTGACTGGCATTTGCCATAGAATACCAGAATTGGCAGGTCCACCACTGGTGTCCTGTGCTTTTCACAGATGAGAGCAGATTCACCCTGAGCACATGTGACTGCCGTGCGAGGGTCTGGAGAATCTGTGGAGAACATTATGCTGCCTGTAACATCATTCAGCATCATCAGTTTGGTGGTGGGTTAGTGTAGCAGAAGGTAATATGGAAATTTGATAACAACATAAAAGAACTACTTTAGCTAACAGTTATTATGCTGTCACAATCCCCCCTCACCACTGGCCACCAGACATTTAATCATACAAAATGTCCCTACATGACCTTTATTTACCTTTGTAAATATGAAAATACATATGATTGCCCAATTGCCTCTATATACATACCCACTATACAACACACCTCTACCTCTCTTCTCTTTCTACTTTGTAAAGCACTTTAAGTGGCCTGTTTAAAAACCAGCTCAGTTCAGTTCAGTCCAGTCACCTAGCAAGGCTGCAGAGGTATTGTAGCGCTGCTTTGATGAGCTGGATCACATATTCAAAAATCAGTCAAAGCTTGACGTTCCCATTATTATGCAGGGTTTACACCATGAGCTGGCACCACAAGGACTCTCCTTCATAAGGCTGCTAAGGAAGGCTCGTGTCGGTATACTCCCAACATAAGCATGGAAAAACTTTCCATTACCGTCTCAACCTGACACTGGAATTGGAGGTGTCTATCAAATTCATGCAGGGTGACTTCTAGTGGCCTCTAGCAGCCATCTGGTACATTGCAACACCTTACAGATTCAGAAAAATCTGTGCGGTCATTCCTATTTTTACAATTACTGCATCTCATCCCACTATGACAGCTGCATTTTTCCTTTATGTGTGACATGATCAGATGACATGTTCTTTTCTAGCATACCCTGGCTGTGAGGCATTCTTCATCCAGACAGCAGCTATGCAAACAGCATAGCACTATGACAATGTCAAGTTAGTACTCTACTCAGACTAACAAGACAGATTATGTCAAAGCCTCTGACACAAAGCTGTCAGACCAGAAGGTGATAACAGTACAGTTTATAATTTCAGTGTTTCCCTGTACCCATCAATCACTGTCTCTGCTGCTAGCTTGTCATTAAGACAAGTTGAATGTGTCATGTGGATCTTAAATCTGTGTTTCCTCTTACCTTCATTGATTTTTGCCATGTCCACACTGGCATTATTGAGCTGCAGGGCAGTCTGAAGTGCTGGGAGAAGCTGCCGAAGCAAGTTGGGGTCCTGGAGGAGTGGAGGAGCTGGGGATTGAAGGACTGGGGACACGGGCACCGTAGATGCCGACGATCCAGGGGGGCCCGATGAGGGATTCAAGCTCCCAGAGCCTGATGATGATTGAGACTGGGTGGCAAGTGCTGCTGCAGGCTTCTCCACCTGGGCTGACTCTGTGGAGGAAAATGATAAAGATGCTGTCTCAAAGAAGAAGTCTTAAATCCAAGTTCATGGTCCAACAGAAAACATAAAATCTTGTGCTAAAAAACACAGCATTCATTTGAAAAAGGCCTGTCCAGCAACACTCATTCAGTTTCTAGCACAGGGTAATCTGCCAGTAAATGCAAGTAAGCCAACATTTACAGTGTGCATGTAAATGCTGCATGTATATCTTGTGGTTCTTGTGATCTAAGAGTACTTTAAATCACCGTGTTGTGGCATTTGATTAGGCTTTATATTTTCCACTACTCCAGCTAAATTTTACAGATTGTCTTTTGCTGTCTCGCTGGAACCCTGAGCCCTATGCCTACAACTCAGAGCCCTGTGCATGACTTTCACAGTATGACTGCCCATTAAGGGGGAGCAATAATCTGAACAAAACTAAACCCTTTTGTTTTGATCCTTATATATATATATTTTGCTCTTGCAGCAAGAACTCAGAATTGATTTTTTTGTTGATTTAGTTGTTTATATTAAACATGGCACAAAACAAAAGTGAAAAGGTAATATTTGTTTTATTGTTGCAAATGTAGAAAAATTATCACAATTCTTTTAAAAATCACTTTGTAACTTAAATGTTTTTGAAAGACTTCGTAGAACAACAATGTGGAGATTCACACCAGCTTTTGTTTTATTTTAATAAATCCTAAGATGAGTGCAGAAATGTCAGCCTTGACTGATAAATGTGAGTGTGAAAGCTACAATTTTTGCACTACTGGTAGTGTATACAGTTGAAGACATTTGACAAATTTGTTACAGGCAGTAGCTACAAGCTCCATAATAATCGCCTTAGTTACTTGTTTGAGGTTTGTCAACCACACAAAAATGTGTATACCTGCCTTCATATTAAAATGTATCACTATGCAACAACTGCTAGCAAAAAAAAAGAAAAAGAAAAAAAAGAATGATGATTTTATGGACACGGGGATTGCTACAGTGATGTTATGTCAATTCAATGCATAATCATGCATGCCACTATTTGATGATTTTGTGTCTTCACATTAGTGCTTTTGTGGAGGACAATTTTTGCCACTTATTTTGCCAACTTAATCTGCATCCTTGATAAAGAAGTTCAATATGTTAACTTTAATTACCTTGTAAAGCTAAACTACTGAAAAGCACTAAAAGGTGGTTTCTCTTTCATTTTGTCGTTTTAAGAAAGAGTTGTGAGCGGCACACAGACATTCACAGATGGGAGACTTATGTACGACTAGTGAGCGTAGTGCTGTGGAGACTTGGCTTTGTATGGCTGATAAGCACCAGTGTGGAAGCCTGTTTCTGTGTCTGACAAATATCAGAGCTTGCAACCTCTCCTGAAGCAATGTTAGGTAATCTTAATGCCACATGTTGTTCACCCTGATCATTTAATAGCGTATGTTATGGCTGCCTGTTTGTTCATTTAGAAGCTGCAAAGCATCTTTCATGTGATTGCTTTAGTTAGGTCCCACAACCTGTCAATCTTGTCCAGTTTAAGACAAAAATTCCCAACAGGTAATTTTTTACAACGAGCAAGTGAGTGCTCACAATCCTTTAAATACATTGGCAATTACTGTCTGCTGGAATGACGGTGGATGGTTGGAAAATGTTAACACGAACAACTCAAAGTGTATGTTGTGTTTCTGTGAATCAGAAGGATTTAATGAGGACATCTGTCAGGTGTGTCACATATTCATCGAGAGGAAGTGGTATAAGGAGTGGTTAATAGATATTCAGAAATAGGTTATTTGTGATAAATGACATCATTCAGCAGCAGCACACATCTTAGTACACCACTTCACTCAAATGCTCATTTACTCATCAGAAGATTACAACTGACAAAAGTTCAGCAACGTTTTGCCTGGAACTACCCTGGAGCCGCCTTGCTTGAAGTCCTATCACAATAATACAAGAGATCTACACAAGGAAATCTTTTATCATTACGCAAACATACAGCATCAAGACCAGTCCACCCAAACAACTATTTCCATCTACACACAGACATGTAAACACAGGGACAATAGGCAGACTCAGTAACAGATTGTGGGGATTTTTAAAGAACACAAAATCTCACATGTTGAATAGGTGTCTAAAACACCTCTTTAAAACTTTATACTACACATTTTTTTCATATCGGCATTTCACATTTAAAGTTAGCAAAGGACAACACAGTTATGCAGTGATTAGGACTGTGGCCTCACAGGAAGGAGGTCCTGGGTTTGAATTCACCGGCTGGCTGGGGCCTCTCTGTGTGGAGTTTGGATGTTCTCCCTGTGACTGCGTGGGTTTTCTCCAATTGGTGTTAACTGTTGATTCTAAATTGGCTGCAGGTGTGAATGTGAGCAATAATGGATCTCTCTCCCTCTGTGTTAACCCCGTAAGAGAATGGAGACCTGTCTTGCACCCTTCCTCTCGCTCTAGGACAGCATTGATAGGCTCCAGCCTGTCCATGACCCTGAACTGAATAAGCGGTTATGAAATGGAATGGATGATTAGTGGGCCAAAGTGACATTTTTTTGGGTGACTCCAGTTCTGCAAAACTCAACCCCAGACAAAAATAAAACTTCACTGTTGTTAGGTTTAGGTCTCTCTGTGAGTCAGTGTAATCAGCAAAAGAGTGTTTATAAGACGCATAACTCTCTAACACCACTGTAGTCTATAGATGTGACTGTAGTTCCAGCATCTCAGGAGTGAGTTCCCTTCTCACTCCCTGTTCTTTCAGTCCTCAAATACATATTCATCAGAGATGTGAGAGACTAGGTGACTACTTGATTTAGTACTGTTCCTAGTACTTCAGTATTGCCCTTGCTATTCAGCAACAGAAATTATAGTCTATTAAACTAAATATACTTTATTAATGTCCAACACCTGTTTTCTGGGTCCAACATGTTATGCAGCCACCAACTATGGCTGCAGACCCAGCAGATGGCAGCACCAGTGTATCTATGATGAGAAGTTGTGAACATAGAAGTTGTAAAGTCAGATGGATTACAGCTGCATTAACCAGCGTGATTCTGCAGTGGGAAATAAACAGTTTGATGTACACTGTGTCAGAATGAACTGGAATACAACCACTCGAACAAAGCAATGCATCACATTCAGCACAGGCGAGTGAACGCCAACCCGCAACAAAAGAAGGCCGCTGGTGTTAGCACAGTTAGCGACACTGAAACTATACTGATACTGTGTGTGTGCACGGCATAAAGTGCATATGTTACACACACATTAGCATTTAAAATATGTAACAATTATTGAAGAATGTGAGTGTTAGAATGTAGTTGTAATGAACAATGTGTCTCTGACTTAACAAACTCGACTCACCTTGGCTGACCAGATGTCAAAATAATAACTAATTGGATGAACTGAGCCATGTCCCACCAACCTAACTTCACAACAGTTATTAATGGATTTGAACTTAATTAGTTTTAGATCACCGCCACAATACACAGCTTAAAACCACAGCAGCACTGTTTAGTCATTTGCAGTCTCAGTTGTTTGACAAAGAATTCTTTAGCAATGATCCAGCAAAGATGGACTCATCACTAGTCAACACTGATGAACCAATCTTTAAATGCATTTTATTTCAATTTGTTATGACCGTTATGGAACTGGATAACTCTCTCCCAATCCAAGCAAAAGAAACACAATATAAAAAAAAAATATGTATACAAAGCAGTTGTGCTGTAGTATGATCATACATGGCAGACTGTTTAGAACAATGTGTTTTGATAGTGTATGGAGTACTTACTAGGACCAGTAAAGCCTGGGGCTGCCGATGCTTGCATAGCCTCCCTTCTGTAGTCCCTGTCCTTGGGGAAACTGTTGACAACAGCAGTCTTTGTTGCCTCTTTTTGCCTCTGTTCTCTATAAAACACAACACCGACTAATTGCTGCAATCTTTATGTGACAATATTGTGACAAAGTTCCAGCCTTTAAAATGAAATACTTTTAGCTACAGAGATTTTAGCTACCTCTCCAGCCATTCTTTGGGCTTCTCCCACTGGGACACTTCCGTCCTGCAGTTGTAATAGTATTTCTTTCCAGAGGAACTGATGTGCTCTGACCAGTCGTCACCAGGTTCATAAGGCTGAGAAAAGAAATACTCAGGAACACAAGGCCAACGAGACAGAATGCAATTTTGCGTGCGTGTGTGTCTGTGTTGGGAGGGTCTGATGCAAGAGCTTGTAATGCAATCTGAAATGTACAAGAGATATTGGGATGAAAGCAGAAAGCCTAGGAAGGCTGTTTGCAGAGAAGCTTTGTAAGTGGGAGGGAAGGCTTATTCTAGAGACAGCTTTGATTGTTATGGCACCAGACCGAAACTGTTTGCTTTTTAAAACATTGCTGTATTGTCACTAAAGTTTTGCTCTTCATTTCCAGTATTTAGAAATAACTTTACAATCTAATCCTGCATTTCCATCATGCATTATGGTGCCATTGTTTGCATCAGTACTGTGAGGTAAATGTACAGAGAAGAACACAAACTTAAAGCTTTTTACTAAAAGACTGGAAATAACTTAAAATAAAAGCAGGAGTATGAGTGTAAGTGAATTGTGGTTTAAGAATGTCAGAGTGGAACTTGCATTAAATGCAAATACAACAAACTTAATTTCAAACCTGTGAAACTACAGATTAGCAGGTACTACTGCCAGGAAACAATTACATCTATTGCACAGGATAAACAGTGTTTAGTCCATTACAGCCTCCTGTGCTAAGGAAGAGCAATACTTACTGTGTCTGAAGTCTTGTTGGGGTTAGAATGTGAATTGGAGCTATGAAGGGAACTGTGGTTGTGAGAATTTTCCTGTGGAGAATAACTGGTCCCTGCAATGAAACACAAGCAGAGGGAGAGATCCATGAGTAACAGAAAACAAACAGTCAAAACAATAAAATGCCTAGCTTGCTGACATAACTGTGAATGCCTGGATGAAGCTGGTGTCCTGAAGCAGAGCACTGTAGAAAGCATCAATATTCTCTCAACTAACTTGACTTTCAGTTTGTACTTTAACATTTTAATTCCATTAATGTAATAGTGTTTTAATGGTTTGATTTATCGCACCTACCTGGCCTAGCAAATAATCCTAAATTTAAAAATCTCAGTATTAAACTGCCTGCTTAATAAATCTATCAACATTATAACAGGTAACAAAACAAGTACCACACTCAAATGGCAACAGTGTACATATTTTCATCTCTATCCAGCTATTATTAGATGCTACAAGAGTGTGCATTTTGGGATAATATGCCATAACATTTTTAAACTGCTTTGTATGAGGCAGACCACAGCATGGGTGACAGACAGGCCTCTGGTGATTACTGTTTTTGCACATACAACACAAGGAGTGAATGACTCAGTGAGCATCACTCTGCATAGACTAGAGTCTTTAGCAGTCTGTGCACATACAGGTACTTCCACCAATGTGATATGTCCAGTAATGCAAAATAAATGTTTCAGTTTGTAAACTTTACCAGATTCTAAACCATCTGATTTAATAGAGCATTTTACTATAAAATCTGACTAGCATCAGGGTTCTAGCCAGCGGTCGATCGCCCGGCACTATGCCATGCTGATGTCGTCTTGCGCCAGGCTGAGAATTTCATCGGTTCGCAATCAAGCAGGCGTGCAACCCCCGCATGCCACCCTGTCATTGATACCAGACTGATTTTTTCCCCCTCTGGCTAGATCGCTGCACTATAGTATTATTTCACTCTAATTTGCAATCTAGCATCAGGCACAGCCAGTTTTGTTCACAATGTGCACGCGCTATCTCGTGACGATCCTGTTCACACTTGATTTTGAGGGGCAAAATAGTGACTGACGTGAAACCATGGGGGAAGTAGAAGAAAAAGGGAGCTGACAGGACAATTTTGGGCTTCCTATTAAACATAAAAATCCCAGGAGCTTGTCTTGATGTCTTCATAGACTCACAAGGATAACACACTGACGTTTTGCTTAAGTACTGTAACACAAACTAGAGGGATCCACACACCCTATAGTCATCAAGGCTACGTTCACACTGCAGCCTGAAGTGACCCAAATCCGATTTTTTGTGAAATCCGATTTTTTTTGCGTGGTCGT
>JAVDPK010001301.1:960428-985280 GCA_034780415.1 Cichlasoma orientale | reverse complement strand
CACACACACACACACACACACACACACACACACACACACACACACACACACACACACACACACACACACACACCGTACAGCACAGCTCCTGCTCCCCCAGCAATTACAGTGTGCCTTGTGGCGTGGACAGAGGGAATACAGGGCCCTTGTGCCCTGCAAAGTCAAGTACGGTGACTCGGAGCTTGACACTGGCTGACAGCGCCAAGCCTCTGACTGGGCAACTCAGCACTGGGCCAGCTGCCTCTGCCTCCCAGCTCAGCCACTGGTTTTGCATACTTTGAATGTGCATATCATGATCAGGCAGGTGCGTGTGAGTGTGTGTGTTTTTGTCTCACACAATTCCTTCATAACCCTTATTGCTCTGCCTTGATATGAAATAGCTCACACCCTTGTGTATCTTTAATCCTGAAAGCAGATATGGCTATCACGTAGAAGAGGAAGTGCAGCAATGTTTAAAGGAAACAGTTCATTTAAAAAAAAGCTGCATTTCAGTGGCAAACATTCCATTCCATTCAAGGTTTTTCCTAGTTTAATTATTTAATTATTAATAAACCTCGCTGCTTGCTGTCAGGCAGTGTCTGCACCATGCCCTGTCATTCATTAGTGATTTTGTCAGTATTCTTAACACATTTTTTTGGTGCTTTGGCTGTGAGTGAAAAGGAAAAAGTAAGAGGATGACCTTCTTTTCCTCATGGTTCACTGCCACCGAGGGGACTTTCTGAGGAGCTGACATTCCTCTGTGGTTTTATCTACAGTTTTGGTCACCTATTGTGCTCTCACTGGGAATAACCCAGTTCTTTTTTTTCCTTTTATTTTAAAATCTTGCCTAGAAAAAGGTGGGAGGCCTTTAGTCTGCATTCCAGAATGGGCAGGGAGAGTCACTTAGGAGACTTTGATTTTAAGTATTTTAGTGAGTTTCATTACTCCAGCCTGTAACAACAGCCGAGCATCATGACAAGGGGTTTCATTAAACCAGGCTTGACGTGGTTCATGGGTTCATGGACTCTTCAGTGATTACTGAAGGTGTCGAGGTGCAAATGTTTTCCACCTGGATATTGTTTTGACTGGGGTGACCTGTCTGAATGCCTGTAGCCAGATGATTTTTTCTTTTGTTTTTTGTGCACACGGTTCTGGAGTGTGGTGCGTGTGGGAGCGGCAGAGGTCAGGGTGGGGTCGAAGGCTGCGACTCAGACGAGGCTCAGTGTAGGAGAGTTTGTTGGTTGTCTGAACAGGTGTCTCCGAGCCTCAGCTCTGCATATCTCACATTCCCAGGGTTTTGTTCCTGGCTTGGATGGACACTGAACTGGGGGAGGGAGGTGTGGGAACTAAGAATGCTATGCGTACAAGGCTCAACTCCCAGAATTCACCCTGGCAACCTGCTGACAGAGACAAACGCTTCCTGTCACTGCGACAGCCTGGTCTGTGTTGATGAGAAACCTGCCAGCGGCCAATGCGCTGCCCACAGCCAGAGACAAAGCTGAGATTTGGTTCAGAGCTGCTTGTCAGCAGGGAGGCTATTTTCTTGGGGCTTAAGGGTGGATGGGATACAGTGGTTTAAGACTCTTAATCCACGTATTAGTTTGGATTACTATCAGCTCACTCAGAGTCTTGAGAAATTGCCTTGTCTGAAGACAGTGCGTTGGAGTTTGCCCAACCACTTTACATGTTATGAAGGATGACCCTCTAGGCCTCCTGCAGGGGATGCTTCAGGAGAGTGGGGTGTTGGGTTTGCTGTTAAAGCTGCAGGTTTTTAAGTATCTCTGGGTCTTGTTCATGAGTGAGGAAAGAGTGGCGCAGAAGACCGAAAGATAGATTGGTGTGACACATGCATCATCTAGTCTGATGTTGTGTGGAAAAAGCTGAGTCTAGAGGCAAAGCTGACAATTTGACTGATCAGTTTAAAAGCCCAGCTTAATCTATGGCCATGAGTTGAAGGTGGCAACTGAAAGAAGGCTGTCTGGACTCACCCCTATGGGCCCTGTGAATCCCTGAGCTTCTGTACTGATACATCATTAAAATGAGGGGTAAGAACTGCAAAAAGTGAGGGATGCACAACCAGCTAAAGACATCAAAACGCGGGGTGCACCAGCAGATGTGACATCACAGAGTATATATAAATGAATATGTTTATTAATTGCTGTTTTCTTCTCAGCCATATTCTTAAACACCTCCAAGAGTCACCTATCTTTAATTTGAGAATTAATTCAATGTGTATGGAGAAGCAGTAGGCAGGGTTCTTCTAATTTTGGATGCAGCATGCAGTTCTTCTCATACTGAAGTGAAGCAAAGGACTAAAGAATCCAGAGAGTGATAAGATAGCCTTTATGTTATGTTGTCGTGGACTCTGTGATTCTGTTTCAGCAGTACTAACTTGCTGTGAGTTTGCTGCCTCTTCATCAGGCGTTGTGTTCTCCCTGCTCAGGTCTCTGAGCGCTGCCTCCTGACATATTGAGGCGAACCTACTTTACAGCCAGCCATTGCTAAACTTGGCATCATATGAAATATGAATACAAGTATGTTGTTGCACTAGCTTAATCCATTTATACAGTCCAAAGCCAGACTGATCAAAATATTTTTACACCGCTCACGTAGATTTGTCAAGGGTCTTAAATATCATATTTTCCATGATCGCACATGTTGCAACCCCTGTTGTAAAACTGACATCTGCGAAGTGATAAGATTATTAAATCGAGCTTCCGGGAACTAGGCGAACAATTGTGACATCATTAGAAGCGATCCTCGCTGACTCAGTGTGTCCTGGTTTTTTACTACATCACTGCAAGCAGCACATATACTGAGAACAGGCTATCCAATGACACATCAATCTCTCCATCTATTCACCCCATCTATTCTTTCATTGCATCATTCATCCATTTGTCTATTTGTCCCTCAGTCCTGCTGTCTATCTTTCTCTAATCTCTGAGTCTGCAGTGGACTTGCGTGCCTTCTGCTGCTCTGCTGATCCCAGATGGACACATTAAAGTGATGTGCTCTGCAGGGTCCCTGGCAGGGGTCACAGTTGATGAGCATTAGTGATGCTGTGTTCTTATGCCCCTGCCTGCCTTGCAGAGGTGTAGAGTTTCTCTCAGTACCACCTAAGCCTCCGCTGTGCTGTGGTGGAATGAGCGCACCTAGCAGATGCCAGCTATCAGACACCGACGGTCAACTGCGTCACATTCCAGCTCGTGTACATGAAACGCTGCGCTCACTGCGCAGGCATGCTGCCCTCCTGAATCACTGTGGACCATTTTTTGATGGAGAAAATAGAGAGACTGAATGAATGACATCAGCCAGTGAAAGCAAGTCAGACCCTGAACCCTCAGGGAGAAGGTCAAGACACGTATTATTGTACAAAGGTCTAAACATAACTGGTGGGAAAGTGGTACTTTGTTATATGGGATGCTGTTTTCTTCTAGGTTTTGGGCATGCACAATTAAGACGAGCAGTACACTACTTACATTCCTTTACAGCTTCATCTGTTGGCCAATTTGATTTGCATTTAAAGTCTTTTAGCTAACAGGCATGTGTACTATAAGGTATTACTGCAGAAATTCTACATGCACCAAATGCTTTATCATATTTATGTAGATTAGATGGTTGTAGGTGTTGTTTAAAACTTTACTTGAAATGGCTCACGTGAAGGCATACTGTATGTCTCTAAGAGCTTGTAACCAATTTGTCTGCAGTCAGTGAAGGCTATAGCCTTACATAGAGAGGAAGAGGGTACACTTGACTGACGTCAGGCTTATTTGTCAAACAGTGTTTTATTGATGAGGGTTTTCCATGCATGGCCCCTGCCTAGTGTTACTACGCCTGTTCCGCTTATGGCAGCCCTGTGAATAATTCACCACACTCGGAGCAAATAGAACTAAAACAGCCTAAACTGTGCACTTGTTTGGGGCTTAGCACAGTAAATGTGGAGGATTGCTGTAAATTTAGTTGTGTTTGTATTCTCTTTGCACGTGACCTTAATGACTTTTCTGGATCCAAATATGAAAACAGATGCAATCAATTTTTTTTTGCTATTTGACCTTAAGGCTTCAAGTTTACACCATCGGCATCACAGGATCTTTGTCAACTGTCAGTGATGAGTATCCACTGCTGTATTAATGGCCCACGTGGCTGCAGTATTCATGTAGCCTGTGTTGATATTTAAGAGTGTTTTGAGAGCTTAGTTACCAAACACTCACCCTGTGACCCGTGATTTCCTTCCTTGCCTTTATCTCTAACAGCAATGGTAACTTGTTGGGAACTTGAGCATTTGATATAATTCCTGTAAGGCTAATGAAAAGCCATTTATGATGAAACACACAACACGCTGATGTCAGCACCATCTTCCTTGCTTGCTGCTGTAAGAGTCTCAAATAACAGAACTTAGCACAACTTGTTTTCCAGCAAACTGCCATTATTTTTTTGATGTTCCATGGTCAAGGGTCCTATAGCGCAAGGTCACAAAATAAGTCAACTCAGCGTATTTCTTTTCTTCTGCTACATTGTGCTTTCTGGTAAGGGATCCAACTTTCACCACAGCTCCTCTTGTTTTCTTAGCTGCTGTTGATTTAGATCAAACAGTGTAAGGTGAGCTGGGTTGCAGAGCAGCTTGCAGATTTGCAGCAGTTGTGGGCAGGCTAAAATAACAGTTTAAACAGCGTGCCATATATAAACTTTACCAGTTGGCTGTTTAGAAGAGCATGAGCTAAGCCATCCATTGATGTGGGCTGTCATTGGCCTGCTAGAGCTAATGCTATTGTTGATGTAGTGGATGCATTTAATTAAACCATGTTTCATTTCCAGGTGTCACTTAAGATGTCGTTCCCCTCCTTGACCTTGCTGCATTGTAAGCATTGATATGATGAGTGGCAGGAGGCTTAGTAATTTGGTATGCTGGCACTCTGTGACTGTGGGTGGCATCTTGCACAGACCTCCAGAATGGTGCTGATTAAGCTAAGAGGTTTTTTTTTTCTCCTGCTGCCTGTTTTCTGTCAGTTGGTAGGGACTCTTTCCAGAAAGCCATGCTGGTTTTCACGGGTAAATCCCCCCTTTGTGTGTGGGGTGTCTCGAGTAGTGTCAGCTGCAGCTTTCCACACTTGTTGCTGCAGTCTCCTGCCACCTCCTTCTGGCTACAGAGGTAGCAATCTCAGCTACACTCCATTACATGTAAATCTTTGGAGGCCTGCGTGTGTGTGTGTGAATGTATGCTTTTGTCTCTGAACTGGCAAGCATGTTCTCAGGCTTCTCTGTGTGTGTGTTTGTGTGTGCATGTACTGGACAGGCACTCATTCATTCATCTTTAGCCCACTAGGCCCACTCTCTGTCTACTCCCTTGTTGCTCATTGAGTGCAATTTGGGCAATTTAACTGTGAATACCCCTTCACAGCCGTCTAATAGGACCATTAACTATGCAATCTTCACTCTTTGATGGCCCACACGATAAAGGCTATTCAATCTAGATGATGGCAGACAAAGGGATTGGATTATAACCTATTTAAACCAACGGGTAAGTACTCTCGGCTCTGTTAGTCACTTTTTGTTTGCCCATTATGCTGTATGAAACAAGGTTTGGTGAGATCTGGAGGGAAAAATAAACCTAATTCTTTATTTAAATAAGGATTACACAAGTAAATAGAAAATAGGAAAACACTGCATCTTATGCACAATACAGCAGAACTACAGAAATGATCAGAGTAATTTATTTAGCGCTGAGCTTTTGTGACTACAACTGTTCCTGCTGCAGTGTTGTAATGACCGTGATGGTCTGGTATGAACTGCAGCTTTCTGCTTGTGCAGCATATTTCTGTTGTTTTCTACAGTGTTGTTTGGTAAATTTGACACGTGTACAGTCATATCTGACAACCTTTATTTGCTAATATATTGTTGTTTCATATTGCCGTTTGCCAGGTGCCTGCTTATGTAAATTAGTTTTGCCACATTGGACCTAAGCTGCCTTCACATGGCATAGATGATTCAAACCAAGCACGAATGGCTGCAGCAGTCTGAACCTAACATTGCCACAGTTGAAATGAGGTATTTGCCTTTTTTTGGAGAACCATCCTAAAATTTACACAGCTGTAAGCACTCTCTGCCGCCTGTCACACAGAACCTTTATATCAAAGCACTTCTCTGCTAACTTAGCTCACCACTAATTGCTAAGTAACCTTTGAGCTGAGTTCTTTTTTTTGGCTTTGGTGAAATTAAAGTGTGATATTTATAGTTTGCTTTGGATTGTCAGTTGATAACAGAAGGAGTGTGGTGTTCATGGGGCACCATGTGTAGGAGCAGTTTGCTTTCTTTGCAGCGATGCAGGCTGCACCGTAATGCAGTTGGTAGTCTATTTAGATTTGAATAGAGTTTGAATAAATCTGCAAGGGTTTGGGTCACAGGGTTTCTTTATGATAATACAACTTGTTGATTGATAATATGCTACATAACCTGAGGCCTCCTCAGCTTGTTGCAGTGTTTCAGCTTTCTGTTCAGTAGTGCACCATAGAAGTACTTGTATAACCCAGTGGTTTTTAAAAGCCAAGGCAGACCCATTGTTAGGCCAAAATTTGTAGTGGTGCAATATAGCCTCTGTGTCAGCTGTTTTTTTTTTTAACTGTATTGTCAGATGAAGGCAGCTAGCACGATGCATGCATTCTTTCCCTTTGCCTCCATTGCCTTTTCAGATACTATACAATACGATACAAAAAATCTTCTTCAGCTTGTTGGCACCATGTTAGCATTAGTCAACTTTTCTACCTGAAGGCATATAAAGTCTCAGAGTTTTAGCTTTTGCTTTAGTTTCTAGACACTGTTTTGTTTTGTTTTTTTGTTTTTTCATCTTAGTAGTTAGCTACCATTCCTCCCTCATAAATGTCCTTGTCCTTCCTGTTGTTAATTACAGCCTTTAATAATTTCCTCCATTCGATGACTGTCCAAAGGGTGTTGGGTGTCCTTTGTAAAGGACTTTTTAGAAAATATTTTTAGGATATAGAATTTGCCTCTGTGATGCGAAATGAGTGCAAACAAAGTACTGATATAATAAATTCAAGTTGTGTTCATTACTATCTGGGCAGTTATTAATTGTAATAATATATGACTAATCCAAAATCCCATCGCAAAGCTGGACTAACATATGGTGCACCAGTGTGCCTTGATGCGCCATTTGGGAGATTCTGATACAACATATGAAACACAAATTACTATTAAATGCACGTGATTCTTAAAAAATATATAAAAATTGAAGGTGTCTTACTGACATGGGACATAATAACTACTCAGGTACTGCCAGTTTCTCCTGCAAACCCAGCCTTTTAACAGTTGGTCATTATAATGGCTCTTTTCTGTCAATCCAGTTTCCCCTCTTATTTCCGGGGTCGTTGGCACCAGACAGACACAAAGCAGCTCTTTATTTGTCTGTTTTCAAGTTGCCTCTTCAGCTAATCTGACTGACCATCAGCAGCAGCTTCTGTCACAGACAACGAAAGACAGAGAAAAAATCCTGAGAGACAGCGAAAAAGGGGTTGGGGTAGAGTGTGGAGGGGTGGCATGAAGGGTGATGACTGGACCATTTGGCATCCAGTGAACAGAGGAGTATTGTGTGCCAGTGAGCCACCGTAGAACAGCTTACTTTTATTTATTTATTTTTTTATAAAGGAGGAAAGTGGTGTTAAATCTCCAAAATATCATAGGGAAACCTGTACCTAACCCCAAGATGCTCAGAAGCAATGGACAAGAGAAGGATAATAACCCATATTTATCTAAAGAGCTGCTTTAGGTCCCAGTTAGATTTATTGTGTACTAGCCATTACAGGTGAATAAAAGAATTTACAGTAGATATTTTGGTCTCTTGTTAAAGTGTCACCAAATTCAAGGGCAGTGTGGAGGAAAAGATTTTTCCTTCAGAAAGTGAATTTTGTAATGCAGTTTTTTAGGTTTTGAAAAGTAAATATGAAGCTGCAACTTAGTGTGTGTGCTGAATTTCCTTAACTGGAAAAGTTCGTACAAGCTCCTGACAGTGCTGGATTGAAAACTGTATTAAGGGAACAGAAAACAATAGCTGTTGACAGAGGAGAGCTGTATAGCTAATATAGTGAAATTAATGTATGTAGTCCATATACAAGACAACGGGAGCCATTGTGACATCGCCCATTGGTTTCTGGATTCACCGAGGCTTAGTGCTTTGGAAGCGTTATTTTTTTGGAACCAGATGTTACCATATGCGAACAATATTCCTGTTGTGCAGCTACAAATATGACACTCATGCCAGTCTTGAGGTAAAATTTTAAAATGCATGCTTAGACATAGAGGCCTGCAACTGTGTGAATTTGCAGTGAACATTATATGATAATATAATGTATAAAACATAAAAGCATAGGGGACAGTGCTGAGGTTGGGCCCACCGGATTGAGTGAAAAAAGAAAAAAAAAAAAGGTCAAATATTATTATCAGGCAGAAATTTCATTGTCTTGAAGAAACTGGTTACTGTGCAGGAATTTATGTCTTTAACATCATTTGAATTCTCTTACAATAACATTTATATTCATGCAAGACTGATAAACTCATTATTGCATGTATTTTCACATGATACATGACATTTATTCAGTATCTAATTTAGAAAACTGATGTTTCCCAAACCTTAGATAGGGCTGAGTTTTCAAAGCTCCAACAAGGCTGCTGGCATTTAGACTGCAGAGCAAAGTCAGTAAACACTAAGGAGTGTCTAAGCAACTGTGACAGTAATGCTTTGTTGCTTATGTGCAACTGTGTGTATGCATCACTGAGTGTATTGTGCACACTTGGGTATATTTGCTCGTGTGTTAAAGGTCACTCATCAGTTTTCTCTTTTCTTGTCATTCACATCTGTGACAGCAGTGTGTTTATTGCACTCTTGTCTTGAAGGAGAATTTCTCAATGAAACATGACAAATTCGAGCTGCAGACACCATACAGGCCCTTTGCCACAACATTAAGCTTTTGACTTTCACGATTGGTTCACACATATCCTCATTCATCCCCAACAGTTGTTTTAAAGCTGGGAAAACCTTGATCTATGTGATTTGGACACATGCCAGTGTGAATGAACACAGAACACAGAAAATAAGGATTATCACTGGTGGCACTCAGCATCCCAGTTCCTGTATCAGTTTTCTTAGATTTTAATTTACAAAACTACAGTTTCAACTAGATACAGTGAAGGTTTTGCATTGTTCACCATCCAGGCAACTTCTCTCAGCACTGAGAACAGTAAAGATAGTGGCCAGGTACTCCTCCACTAATCCACTATCTGGGGGTTTTCAGCCAAAGGATGAAGTTATTTCCAAGAAAAACTTTTATCTAGACACATTCATCGTGTGTCATAGTTTTGCAGTGATACGTACTCCCATTTGCACTTGGAGATTGGAAATATGTGGTTAAGTGGTTTGAATATGCTGGATCTAAAGTAAAGTTTCAAGGTTTTTCTTTCTCTTGTCTGTGCCAGCTGATACCAACTTTAGTTGGAAAATGTTTTTATTTTTGTTCAGCATCTGCAGAGTTCATGAACCGGGTAGTTTCCCTCTCAATTTGTGCAGTGACTTGTTTCCCAGTAAGGACAAAAGTGCGGTTTTACTAATTTAAGGTTTGTGTGTGTGGAATGAGGTCAGGAAAAGCAGTGATACAGCAGCACAGTTCAACACACTTTTAGTTGCATTTATGAACAGAGTAACCACTGATACCTAACAAGTTGGTTATACAGTCGTGTTTGTTGAAGTTCACAAGAAGAACCAATATGCAGATACAACATACAGTGGGGGAAACGGTTATTTGATCCCCTGCTGAATTTTACAAAGAAATTAACAGTTTCTAATTTTTTATATTAGTTTCATTTTAATGGAGAGACAGAATATCAGCAAAAAAGCCAGAAAAAAAGATTACATAAAAGTTATAAATTGATTTGCACCCCATTGTGTGAATCAAGTATTTGATCACCAAGCAAAACATGACTTAGTACTTTGTGGAGAAACAAAAACTCTCTATATTCTTAAGGTTTCTTGGCTGTCGCTTGGCAATCCAAAGCTTCAGCTCCCTGAGGTCTGGAGACTGGCTAGGCCACTCCATGACCTTAATGTGCTTCTTCTTCTTCAGCCACTCCTTTGTTGCCTTGGCAGTATGTTTTGGGTCACTGACATGCTGGAAGACCCATCCACGACCCATCTTCAGTGTTGTGGCTGAGGGAAGGAGGTTCTCGTCCAAGATTTTATGGTACATGGCTCCATCCATTAATGTTTCCACCTTTGTACTTGACTGTGTGGATGGTGTTCTTTGGGTCATACTCAGCATTTTTGTGCCTTCAAACTCAGCAGGTCAAGTTGATGCCAAAGAGTTTGATTTTTGGTTTCATTTATTTCAACTTTAGATGGGCCTGTACATGTGCTTTCTTGAGCAGGAGGTTGGTTTGGTTTTGCCCATGGTGGCTGAGAGCTTGGAATGGAAGAAATTGATTCCCATATCAACTTTGATGTCCAGACTTTTTATTTTCTTGAGCCACAGTGAGCGCTTCAGGTTAAACAATATTCAGAACATCCATTGTCTCAGCCCGAGCTTTGCTTTTGCTATTGTTTATTTGAAACTATCATTATTCCTGTGGGTACACTTTAGAAAGCTGTGCCTTTTCTGGCTTCTGGCTTCCTCCTCTATTGTTTAAATTTCTTCAGTTGGTCTTTCTCCTGCTTTCTTGCTTTATCTGTGCAGGTTCTCTCTTGCATCACAATCCCTTTCTCCACTTCATCTTGTGGCAAATGTGTTTTCTTATACAAAGAAGTGGTATGCAGATTGAACGAGCCTGTTGGTTTTGAATTATTCTAATTTACTGATGTAAGTATGGTGGTAAGTTTGTCCAGTGAGCTTGTTTCATGAATCTTGTGGTAACTTAATTTTTTACACAGGGTAAGAACTTTTCTGTGCATATATTAGTGAATGATGCCTATTTGATGGCTTAACACACACACACACACCAGTGAGGGGGATAATAAGTCACAGGTGAACTCAGTCAAGACAATAATAAGGGCAGGAAAAGAACAAAGGAGGGAAATGAAAACACATAGGAAAACAAAGCTTCAAAATAAAACAAGAATTTGCTAACTGAGGGACCAATTAAGTAACTAAACTACAGTTTTACTTATTAATGAAAAAAGAAAACACTTAAAAATGATAAGCAAAACAAGAACTAAGGAGTACGCCAAAAAACCCAAGAATTAACTTACAAAAACACAAAATAAGACAAAAAAAACTAAGGATTATAACAGAGACCATGTTTAATTACTAAGGCCAAGACGGGTTGAGCTTCCTCAACAGGCGGGATAAATGTTTACATGTTCAGCTCTCCTTAACCCCCTAACCTTGTAACTTAATCTGACAGCTAGAAATTACCTACAGCTAAAGTAATTCTCTCTAAGTTCATGCCAAAACAAGCTTATAACACACTGAAACCTTGTATAAACCTTTTTAAATGTTTCAGAAACCTTTTTTATTTTAAAATTCTTGACTAAGGAACCGCACAGCTCCAATTTCAGTAATTGTAGCAGCAGGGCGATGAGAGCCGGGCTGCGATAGAAACTGATACCATTTTGCTAGAGTGGAGGAGGAAGTGTCGGCTGTACGTCACTGTGTGTGGAATGTGGAGGAGTGTGGGGATGAGAGCACTTCAGAGAGTGGGATGCAGAGGGTGGGGAGGCAGGGGAAATTAATGGAGATGTGTGTGTTGAATTCTCTGTGTACGTGATTATCAGGGTGCTGACAGGTGCCGCTTAGCCACTTAGAAAGGCTGTCGTAGACAAAAGGGATCATTATTGTCTCAGCTCAGACAGCTCACTACAGTCTGATAGATGTGACACAACCCTGAACCAAGCTGCAACTGATTACATCTGAATATACGGTCTGAACCTTTAATTAAAGCACATCAGTGAGACGAAGTGCTCTGAACACCTTTTCAGCATGATGTTAGAGTTTACTCTCAATTATTGTTTTAACTGAGGTGAGTCACGTTTGGAGTTGGGGCACCACTCTGATAATCAATTGGGGCATTGTTCTTAATCCCCCACTCCCTGCTTCATGCCTCCGCTTTCCTTTTCAGCAACCAAAGCCAAAATGATTTGCTTGCCAGGAAAAAAAAAAGAGGCCATACACGCCACTGTTTTCATTTATCAGTCTAATATTTTTCATGTACTGCATAGCAGGAATGTCGAGGAATGTGTTAATTGGTGGAGACCTTCTGACTCTCCTCCCTTGCTTCAGTTCCTACATTGTCCTGGTCCGTTTTCCCCGTGAATTCTCCCACTTTCCCAGCACCACAAAGCTAAATTCTAAATACCTCTGTTTATCTTTTTCCTTAATCCTCACAATGTCTTCGAGTCTAACTCTTAATTGCATGTAAGAACTCGCCCGATGTTGGTTTTGTTCTCATTTTTAGGCGTTCTGAAGTACCAGCAGCAAGCCATTCATTGCAAACCGTGGCTTAAGTTGAAATATACAGCAGTGTCTGGTTTCCATTCCACAGATTAAAAGCTCTTGGTTATCTGGAGTGACGCAAAAAAAGAGGGCATAGTTACTAAAAATATGTTTTATTTGGCACTGCTCAGCCCCCTTTAACTATCTTACTGCTTCCAAAAAAAGTTTACGCTAAACCTGCACTGGCAAATGTGTTAAGGTGATTCAACATCAACTGATCCATCATGTCTCATCTTGAGTCAAATTGATCAAATGTGTATTGGAGCCAAATAGTTGTTGAGATCATGCCATGACAGGCTCTGTCGGGCCCCCCCCCAAGCAGCTTGCACTGCTGTTTATCTAATCAAGAACCACAATTGCAGAAATATGTGCATAGATTTGGACACACACATACAAAGTCACTGCCGTTATTGTTTTTACCAGTAAACCTATTCTAAAGTTCCAAAGGAATGAGGACTTAATGCAGAGATATGCTCATCAATTGCTTTAACTGGAAGGAGATTTACCTGAAAGTGTTGCTCTTCATCGTAGGACACATTTGGATCTCGCATCACTTTATACATGAACTTTAAATGAATTTAGGAAAACAGTGTTTTTCCACTCATTGACTGAACTTGGATGGGCCAAGTTTTCTCCATCTGAGAGAACACTGCAATCTGCGAGCAGTTTATTACAAGATAGGCTTATTTTGGCAGCTAGTCTCATTCCATGACTACCCACTGTCTTGCAGGCCATGATGCTATTCTGTCTGCACTCATTTATCTGCAAAAAGCATCTTGTCTCATTGTAAGCTCCACCCTCTTGGACTAAAGCTGGTAGTCCAAGGATGGTAGTCCTTCGTCTGCTCTGAAGAACCGCTGTCGCGAGCTACAGTCTAAGACGTCTCCACAAGCAAAAATGTAAATCTGTAGGAAACTCCAACAAAGCATGTGTGAGCACAGCAAAAATCTGTAATGGTCTCTATCAAGCTGAGAGATCAGAATAAAGAAGATTTAGTGAGCCAGAAAGGTTGACGCCCCCATGCACTCACCCCCATATGCCCCATGCTGTATTAAACTGCAGGTTGACCTGTGTGTGTTGGAAGGTCCTGATTGCTGACACTCCATTATGGCTGCTGTCACTCTGCCAGGGTATGGCTATGATGACACTTCCATTCTAAAAGCCTGTGTTTGTGTGTGTGAGACGCTGTCCTGCAGTGGAAAAAAAGCTGCAGTTGCAGTCTCCAAGGTTAGCCTGTCTGCCTGTAGATATTTTATGACACTGTGCAATTGATTCTATAGATCTGTCCCATCTGCTCATATCTGATGTCTTAGTGATGATATTAGCTTGAAAACATGATCTGCTGAAAGGATTGGGCTCACCCCGTGACACACACAGTAGGATATTTGGTGAGTTTTTCTTTTTGCATGGTCCATGCATGGCTACAGTACATTATGGTGTTCGCTTTTTTCTTTTTCCACGTTATACTAAGACCGAGTTGCTTGTTGCTCTGGTGGTGCTACCCTGATCGTGGCAGCCTGGCTGACAGTTGCTTTGCTGCCCCCAGAGGAGCAGCTTTGGTTTAATATAGAATTTTCTGCCAGCAAAGCTTTCCACGCATCATCTCACCACCTGTGTCCATCTGCTCCATCAGACTTTCTTCATCTGGTATGAAGTAAAGCAGAGCCAACCACAGCAGGGTTACTCCTGTTTTTGATATGTTGTGTTTTTTGGTGTGAGAAACTTATGTTAATGCTCTGAATATGGCTATTTATCCACTGTTTAGGGACAAGCAGATAAAATCTTAGTGGACTGAAATTGTAGGCTGTGTTGTCTCTAGGTTAAAATGGCGACAAAGCACAGCTCAGCAACCAAAAAGGTATATTATCTAAAAATGGTAAGCAAACATGTATCTTCTGCCAGTTTTTGTGATTAACACGTTAGGCTTTGAATATGCATGATGAGCTGTCATATTTCAGTATGTTTCCAATAATAGTTTCATAAGAATGTTAGCATCCAGGCTCAGTAGCGGGTACACCCCGAGTGAGCTGGATATAAAATCTCCTCTCTCATCCTAACAACAACAACAAGTTTGTTTTAACAAGATTAAAATGGTTTAATATGCTGCAAATCCGAGCTTTTTATGTCCATTTGTAATTTATTTAAATTGGAAAAGGCTCGCAAGTGTAGCGCATTCCAGAGACTGAGACAGATGTAGTTAACAAAATGCGACCACACCAGCAACTTCTTTGACATGGTGCCAGTTAGTATGGAGCTGACTGAGTAAATTATTTTAGCCGATGAGTACAGAATTGTAAAAATGTGATTCTCATAGGTAGTCTGTCAAAAAAAAGAAAAGAAAAAAAGATTAATCCCAGAAGGATATTAATGCAGCATTTTCTTGTCTTGAAAGTAACTTGCCAATGAGAATTCATCCCAAAGGTGTTCTGTTGGGTTGAGGTCAGGACTCTGTGCAGGCCAGTCAAGTAGTTCCACACCAAACTGGCTCATCCATGTCTTTATGGACCTTGGTTTGTGCACTCATGCAGTCATGTTGGAACAGGAAGGGGCCATCCCCAAACTGTTCCCACGAAGCTGGGACCATGAAATCGTCGAAAATGTCTTGGGATGCTGAAGCATTGAGTTCCTTTTGCTGGAACTAAGGGGCTGAGCCCAACTCCTGAAAAACACCCCACACTATAATCCATACAAAGGTGGCATCCTATCATGGTGCCACACTGGAATTCACTGAGCTCCTGAGAGTAACCCATTCTTTCACAATGTTTGTAGAAGCAGTCTGCATGCCTAGGTGCTTAATTTTATACACCTGTGGCCACGGAAGTAATTGGAACACCTGAATTCAATGATTTGGACACATGAGTGAATATGTTTGGCAATACAGTCTATTTTACTCCAACTACACCACTGGCTTTTATTCATCTGCTTGCAGTAGTTTTTAATTTTAGCATAAACTGTGTCCAGTGAGTCGATACAACCGAAAAGATCAGATGGAGACCATGCTTTCTCATTCTCTCCATCTCTCTCTCGCCCTCTCACATTCACTCCCTTTTACTCTCTGTAGGCTTGGTGTAACACTTGTTTGGAAGCTTTCACTGCACTTACATGTTGTCGCCAACTCCATTAATAGTATTTCACTTCACCTTGTCAGCTCCCCTCCACACGCAACGTGTATGTGCAGTAAAAAGAGGAGGTGCACTCAGAGCAAAGAAAGAACAGAGAGGAGGAAAGGGGAAACTGTAAATAACAGCAGTATGCAGTAGCCTGTGGCCCTCATATGAATACCAATTCAGTAGATTTAGCCATTTTATCTTCTTGGATGTATTTATTTGCCACATTTGACTTTGTAAAGTTTTGAAAAGAAATGATTAAGTTAACGCTGAACAACCTGAAATATTAAGGAATGATTCATGTTCTCTTTCTCACAGTGAGGATTACAGTTTATTCATTTGATCGTGGTTTGGGACGGTCCTTTGCATAGGCAGAATCCAAGTTATTTGTATTGGATCTGAAAAGCTGTATCCCTAACAATTAACCAATCGACCCTGAGACTGCAGCCTTAACTAGGTTTGGAGTCATTGTGGCTAAGCTGCAACATTTTTGCTAATATAAGGTTTAGCTTCACGCATTATTAGAGGAAAACATTTGATAGGTGAGGCACTGACGCGTGATTGTGCGGCTGTGTGTCTTTGACGTCACGCCTCCTCCGATGCAGTTTTGTTCCATCCTTCGCACAACTTCAAATCACACCGTGAGAGTTTCAGGAGTGTTTAGTCTGCACAGGGTCTGCACAGTGGTGCTTGTTGGAGCTGGAACATGACCTTGCTGCATCCGGTGAGTATTGTAGGGGATTTACCTTACAATGTAAAGCCCCTGGAGGTGACTGCTGTTCTGAATTGGCACTATATAAATAAAAATGACTTCTGGTTCCTATGCTGTTGGTTCCACCTAGACTTACAATGTGATGAAAATAGTAGATTTTTTTTTTTTAATCGCCTTACTTTCTTTATTGTTATATCATTCAGCTTTAAGAGGCTTGGTTTACCAAGTGCAGGAAGTGTCCACATTGTGGGATAATTTGTTAGAAACTCTCTGGTATGCGCTTTGTGTTAAATGATGAACGTTTGCAGCCTGCACATCTAAATGTATCAACAGCTTTTCTTGCTTAGCAGTGATGCTCCGGTTCTCTCAGTAGACTGGTTTTCCCAGGTTGTCTTTCATCATGCATTCTCATGGTGAATTGATAATGATGTTGTTAGACACAGGTGCACACACACGCTCAACAGATGTTCTTGTGTGTCACTGTTCACTGTGGGAACAGTGTAGGGTTTCACCTGATGAGGCAATGAAACACACAGCAGAGCTTTGCTGATCAGGTCATGCTTCATTGCAAACAGTCACCATATTCAATCTCGCTGTTCTCTCAGAGTAGGATAGTAGGATTTTATAGTACTTTGTATAATATGGTGTCCTTGATATTTCCAGATTACTTCACTGAAACTTGAATGTGCTATACGTTCCTGTGCTGCAGTTATCTTGAAAGAGATGTCAGTTTTTTCCAGCTTTCCTCTTTTAAGATGGAAAAGTATCTGCCAAGTGATTGTCTTTGCTGTGAATGGTTCTGTACACTGCATATGCTGTAGCCTCCTATGTATTATTAGGCTTAGTGTGGGGCTCAGCTGTTTCTTCATGATCAGGATTAGGTCTGGGTCATCTTGAGGCCTTGCTTCATTACTTTGAAAGGGATCACAGAGGGGGTGAGCAGACAAGTGAGGAACAGGAGGCACTGGTCGTAGCAACCTCATCTCCTCAGGGTGACAGAGAAGAGAACGGTGTGTTTTCTGACTTTTAACACTGTGTTAGCGAGAAAACACACTGAGTTAACTCAAAGTTGGTTTTGATTGAGGCCGGGTTTATTTGTCTCCTTGCAATTCCAGTGGAATTTAAAATTCTGGTTATTATTTCACTGTTGCCAGGAAGCAAAACGTTTGACTATTTTTACGTATGCAGGATAAGATGCTGAGAACAGCAAGCATAATTGAAAAAGTGCTTGCTTCCTAATGCAGGAACTTTCTCTGTACTTTCTCATAAACAATGTAAGGATAGCACAAATGATGTGCAGACATACAAACATGAATTTCTGTTCTTTAGAAGTTTAGAAAGGGGTCAGATTGCATACTGTTATCTGACTGGAAGTAAACTCTAGTGGACTCGGCTATGTTGGGTCTGCACTCTGCACCTACGATACGCAGAAGCATTCATGTTAATATGCATTTAGGTAAGTGCTTCTCAAACTGCTGATGCATTATCATCATGTGGGATGTGAACGTTCCTCTTCTGAAGTGGAGCATGGCAGAAAAAAGGTTTATTGGTCTAAACTAGGTGTGACTGTGACCTCACTGCCCAACCAGAAAGTGGCTCAACAAAACCCATTACAAAATGACGTAAACAGGCTGTTCACATGGCGAGTGAGTTCATATAACTGGTGATGAAACTGCTATGGCTTATGGTTCCACTCTATTATATTTAAATAAATGGCTGCAAAAGGCGTGCTACTCTCTCTCTCTCTCTCTCTCTCTCTACAGGGGTTTTCCTAATCTCACATTTGAGTTGTAAACATTGTTGAAGTTGTAATTAAGAGGGAGAAATCTGTCTGGGAATTTTCTCTGGAGGCTCAGGTACACCCTACCTTTTCAAATGAATTCCCAGAAGCTGTTAACATTGAATGAATGAGGCACTGGTTGCAGTACTTTAGAATGTCATGTTTCAAATTTGTGCAGTTTTAGAAGAAAATCCACTAATTTTGGTAACACATTAAAATTTTATTAACAGTGCAGCTTTAAATGCTGATGTGACCTGACCTTAGCCATCTGGTCTTATGAGGCCTTTGCTTTCAGTCACAACACTGACTCATACTTCTGATTAAAATGCAACAGAATTGTTAAAACATCAGTTCACAGTTCCTGCCTCCACTGGACAGCTAATCTGCTGCAAACAGTGTATCTCTAGCTGCTCTGAGAAACATTCCTCACCAAATGCTTCACAGTGGCAGTCCTGGCCCTGTTTTATCTCCCTGAGCCAATGTTGGTGTTTAACAAAACTTTCTTACTGCTTTTTATTACTACTGACCTGACATCCTTTAAACCTCGAATGACTTCTGTGTGACACAGAGGAGTGGAATTTAGGATTTGGCAGCATTGAGGTTCCTCAGTGGTTTGGACTTCCCTTGGCAGTTAGGAACTGTGTGGATAGGACGGCTGTCACCCCGGCTGATTTACACCTGTGTTTGTGTCATGGAGGGGGCAAGACCGTAACCAAACTATAGGGGCTCATCGGAGGAAGTGGCTCCAGTGGGTGGTATGGTGCCCCCTAGATAAAAAAAAAAAAAAAAAAGCTGAGATAATAACAGCTTTTAGTTAAAATTGCTGTTAGTGTGTGATTAAAACACATTTCTTCCTGTTTTAAGGATTCTGCTCATTGTTTTTGTTTTGTGACTGTAAGCCAGTGATGTGGTTACATGGTTGCATTCTTTCACATCCCATCTGATGTATTTTGATTATTTTTTCTTGAATAGCTTTGTTTACTTGCAGTGAAGCAGTGCTCTGATTACACTTCGTAATTCAAACACTTCTCTTTCCTAATCACGTGGGAAGGAATCAAGTCTCTGTCCTGCTGTGAGTGGACATTAGGTCGTGTGCTTTTCACTCTGGGGCCCAGTTTATGATCAAAATCTTGCTACAACACCAGCTGGGTGGCATCTAGTAATGTTTGTTTTCCATCATAAGCAGCTTAGCCCCCAGATTATCAGTCACTACAAGTGATGCTTCGCAGGAAGGATTGTTTCAGTTGGATATCTTCTGAGCCAAAACATGAAAGTCCGGTTGTTTTTCCCTTGGCATGCCAGCTTCTATTCTTGCCTTCAACTTCACAGCACCTGTGATACTGTGAGAGGTGGGAGTGGCACCTTTGGCCATATTAACAAGGTAGATAAATAGTGAAAGCACTAAAGGATAAGGGAAAGTCTCAGCGGTGTTTAAATGTGGCAGCTGATCAACATTATGCTGGTTAATCACAAGATCAGAGCCATCAAAAAAGTTGGTTTTAGTGTAATTATCTAAATGTTTTATAAAAGAATGAAATGTTTGTTCACACTTTACTAAGGAATCTCTTCACACAAACATTTAGCATCAGGACAGCATATGCTATACTGCTGCAAGAGAATGACACCAGAGTAACTGGAGTTACTGACCCAGCCCCAAATGGACAATGATCCTGTTACAGTTGCATTTTGAGTCTGCAAAGCTCAGGATATTTTTGTACTCTCAAGTTAAAAGGCAGCATTTCCAAAAAGCCCCCTCTCTGGGGATTAATGAAGTAAAAGCCCTATTTTTAGATCGAGCATTCACGGTTACATGGGAGTTTTGCAATCTACGAGCAGAAGCAGATGAATGTCTACCTGCTCAGAGTGACTCGTGGTTTATGACTTTCACCTTGAGTTGCCGGTGTTAAGAGCTCATCACTCAAACCATCACTTAAGTGTTTATCTTTCCATCTGATGATGGCATCAATATTTGTTACTGCAGTGACATAACCTTACCAGCACTGGCTCTGACTGCCATCAGCTGCAGTTTTAATCCATCCAGCTGTCTACTAAGATCACAAACTGTCTTGGATTTTACTCAAGCCATACACGCTTAAACATTGCATACAGCTTTTTAGACTTCAGACTCATTCCTTCTGTTTTTTGCTGCTGCAACTACTGCGACTGTGTGCTGGGCTCTCAGTGCTTCTAAAATGTGGTTGACCTACAATTTAATACAGCACATGAACTCCTCACATGGGAACATTAGTGCTGGATGCCATGAATTAAAAATCATGTCTATTTATCTATATATATGATTTTTTTTTTTTTTTTTTACAAAAGCTATATGTAAGATGTCACAAATACAAAATGTATAAAAATGTTTACAGATAATTTAAATGTATGCCACTTGGCATACAATGTAAAAAATAGTTGGTTTCTCAGTCAGAAGTAGCAGTTTTTGGTCAAACATCAAAAATTTATTGGTTTAGGTATACACTATATTTAAAATGATATTTTCACCGCTTTACCTGCTGTCAGAGACCTCTCTACAGGCTGGGCAATGACATCCTGACTGCCGTTAGGTATCAGAATGAAAGCCTTGGACCTATTGTCAGACCCTCTGCTGGTGCAGGGGGCCCTGGGCTCCTCCTGGTGCATGGCAATGCCCAGCCTCATGTGGTAAGAGTATGTAGGCAGTTCCTGGAGGATGAAGGAATTGATACTATTGACTGGCCCCCACCCTCACGTGAACTATATCCAATGGAACACCTCTGAGAAATCGTGTTTCGCACCATCTAAAGCCACCAGGTTGCACCACCGAGTTTCCAGGAGCTGGTCCAGATCTGAGACAAGATCCCCCAGGACACCAGCCGTCATCTCATTAGGAGCATGCTCCGACATTGTCAGGCATGCTTACAAGAACATGGGGACCATAGAAACTACTGTACCATTTTGAGTTGCTGTAGTGAAAGTTCAGCAATATGGACTAGCCTGCTGCATCACTTTTTCAATTTGATTTTCTGATTTCTTTGAATAAAACTCTTTATAGGCTGATAATTTTCACTTCCATCAAATGATGTGGCATCCTTTCATTCCTAACACATTGCACAAATGCCACACAGGAAGGTCTCAGCTGACCAGTAAGTTTGAACCCTGAACCTTCTTGCTATGGCGACAGCGCTAACCAGTGCTAACCAACATATACTGTTTTATATAGATATATAAGAATTGGACAGCATGAACCAGCTGCTAAAGGCTAAGACACACCTGGAATGGTTGACCAAAGTCTGGACAGTCCTGATCCCCAAGTGTCCCCAAGTGCAGAAGAAGAAAGCTGTAGTAATAGATGTAGCAATACCAAGCAATGGCTACATCAAGAAGAAGCAACACGAGAAGCTCGTCAGTCTGAGCCTGACCACAAACCAGCCAGACCATAAAGCAATACTGGACAATGGACAATCAAAGTGCTATACCACGCCATCTGTTAGACATTTTATGTCTTTATGTCTTTGTTGTTTTCTTGCATCTTTGTTTATTATTTATTTATTTATTCATTTGATTGTTTATTTCTGACTACTGTTGTGCTTGCTTGTGGGCCTATAATGTAAAAGTGCGACTGGAACTTTAATTTTCCTGACAGAATCCTCCCAAAGGGATTAATAAATCAGCTGTACAGTGGCTTTTGTGCTGCCTTACAAATGTACCAGTATGGCTGTAAATGTATCTGTAGTGATAGTATTGGCTCATGTAAAACGTGGCTTTCTTCTAATGTTGCCTTTGTCATGAACAGTTCCGTCCCTCAAGTCTAGAACTTTTCCACAAATGCTCACTGATGTTATGAGAGAATATTTTTAGTGGCAGTGATGGGTGAGAGTTATTTTTTGGCCAAAATGGGGCAAACAGCATTAGATTGCAGTTAGGGGCATGGCATTCAGCTGGAATGATGGGGATGAGTGATGAGTCACTTTTTAATTTATCTAACTTTACCCACCTGCCATTCTTTTACATTCCCCTCACTGTTCCCCTCTTTTGTTGCTCTCTACATATATTAATTATGCATTTGTTAATGGACTCGCTTCCACTTTCCACTGCTGCTCTTCTGTCTCGTCCTGTAAACACTCACAGCAGGTGGGCTGCATGTGTCAACACACAGCAAACGGGTACAGACCCGACTTTACCCTACTGGCCTCTCTGGGGGCTGTATTCCTGCTATCTTATCTGTTTCATCCCATCTGTCTGTCTGTCCATCTGTCAAACCGGCTGTCTCTCTCTCTCTCTCTCTCTCTCTCTCTCCATGTTTCTATCTGTGTGTGTCTCCCTCGCCCCCTCCTGCCAGTGCACTCCAGGTAGAGCACTTCACTCCAGTAATATCTGGTGAGGATGTAGGTTACCCAGCAACACTGGCATTTGGAAGGACATACAGATTAGAGAGGCTTATGGCTACCTGCTGTTCTCTCTTTGTGCCTCTCACTGTAGGTGCATTTTTAGTTGCTCATTTAATGAATGTCTGTGGAAATTGAAATTTCATACTACATATATGTGTGAGTGGGTTTGTGTGTGCCTGTGTCTGTGAAGAAGATTCATGCATTAGCCTCTCCCTCACTATAAATAAATACAATTTCATTCAGGGACTTTGAGTCCTGTGAGGCTTAAGCAAAGTACTCAAATCAGTGATATTTTCTGATTTAGTAAAGTGTGTTTTACTCCTCTTCTCTATATGTTTTACTGTCTCTGCACCACCATACCCACTCCATCCATCCTTTGTCTTGCTGGTCTCCGTGTGATGTCTAGGATCAATATAATTGGTCAATAACAGGTTTAACCTTGTACACAGTAGATGTGTGTGTGTGAGAGAGAAAGTGAAATGTGTCAGTGGCAAGTGATAGTGACTGTGGCCTCCTCTCCTTGTTAATGGGTCAGAGACAGACAAAGAGCTGCTGTGTCTGCATGGGAACCAGAGGGGAGCAATGGGAGGAGGACAAAGAGGTGGAGGAGGAGGAGGAGGTATTAAGACAAGGAAATAGTTGACAGTACACTGGAGCATGTGAAACAAATGTATATTTTCATTTTTAATGAGTGCATTATGTGTTAATTACCGTTAATTACCAGTGGGACCTGACGTGCACCTAATGAGAAATGTAACTACACGTCCGGTCATCGCAGCCCACAACGATTGTGATTGGCCTGTTCAGCATGTTTGATTCCTCCCGTGCATTTCTGGCTACTTTGAATTTTTCAGTGACAGAAGGACAATCTTTGTCTCAATATAAGGAATAATAATCATTGCATCAATATAAAGAATCACAAATGTCAGCAAATTCCTGGAGGAAGATTGTTGAAAGTATCGGAATGGACGTGATGGAATGAACAAAGAAGTAGAAAAACTAGAGCAACAAATATGTTTGCACCCAAAAAAAAAACAAAAACTTGCCACAAAGAGCGAGGACCTAGGAGTTTCTGTTTCTGTCTGCCGGCACTGCATATAAAACACAGGGACATGACTGCACGGTACTTAACACACACAGAGATTTGCTACACGGTGGTATCTGCACCATCTGTTCAACCACCTGAAGTTCAATCACAGCAGCCCTGCCAGGATCTGCTGTGTTGACTTGAATAATTTGGATTATGGGCTCTAATGGGCCAGCCTGACTGGAATTAATTTAATTTAAATTTTGCATACGTGCACATGATCTGTCAGTATGTTGTAGCAGTGCACTAAAATATGAGCAAATTTATTTGATCTAAATAACTTGGTCCTATTTCTTCTTAGTATTATTAGCCGTGATAACTGGTATTAACGTTCCATTTATTTATCTATTTATTATTTGTGTTTTATTAATAATGTATGTTGTAATTTATATTTATTTATTTATTTATAGTTTTTGCATTTTATTTGTATATTCTGTATTTTATTTTTAATTCAGTATTTATTTTTTAAGAGATTGTAGAAGTGCACTAGATTCTAAGGTATTCACTGTTTTTTTTTAAAGTGCAGTAAATGCAGTGTGTTTGCAAAGTCAATGAGTAATCATGTTAAATCAGATTTCAATATTGACCAAAATAATGTAACTGTTTTTTTTAAATCCTCATGCTCCATATAAAGTGGGAGGATATTGTTGTCTTACAGTCTGTCTGTCTGTCCATGTGTACGGGTCTGTCTGTGAGGTTTTTCCTTTCTGGTCTATAGACTCCAAAACCACAAGGAGTTGAGCTCTGAAATTTGGCACATGTTTTCTTTACTCTTCAAAGATGTGCAACATGATATTTTCATATTCCTGGATGTTTAGTACCCTGTATACACTTTGGCTGTATTTATCTGAAGAGCAGAGTAAACAACATGGAGGATTTCAGGCCTCCAAATTAGGGCAAAAATAGTTTTGCAGAAGGTAATAAGATGTCTATTGAAGGGTTCTGTGTTATGAAACGGGGTTGTAATGTTATCAAGACTTCCAAATTAGTTTTATATTTTCATTATTGGCAGGAGGATATCTCCATCGGTCTTGTGTATTAAAACTTCATTGTTTTTTCTGAAAATGCATTGTCATCTAATTTGTTAATAGACATTGTAAGTCTCTGTCTTTGTGTGCCAGCTTAACTAAATAAGCATCAAGAACAAAACAGTCTCCTCTGTGGCCCCTCCTTGACATTAGGAATAATGGGGCTCTGGCTGGCTGGCAGTGGATGAGATTACTGATGCCTGTACTTACTGGCACCCTGAGGCACATCTGAGGTCATGATGGGGACAGAGACAAACACACACACACACACACACACACACACACACACACACACACACACACACCC
>JAVDPK010001301.1:849126-864868 GCA_034780415.1 Cichlasoma orientale | reverse complement strand
TTGTACAGATTTCTTGAGGTCTTTGGAAAAAGTCTGTGGATCCCTCACAGCATGTAACAGACAAATGGACATGTTCAAGCTGAAACTCCAATAAGTTGTTGCTTTGTAGGCATGGCTGTTTTTTTTTTTTGTTTGTTTTTTTTTGACTATTTCTAACCTTTTTTAAGTGTCACGGGGCAATTTTTTTTAAAATCTTAAAGTGGACCTAACATGTCATTCTTGACCTTAATATCTGAGGAGCTTCCAAATTTGGATAAGGTGTATTTTGTTCCGACAAGGAGGAACTCCGTTTAGTCGATGTGTAATTTAAGAAAATTTGAGGTGAACCAGAATTTGATTTCAGATAAGCAGGTGGTGAGGGAGGAGGGTGGGAGGGAAGAGTTAGGTTTGGTGGCTCAGTAGAGCAGAGTGTCATCAGCGAAACAATGGAAATGGATGTTGAATTTGCGCTAGATTTTGCCAAGGGGAAGGAGGTACATGATGAAAAGGAGGGGCCCCAGGACAGAGCCTTGAGTCACCTCAAGTTACAGGAGAGGGATAAGATTTGAAAGACTTAAGCTGGATGAACCAAGTGCAGCCTTTGAGGAAAGAGCAGAAAAGGTCAAGAGGGGTGCGGGTGGTGCCCATCGAAAATAATCTATTGAGGAGGATTTTGTGGGCGATAGTGTTAAAGGCTGCACTCAGATCAAGGAGGATGAGGAGGGAGCGTAGTCTGGAATCAGCTGCCATGAGAAGGTCATTAGTGATTTTGAGAAGAGCAGTTTGGTTATCAACGTGTCTGTTTCCGGGGGCGGAAACCAGACTGGAATTGTTCATACGGACTGTTTTGAGTTAAATGGGTGTGAAGATGAAAAACAACATAGCGCATGTAACTATTCCTTGAGTTTTAACAGTTTTAAAACTTTATTCTATAAGCATTAATATATGATCCTAAAACAGAGCACATGCAGTCTTAAGCCCACATTTGTTTTTTAATTTAATGAAATATTCCATCAGATTCTCCTGTCTCTTAATTATAGAACTGTCAGAACTTTTAAGAACTATAACGTAACAGTTCTATAAAGATATTTTCAGTGTTCACAAAGGACTGGATTGACTACAGTGTGGAACACAGAGTATAATAACGCAGAGTCGTAAAGATACTTGCAAAACAGGTGATTTCTATATTTTATATATAACTGCTTTGCAAGTCCTGTCGTCTACAGCCCGCTTACCAATATAAACAAAGATATTGGACATGAAAAACACACAGAAACATCGGCAATCACTTTTTGGCAGATAATCACTTCTTTCCTGGCTTCAAATAGGCTAAATTTTATTAATATACTGACGCTTTTCCAGTCTTACTGACCAAAGTGCTTAAAGCGCCCACTTTTATTACTACTCTACAATACTTTTCTTCTCACACACACACTGCTGTGCTGCTTTCAGTCTGTATTGTGTGTTTAACCTCTTCATATTTCTCCCATGTTGTAGTTTTATCTTCCTGCCTCACCAGAGAGGGGCAACCAATCAGAAGAAAGTTCACTTAGGGGCAACCCTAATCCACACATAGAATGAACAGAAGGAAAAATAAGGATTAGTTTGAACACTGGATCATGCATAGCTACTCCAATATGGTCCAGGGATAAAGACATGGTGCTAGAAATGAGCAGAATCTGTTACTACTACTATGCTACTTGTTTTCCTTGTGTTGTGATTCAGGAGTTTATTCTAGGCTCTTGTATGCTCATGCACATGGTTCATCTGCTGCAGGGGAAGATTTCGGTGAGCCACAGACATTTTTATTGATGCTCTCCATCCCCTTTCTTCCTGTTCCTGCTCTATCTGGCTTTCCAGTCGATTGCCATTATTTACAAAGTGTTGCTTTTCCACGCCTGCTAGATATTTCACAGGTCTGTTGTATTTGCTTGCTTATTTCAGTAGACAAAGCTTCCCTCATTTCCTCTGGATGCTGAATAAAGTGTTAACTCTCTGTGTGTGTGTGCATGTATATATACACAGCACGGATGCCAGGGAAGGTGTTTTTGGCTCATGTACAAAGCAGGATCTACAGCAGCTTAGGAAAAAGTTTTGGGTTGTAAACCCCCAAGTCAACTGTGAATGCACTGTCAGTGCACACAGAGTGAGTCATTCACTGGCTCGCCTACATAGAAAAATATATGTTTTTGCTTTTATGGTAGATATTCATGTCCATGGTTACAGATACCAATGCAATTCCTCAACACATACTCAAACATATGCATCCATTCTGCCACTTGACAAGTAGGCTCAAAAGTCTTGTTCTCTTGCAGGGATCTATGGCATAAAGCCCATCCAAAGATTCAGCTGCTCCGTGGAGATTGCTGTCGAGGAGTCCCTTAACTTTGACGCCCCACTGCCATTTTCCACCGCCTGAGGGAAAGCAGGAAGCAGCCGACAGGAGACATGCCTGCCCTGGCCACCGGAGCCGGCCACGAGCCAGGTAACAGACCCTCGGGCCAGGAACACAATCAGCAACACCGCTACCACCAGTAAAATGCACCCCTAGAATGTGTCTTCTAGAAGAAATTGCAGAAGGACTTATATGATTCATGCTATTATGTTGCTCCACAGTGCAGTTTGAATGCAAGTCTGACCCCAGCTGACTGAATGAATATGAATACATCATTATTTAAATGTCAGTATAGCCTGGTGGTGCGTCCACCACTTTAGGGGGAGCCCAAATTTAATTTCAAGGTAGAAAAGAATTACTCTTCATGTGCTTCAGGGCACTTTTTCTTGACTCGAGTGGACCATGTAAAACTGCGGTTGGAAAATAAACCAAAGTCTATTTTCACTCCATTTTGTGCCCAGCTAAATAAAAAGCATACAGCTGTGAATTTACAGTTTAACAACACAGAGCAAGATGATGGTAAAATACATACACCGCGCGCTTGTCTCCCAGTTGTGTTGAGTGCATGTGTGTGAATGAGGATTGTGTCAGGCTTGTCATCACCGAGACAGCTGGCAGAAATCACCACGTCTCCCCTCAGGAACGCTGTCCTCCTCTCAGACTGGCTTAATGGGCGGCTACATCACTGTACGCGCACGCACGCACGCACGCACGCACGCACGCACGCACGCACGCACACACACACACACACACACACACACACACACACACACACACACACACACACACACAGAGGCCTCGACCCAACAAGCTCTGAACAGCAAAAGGACAAAAGGAGGAGAGACATTAAGTCTTATGCTAATGGATAAAGAGCCTGTGCGTTTCTGTGTCCAGACTTTTAACAGAGTTACCGAAGGCCCCGTTGTTCTGGAAATTTGTACGGGCAAAGTAGAAAGCCAGACCGTCAATTACGATTATAGTCATTTTGGGCAATTACCGGCAAGGGTTCAGGTTTCCAAATAAACCACGTAAAGATTCCTCCGGCCCATCTCTTCTGCTTCCCCCCTTTGATGGTCCTGTGAAGTTGTGTGTGCAGGTGAAACCTAATGAACATTATGGATGAATATTGTGTTACTGATCTCCAGGTTGGGTGAAGTCACAAATGCTTGTGGTTAGCCTGGCATAGGGAGCACCCGGCGTTCTACCAGCGTTTGCACAGAATACCGGTAGTATTACTCCTGGTATCATAATAAAGCTGCTGATTTAGGAGCTGAAGCTCGGTGAGGATGATGGAAAAATCCGTTGAATTCATGGCGTGTAAGGAAAAGCAAACATTCCATTGATGCCCATTTTTAGATCAGTTATGACTTAAGACTACAGCATTAAAATGTAATAAGGAAGCAACATGTTCAAAAATATGAAGCAATGACTACTGGTGTAGAATAAAATTTCTCCACTGAATAACTTCTCCTCCTGCAAATGCTTTCTTAGAAGATTCTACTCATTCTTTCCTATTACTATTTTCCAGTGAAATTTACTCTATTTCAATACATCCTGTACTTCCAGCTGGAGGATAAATGAAAGACAATATATTATTGAATTTCTTTTCTGTAATGCAGTTTTAGATTTGTCATGTCATGGTTTTAAAGGCTGCTCCAGTTACGTAATGTCTCTGAAAGGAAAATTCAAGGACTACACAAATCCATATATGGAAGTGATTGTTTTTATAAATTTTCTTGAATCTTCCCTTCGAAGCATCCACAGTGGTTCTTTTAAATTGCTAAATTTGACCTTAAATGTTTCATATCATTTGATTTTTTTTTAATAGCAATGGTCCTGTTCTCTTATTTTGTTTTTTATAGTGCTCCAAGAAACGTGAAGCCAGAGACTAACTAGCTACCACAGGGGCCAGAGCAGGTGACACTGAAGGAGTCACCTGCTCTGGCCCCTGAGTAGTATTAAACTGACAGGTTAAAACCATTTAAAACCAGATAGTGATCAATATAATGTTTTCGGCTTGACCGGCTGAAATCCACACCGGCAAAGCAGCAGCTTGGTGATCTGCGAAAGGGAGACAATGAAAAAGGGTGTTAAACAAATTACCTCTGAGGGATTATCCCTTCTACAACACCACATCCCTGGTTTTAGTTACCTGCCTCCAATTTAAGGTTGCACCTTGACAGGTATGAGAGGAGTCAGCAGGGTTCACCACAACCGTCAGTCTGAAGGGAAGCAAAATCTTCTCCTACTAATTGAACATAACCCTTCTGACTAAGCTCCACATTAACCTGAAAACAGAACAGTTTCCTCATGGCCTACTTTGGTAAAAAAAAAGGCAGCTAGGGCGTCTAAATCAATCAGTATCCAGGAAGATCAGCGTTAAACACCACAGGATGCCAGGGAATTTTTCTGTTTATACCCCAATCTGCATTTAATCATTAGTTATTATTAATATCTGGCTCTCTTCCACAGTTTTTTGTCCTGTCACTCCCCTCAGCCTCAACTAGTTGCGGCAGATGACTGCCCCTCCCTGAGCCTGGTTCTGCTGGAGGTTTCTTCCTGTTAATAGGGAGTTTTTCCTCCCCACTGTCACCAAATGCTTGCTCATAGGGGGTCGTTGTGACTGTTGGTTTTTTCTGTAATTATTGTGGGGTCTTTATCTCACAATATAAAGATCCTTGAGATGACTGTTTGTTGTGATTTGGTGCGATATAAATAAAATTGAATTGAATTGAACCGAATTGAATTGAATAAAGACTAAGGGAGAAACTGCATGCTAAATATACAGGGAGAGGGATAACAAGGCACAGGAGAACAATAATGAGAAGTTTGGGTTAGTGGGTTCAAAGATGGGAAGTAAAAGTGAAAACCACAAGAGGAACTAATGGTTAAAATGAAAGAGGCAGCAAATGAAAGAGAGCAGAGAATAAACACAGACAGTATCACACAGGGGGGGGGGGGGCACAGAGAAAAGGAAGTGACATTCAGCAACACAAAGGCTGAGACACACAAAGCATTACAGCAGAATTATTCAGAGGCAAGAGAACTAAATCTTGTTTGAACTGAGCTTTAGGAAGAAATATAGAATGTGGTACTTTTGGTTACACTGTGTCTGAGAGGCTTTATTATCACCCATATTTAGGAACTGAATTTTAAAAAGTAGCATTCTTTTTTTTTTGCATTCACAAACATAAACAATGACAACATTCAAATAAGGAGGAACATTATCCATACTGAGTTGGCCTGACCAGACCCCAAAAATAGACTTAAGACAAACCATGAAGTAACCAGTTATCTACTGAAAAACTACATTTTCCACTCCTGTAATTGCTCACCAAAAAGCCAAGCGGTTTTTTGCATAACAATTACTATAAAGTTAATGACTTGAAAAATAGTAATCCCTAAAAAATGTAAGCATCTTTGTAAACTGTAAATTGCAGATACATTGGAATTTTTTCTGAATATGTATGCAGCACCCATCCTTGTATGCCTACAGTGTTATGTTATAGACATCTGCCAGCTCTGGCTTAGCAGCATTCCACCCATTTCAGAGGGAGACTGACAGGTAATAGTTACAAATAACAGAGAGACTTAAACAGGTTGTTTGAGATTTTTCATGCAAAGCCATCAGTCTGCAGCTTCAGCTGTCACCCTGCTCCCACTCTGACTCTCAAACATGTCAACTTGATCACCAAAACACTGATCACATAGCTGACAAATGTTCGCGCTCTTCGTTAAACACACTGTAACAGAGTGTGCTGTCTTGCAGTCCAGCAGTTTGAGGATGTGTGGAAAAAAAAAAAAATCCATGGCTCTGACTCAAACAGCAAAGGCATGTGGCTCAAAAATGCCAAAATGATATTACAGTATGAAGGTGAAAATACAAATGTATGGTACGCAGTGTGTTGATAATCAGAACCATCATTCCTTTATGTATGATGAGACCATGTTTGGATTTTATGTGTGAAGTCGTTACATAGCTGATACAGTTGATACCTGCCAAAGCATGAAGGTATCAGGACTTCAGCAGACAAGCGTACAGTCCACAAAGACAAACAGTACCTCCTCCGCATGTGGCAGCTGCCAATAATTACAGTTGTTACAGCTTTTGCCAGCACATTAGCTTCCTTTCTTTAGCCTCACCACACACAAGTACTGTGCTCAGACCTTAACGTAGCGGGAAAAATATTATCATTAGAGCAACTATTCTTTAGTGGCAGAGCTCCTATTTCATCACCGCATTTGGGTGGGAGAATGTTTAAGAATCTGTGTGTGTGTGTAGATTTTATTAAAATGCTCATTATTGGAGTATTTGGAGAGCAAACACATGGGCAGACGAACTGGGGGCACATGTAAGATCATACCGTCCCTCTCGCTCTTTTCATTCTCCCTGTCTCAGCCCAAATAAACAACAGGTCTCTGTATGAATTGAAAGTCTAATAAATGAAACCAAATAGTGAGAAAATAAACTTGAACAACAATAAAATGTTGGAAAGCTGGCCTTAAATTGGAGCTGAGGGGAGTGCTGTAGAGGGTGTCCTGGTGATTAGGTTATGCTTCACTTTTTGGTTTCTCGTGAATTACGAGGAAGCAGATTTATGACAGAGCATTTGTTGTTGCCTCAGTGATTTAAGGTGCTGTAATGCAACATCTTCTTGCTGCTGTTCTTTAAGGTCATGTACACACATCAGCACTCACACTACCTAGGCACCCAAGCTCCATCAACTCCATATTTTTTATTCTTGGACTCTGTGAGAGTACCTTTGCAAGAGTCACAACTCAAAATAATCCTTATTTTTTTTTATAATAGTCAACATTTGTGTTGCTCCTCAGCTAAAACACTTCCTGAAACAAATCAGCTTCAAATCAGTTTCTCTTCCTGTAAGGCCATCCTCTCTGTAAGCCTGCTTTCTTGTGATTGGCTGCCCTCACAAACAGAAGACTTGAACAGCAGGTGGGTGGGGCTCCTGTGCTCACACATATCAAAGATAAAGAAACTAAGGAAAAGCATAAATAGGTCCTGTTTAAATTGTGCTTTTAATTGTGCAAAGTCTTCTCCACGTGGACGTTCAGCCACCAAATCAAACCTCTGATCATTAACCTGAACGCTGTAACCACCCCCCTTCAACAAAGCTATGCAGCTGCTCTCCAGGTCTTTTCAGTCTGCCAGACAGCTGCTGCTTTCTCCTCCTGTTCGGCTGTGATGGAGTTTGGATGTATGCTCAGTCGGGGAGAGATAACTGTTACGCCTCCGCTCAGTTTGGCTCGGCTCTTCTCGGTTTATTTCAGCTCCCACTCAGGGATTTTTTAGACACACGAACCCAGCTCACTCCTCTGTCTGCTGCAGACTATTAATCTCCCTACTGAACTTCATTTGCTGGGAGGTTAAGTTTCATGATTTTACACTGTGTGGGTGTTTTGTTCTGTCTACCCTCATAGCATCACAGACTTCGATTCAACCTCAATGACAAACTCACCTCTCCTGAAATATTATAACTGAACTTCAATTTTGACAGTGACAGTTTAGCATTCATGTCATAATGAAAATAAGGAGAATTTAATATAACCAGGGCCATAAACAGGCACTTCCATCCAGTAAAGAGTTCTCTGGAGTACAGTACAGCGATGCCAGTGCTGGATCTTTCTCTCTGCTCTCTGGTCAGAGATCCCAAAGGCACACAGCATCTGGTGAGTGCCATTCAGAGGTCAGTGAGCCTCCTGCAGTGAGAGTGGGTGTTTGCGCCGTGTAGCCCCATCTCCTCTCTGCTTCTGGAGTAGTGTGATTGCAGTTTTCTGGTGGAGTGATCTAGTTGTTGGTGAAAGGTAGAAAAGGGTGATTCTGGTGATTTAAGGCTGAAGACATCGGAATGAACAACTAACCTTAAATCTTCAAATCTTCCTCGGACAGCAGTGGACCATACCTCGCTATCTCTAGTTCTGCATGTTTCAGATGTGTGTAAGGCATGGTCTCTTGGTATTGTGGTATATCCAGAATAACCCAACAGATAAAGTGGCTGCCACTTTAATATTGACCTGTACATGTATATCATCCATGTAGATCTATAGAAATTAAATAAGATTAACAGCATTTACATGCAGTGACATTAGAAACAACTTTTCAGTGCAACAGTCCTTTTTCTTCCTCACCTCCTGACTGGTTGTGGCAGATAGCTGCCCCTCTCTGGTTTTACCTGCCGTCTCTGCCTTTTGAAAAAGAGTTTTTCCTCCCCACTCTCGCCAAGTACTTGTTCACAGGGGATTGTCCTGTTGGGGCTCTCCCTCTAATATTGTAGAATATAAAAAGCCTTAAAAGGACTTCTGTGAAATATATTAGACCACCTGTCATAAAAACAAGAGAACACACATAATTTAGAGATTTGTCAAAAACTTGCCTAAAACTAAAAATTATATTCTTATTTATTAAGCAAATGAAAAAAATTTATTTTAACATTAAAAATATCATTTTGATTAAAGAGCTTGCACGTACTGGTGGATAAACCATTACAGAAACATAAAAAAATCATTTGCTATTTACCAACAATGTTAATTTAGAGCAGCTGTGACAAACTGTAAACCTTACACTGGGTCTAAAAATTGTTATGCACTGTATAAATGTAATTGCACTGCTATGAAACTGAACATCATTATATAGTGATGCCAAAAAGCTCTTTAAACTTTATTTTCCAGTTTAAAAAATGTCAGTTTATACTCCTGCTGTTCAGTTTTGTTTTGTTTTTAATCAAAGTCACCTAGAAAATAATTTTGTCAGTCAGTTACGTTTGGTTAATTTTTATAATACAACTTGTGTTCATTTTAATTCAGTTGTCACTTAAGAAAATATAAGAAATGTTGATTATTGATTGAATTACATGCTAAAAACTGTGGCTATCATTATTCTGTTTAATTTACTGAATGAGACAATCATGAGTAAACTTTTAATGCTGCTGCTGACAAGTCAACCCTTATGTACCATCACTTAAAGCACACACCAGCCCAAAACCTTGCACACACACTTTGGAGCAGGCACTTCTAAAGAATCTGTTGCCCCTTTATTAACCTTATTAAAGTTAACAGTGTTATTCCAAGCTGTACCTGCATGTTCTATCAAGGTTTACGGCCCCCGCAGAGCATTTAAAGGTAAGGGTGGGTCAGTCGTCCACAGCTGTGGAGGAGGTGGGCGATGCTCACATGAAAGGCTACACATGGAAATCTTTCGATGGGACAACGCTTTTACCAGACACGCTAATAACTCTTTGGCTGTATTTTCCTGCGGTTGCAACAAATGCGTGATTCCAGTCATCTTATTCTCTCTCACCTGTTAGAGGAGGTGATGGCTGGATGATGATACTGAGTAATGAGACACAGATATTGTTGTTGTGAAGCCCTCTGTGAGCTCACTCTGTTATTGTTTCCACATAGTCTTTATGTAGAACAAATGCATATGTAAAACTCAAATCTCTAAATATGAGTGATATGATAAGAATCATAGAAAAGAAAAGTCAAAGTTAAAAAGTAAAATTTTCCATCGTCATGTCAGGAATCCTGAGCATCTGGTCCTTAGTCAGTTTTAACTTGTGGGAGACATTAGGGAGGCTTGGGGGAGGACTTTGCCTGTGCTGAGCGGGGTGAGGGATCCTCTGAGAGCTTCCAGCCATTTGTCGTGGTCGATGGCCAGTAGCCGGCTTGGTGCCGCAGTGATACAGTACCGAAACACAAGGATTTGTTGCCACTGGAAGAGCTCCCTTTTTCCAGTTACATCAGAACTAAAATTTCCACATCATTTTACCAAGAAAAAATAAAAGCGCAGTCAAAGGAAGCAGATGTAAAAGAAAGAGAAGGAGTGAGCACGACTCAGAGAGAGGAATGATGACTTTTATTTGTTTGAATACGAAGAATTCTTTTTCTTTTTGTTGAGGTAGGATGAGATCCTTGGCCCGGTCCCTTCCAAAGTACACAGGGTACTAAATTGGTCATTGGCGGGCAGGACATGCTCTCTTGCATTACAAAGAACCTGAAAACAGCTTTACAGACCATGTGCTCTGTTTGACAACTAGGCCACGGGATGTTGAGTAATAGTTTGAAAACTGGACTCTGAGACAGAGAAAGATTTAGAAAGTAAATTTAAAGCATGAATTTTCATGCGCTGCTATTAATGAATGAACAAAATGAGGTGTTTCAGGTGCAGCCGGCCTGTCTGTCTCGTATCCCTGGAAGCTTGAAATCAGGAGCCGGTCACGGCTTTGGACAGAACATGCAGGCGTGTGCCAGAAAATGTGCTGCTGTTCCATCGCCACAGTAAGCAGAGGTGGCAGGTCATTTGGATCTGACTGGCTTGTTGTGGATTCTGCCTTTTGTCTACATGTTAGAGAGCATCTGAACTTAGCCGGCTCAGACTGGGCCAAACAGCAGCCTTTCATCGCCGTCTGGGGAAGGAGAAGCTCTGGAGGACCACTGCCACATTGAACCTTCCCACAGATTTCAGGACCTTCTATCACGGTATCCAACAAACACTGAACTGCCAGTGTATTCTCCAGCCTCCACATTTTATGTATCTTTCTTTATCCACAATTCTGTCGCCACGTTTTCTGTCTGCCCAAGTATTCTTCTCCATCCCTCTATGTCTTTCCTTGCCTTATATATCATTTGCCGATTTTTGGAATGTGTGGTACAAAGGCAATTTAACCACTCAGACTTGGGCAAGATGCCCGGTTCTCTCTGTGTTATTTCATTCTAGCCCTTCTGCAGGAAGATTCTGCTCAAGCCTAACTTATCTTCAATGTGACTGTTAAAACTGCTGTAGCTGAAAATGCTACTGACTCGTCAGGTGGTTAATGGATCCTGCAGACTGTATGCAATCAGTTATGTTGATTAGACTTGTCCTTTTGTCCTGAGCTCTGCTTTCCACATGCTGACAGCCCTTTTAAGTGTAAAGGTGTGACGAAGCATGGATGGCTCGGGCGTTTAGTTCACGAGATGAAACAAAGTAAATCCTTTTGGAGAAGTTTGGCCTGTCCTGTCTCTGAAATACAACATTGATACTGTAACATCCTGCAACCTAGATTTTTTTCTCTCCCCTTGAATCAAGCATGCGAGAGCCGTGGATCGTTTGTAGGCCCTGAAATGACCTGCATCCAGAGTTCAGCCCACTGGAGCGAAACAGTCAGTATATGATTGGAGCGATGCTTGATTGCACCTCCTACTTGGTGAAGTGATTTTTCCATACTGAGGAGCCCTAATTCATATCTTGCAAAAGCCACTCACCTTTTTTCACTTTGAACTCATGGATGCATTCAAAAAGCGTGACGCTGAAATATCTCTGAAGATGATATCGCCGGGCTCTTCGCGTGACCTTTTTAATGCGGAGAACGGTTTGCTCATTAGTTCTGGTAATGGGAGGCTTGTGGGCCTGTGAGGATCTGCTGTTAAATTCCAGGGCTAGCCTTGTATATTACCGCTCCCAGTGCTCCTCCTCAGTTTACCAATGTCATCCACAGTAGAAGGCTGCCGGACACATCGTAAGTTATGAGTAAAGATCACAGTGTCTGCTTAGCTGCTATATTTTGCCATATAATTTTACATGTCATAGGTGATGTCACATGGCCACTTGATCTTAACAGGAATTGCTGCTGCTTCTATTCTGCGCTCCCGCCACAGAGCAAAAGCTGCTTCGGGGGCAGTGGGCTGATGACATATTCTGTCTGATGGCTGTGAACAAAGACCCCTAAACACTTCTCCTTTTGTTTGGCACCTGACTCGGTTTATATATGGCCTCCCACCTACTGTCTTTCTAGAGTTTCTCCCTTTGGATGAAAACTTGTTTGCATAAGTTCAGGAATCCTCATCATCACTGTAATTCTTATTTCGTCCTGTTGCAGAAAGCCATCTTTGTCTTGAGCGGGATTAATCTTCATCTGTCTGCACAGACATTTTAATCAGGTTATTTATATCAATTTGTATCTCAGATGTGTTCCTTCAGTGATTCTTCTTAAACATTGTTGCGCTCTCTGGTAAGTGTGGTCTGCAGGACAGCTCTCAGCAAGGTTTTGTGCAGCCAGAAACATCATGAAAAAAGAAACTACTGTATATTTCATTCAGTGCAGTTCAATTCATATTAAGGTACATCAGGGCTGTATTGTGGACATCAGTACACTGTGAGGACTGTTGTGTCCAACTGCATCCCTCAACATAAGTGTGCCAGGTTAGGATTGTAATGACCTCTGTTCTCTTCTGCTGACAGAAAAGTTTTCTGTTTTTTAAACATGTAAGAAATAAATGATTGTTTTTGGAATTATCTTATCTCATGGGTGCTGCGCAGGCCTCAGCTGTATGCTGGCACTCACCCATCAAAACCTGGAGAACCCCTGGGCTTGTTGGTCACCCACCTGTAGCTCTGCAGCCTTGACATGATCACTTCTAGTGCGTGGTGTAGATTTTTTTTTTGAGTGGGTAGGTCACATCCTGAGTTTGTAACCCAGGCCAACATTTCAGGTATCAGAGTTCATAAAGCAATGGGTTAAATTAATCTTTAATATAGAGTCTAGCATGCTTCCATGCTGAAGATGTGATTTAGGCATCTGCGTTTGAGAAGCTTCTTTGCAGCAGCATCCCTATTTGAAGCATTATCCAGTGTCAAGTCTACTGCTTTGCCTGTAAAGCTGTCAGAATCAGATTTAAAGGCCAGTCATGAGAAAACTTTTATTAAATTCAAAGTAGTCACTCTGTATATTGTAAAAATGTTGACAAACGTGGACATAAACTGTAATTTAATCATTTGGCAGAGGCAAAGTACAGGGAGGTGGTAATTCTAATCTCTCTCTGTCTGCCTTTGCTATGCTTGAGGCAGCCGTTCCTCCTCTCCTAACAGGAGAATAAGAAGGTAAATCAAGCCTTGAGTGGATTAGCCTACACAGTCTGCAGCTGCTTCTCTTGCTGCCACCCGTTTCTGCCACCATTCTTTCTCTACAGATGGCCCTCAGACATGTTCACAAGGCAATGTTTGAAATACTGACCTGCTGAAAAAAAGCTCCCACATGTTGTCACAACGCTCTTCCACCAGCAGTTTAGCGAACCCCGCGAACATTGTGCTCTCTGTGCTCCCTGACAGATATATGAGGGGGGTCAATAACTCATTCAGCACCTGGGAGAAAGTGCAGCTGGAGGAAACGGAGTCAAAACCCAGCGCTCATTTCCTGCATTCAAACAAGTTCATTTTCACCAGACGCGCAGACAGTTTGTCTTTCTGTATGTACATCGGTTCAAAGCAGGGAGTGGGCTCTCTCAGCATCCATGCTGAGCGGTCAAAAAAAAAAGTTCCACACAGACTGATAAATTTGTCTCCCAGCAGTCCGTGTGCCCCTACTGTGGTGTGTGTAAGCAAACAGTGCTGAAGTTACAATGTTATTGCAAGAGTCATATTTTACTCACTTTGTAGTGGCAGATTAGTCCCTGTAATTTCCTCATCATGCGCCGCTCTTGAAAAACCCAGAGGTTGTTGACCTATGTGACTGGCAATTTGATGTGTATCATGTTTAATGCATTTCATTGTCTGGTGTTTTTTTTTTTCTTCTTGTGTTTAACATAAAGGGGATCTGCAAAAAAAAAAAGAACACTGTTATTTTCTATGACCGCTGTGGAGGTGTGGGCGTGAGAGGGGAAGTGCTGTTTGGCAGTCAAAGTGGTCACTTCCTCCATATGGAGCACTTTGCAGGCACTGACTTCTCTGAAGATCATTTCGGTCATCCTGCGCAACATCATGCTGGACTCGGGGACCTCTGGGCTGGGCAGGTCTAGCGCTGGCCACAACAGAACCTCGTGGTACACTGCGAGACATTGCCAGGTCCACTACACACAGCCGCTGCACGAGAGGGTCCAGAACTGTTGGGCCAAAACAAATGAAATGAGGCCAGACCAGCCGTACGAGAAGCAAGTCAGGCCTCCTTTTAGTGGTGAAAAGTTGGCTCAGTCTTCTTCTTTCCCCTTCTCCTATTTTGATTCTCACCATCTGAGCTGGGCACTGTTTACATGTACATGATCTGTACATATGTTCATGCATCTGGCCCAAGATTTATCTCTCTGTCTACTTTTTATAGTGTCCACACACAGTGATTTGACCACGTCTGTGGTTGTTTTCTTGGCTCGTTCCTCCCCCCTCTCTCTCTTTCCCCCTCCTTGCTTGTCCACCCATACATTTTTATATTTAATTTCAGTTTTGCAGAGTCCTTGTTTAGCTCTTGGCTCCTCTACTCCTCTCTTTCTGTTTTTTTGTTTTTGTTAGGGTCACTGGGTTCGGCCTGACAAACTGACCGCATAAGGTGAGTACAGTGACAGCTTCTCTTCTTATCGTTTCCTCCAATTTTTCTGACCTGACTTGATTTGATGTGCTTCCTGTCATGTTTCATTGGCACCACCAACACACAAGCTGCTGAGGTTTTCTCAGCATGGACAAGAGGCACAATTGTTGTCAATAGGAGGAAAGAATTGAGTCCCTGAGAGCGCGGACAGGAGGGGAGAATTCACACCGTGGCAAAATATATATATATATTTCGGACTCTCGCAAGTATCTCAGCACTGCCAATACTAATGACATTACCATATCTCTTCCCCCCACCCTCTGCCCTTTCTACACCCATCACCTCATCCCATGTCTCCTTAAATCCTTTTCTGAATATGTGAGATGTTCTGTGGGGAGTTCCAAGTTATAAATGATTGAGAGGGCCAGCTGCCCTCAGGCAGCTTGTGTTATCTACAAAGCAAACTTTCTGGTGATGAGGACACCAGAACTAGGAATTGGATGGTCACACACTAAGGATAATATCATACATCATAATGCTCTAATAAGATGTGCACATATGTTGTGTGTAAAACGTCTCTTGTTCGCTCCTTTTTCCACTTTGTTATACCTTTTTCTTTACCAGAGAAACAGTGAGGTATGAGGTGCTAACACTGCACAGAAATCGTGTTGGGGACTGGAGAACAGGGCAGGATATCATATTGATGTATCCTGTACATCTACTTAACAATCCCAGAGACTCAAAGCCCTAATCACCTCCAAATGGAAAGCAGGGAGTTCAGAGTGGCAGATGACAGTCTGTCTATCTGGGTGCCCAGCAGAAGCAGCAGAGCATAACATGAGCTCTCCCAACAAACATTCAGAGCTGCCAGCACACACTTACTCTAACCCGGACAGAACCCAGTTCAGTCAGTCGCTCAACCAGTCATCGACATCAGTCATTGTTTTCAATCAATCATTTTCAGCTCTGAATTACTCCGCTCGCATCTGTGGTGAGTTTCTTTTTTCCCCTCTCCTTCCTGTCTTTTGCCCTGTCCTCTGATGAAAGACATTCTCAGAGAGGTAGCCAAGCCGCTTGT
>JAVDPK010001301.1:837269-848226 GCA_034780415.1 Cichlasoma orientale | reverse complement strand
CAAGAAGCAGAGACCAGGGGGAAATACTTTATTGCCTTTATGTTTTCTTTTGTTTCCAGTAACAAGCAAACACGTGATATCATTGTCTGTTAGGCAGCTTGCAGAACTTTCAACCACGTGTGTTTGTGTGTTATTTATTTGGGTGTACAAAAAACATGAAAAAGTGTATACATGCAAATGCACAGCAGTTGTCTTTGTGTGATTTTGTGTACATGCTCATTAAAATTTAATTAGTTTTATATATATCTAAAAAAAGAAAAAAATCCCAGCTCGCCCTGTTGGTGGTCTTTGTCCTCCTCCAAGCGCGGGTCCTCTACCAGAGGCCTGGGAGCTTGAGGGCTCTTCGCAGTATCTTAGCTGTTCCAGGACTGCACTCTTCTGGACAGAGATCTCGGATGTTGTTCCTGGAATCTGTTGGAGCCATTCTCCCAGTTTGGGGGTCACTGAACCACTGGTTGTTATTACTGGGGCTTGGTACCCAATCTCGGAGTGTGGGGATGATGACAGTTGACCTGTTGTCCTGGCTCCCCCTTGCCGTAGCATTTGTGTTGTACCTCGTCAATCTCTAGTTGCGATAGTAGTTGCTTCCTTCATATGTTGGAACACTGAGCTAGGAGTTGTTTCACTGTCAGTTTGGATGCTGGGTTTCGAAGACTCCATAGGTCCCACATCCTCTTCATGTAACCCCTTGCTCTGGGATTACATGTTCCCGGTTCTCATCTTGTGTCAATTTATGCCGTAGCCTTCTAGTTCCAAACTTGTTAATCCGGGCGACGTCCGAGCTGGTATGGCTTCAATCATGTATCTCTTGCTCATATTCTGAGGTGGGCTTGGTTAACATGGGGGGGGTCTAGGTCTTAACTTCCACCTGGTTTGCTGGTGACCCATTTAAGGTTATCGTTAGTTATCATTTGTTTACCACATGCTAATAATCAAATCAAAAAATGTCGAGTTTCTTTCAAATGAAGCTTGATGCATCCATCTCAGCTTTAGACTTCCGGTAAGGTTTTTTTAGTTGGATGTGTTAAGCAGGCCATCCATCCATCCATCCATCCATCCATCCATCCATCCATCCATCCATCCATCCATCTTTTTTGAAAGCTTGTTGACCTTTCTCCCTCACCTATAAGCCTAACTCTCGAGCTCATATGAAAAAGCACCTTTGTTTAATCCAGCTTTATTCACCCTCCGTACTTTCTTGCAGTCTCAGTGATACATTGCAGAATTTATTGCCATTCCATCAGTCTACCCTCCCAGAACTCCCTCCTCTACCAGCGGGAAGGGGTCTGTGGTTTGGTTACTGCCTGTTAAACCAGATAGCTGCAGAGATTGGGGAGAAGATGAGCGCACTTGATATCTTTATATGCTAGCAGACAGACTGAAGTAATGAATGTAACACATTCTGTCTGTCTGCCATAATCTTATATTCACTTGGGATTTTCTGAAATCTGCGGCTGATCTCTTTCTCCACTTTCTGCTATTGAAAAAGAAACTTGATTCCCCCCCCCCCCCAGATGGTGTTTTTGTACTGTAAATCAGCCTTCCAGTCTCTCTTATTCAGTAAATATATGTAATAACTGCTCCACCTCTGTCTCTAACTGACAGATTTAACTGAGAATGCTTTATTGCTCAATTACCTCTCTAATTGTTGCAGATACATTTGGCTGTATCCTTTGTACATGGTCTCCATTTTGAAAGAATACAACACTGTATTCATGTACTGGCATGATATATTTCCTCCTTTGGTGGTCTGTTTTTCTCCAGCCAGAGTCATTATGTCACAGAGACAATTGAGAAAGAAAAATCGACATAATTTTCAAGCCTCCCTTTAAAGACGTCTTTACTAAGCAAGCATGTTTGCTCAGTATCCAGGGTTGTAACCCGCCAATGTGAGCATGTAGAAATGCCTGAATTATGGCATACCTCAGACGCTGAAGTAAAGCCCTGATGTCGGGACTTGAGGAAACCAGAAGGGTTTCATTTGATGCCTGGATTGTTATGGATGGCCAAAGAATAAGGCATCTTGAACATGGATAATGATGGGCAGGGCCTGTGCATGTTCAGGCTCTCATTCTCCCCGGCCCCAAAGAAAATACATAGTGTGGGGCAGATAGAGTGATGCTAATGAAGGTGGCATTATGTTTCAGTGATATTTAGCCAGGCATAAGGGTGGAGCTCAAACTGCACCTAGCCCACTAACCACTCCTGATTATACCTAGCTAATCTTTCAAGAGGAACCCAAAGGGGAGGATGTGCCAGTCCCATTCACACAAGAATGCAATGCCCTCACTGGCTTTTTACCTTTTACTGTAAAGCTTGAAGTACTAGCACGATTTTTATCTGCAGCTGCTTCTCTAAAGATTTTAACTGTATAAAAAGACAAATAAAGAAGCACTGAGCTGGAAAAGCACACAGATCAATGCAGTGATTCTATGAAATAACCTTGTAGTGAAGAGTTAAGTATTTACTCATCAAGCTTTGCAAGAGTTTGACTGTGGGCACAACCAGAATTAGTTTTCTATGCATGTGGTTTTAGGATCACCTTCAGGGAAAAGCCTTTAAGCTAGAACTAGTGCTCCGTTTAACTGCAAAGGGTCAGATTGTTCAAGTATCCCATATTTCCCTTAGGAGTACACCTTGAGGTTCTTCAGGTGGAGCTGGAAAAACTTACTTTACTTAGTCATCTACTTAAATAAATGGTGATAGATAGATATATATACAGGAAAAAGATGTCTGCATTACCAACTCTGTCAATGGCAAAAAAGCAAATACTGGAAGTAGTTTGCCCTTCTTGAAAGAAGGGTTCAATGGTAAAATCAAATCCTTAAATGACATTATGAAATTTGAACACTACTGTGTTCATGTGCCAGCAACATACTGAGTGACTCTCACTTTGGGGCCCATGTCAGTCCAATTCACTAAGTACCAGTCAAAGTCTAAGCTAATGTGACTCAATTCACTGCTGCTACTGTAGTAGAATAAATACACCAACTACAATACATTGTGGTCGAGTTTTGGCATCTCAGACATAAAAGGATCAGATGCATCAGTATTATATCTAAAAACCACAAGGTTTCCTCTCCAAGATTTGCCCCTTCCTAACTTTCTCATTCTCCCCTTTTGTTAAGAAGAACCTGAGCTGCTATAGCATCTCTTTTTGTTAGCACAAAGGCATAAGTGGAAACTGCCCTGCTTCAGACAAGCAAAACTATGTGTTTCCTCTGCTTTCTACTTGGTACTGAGACACGAGCCAGCCTGTCATCCAGTGAGCCAAATGGACAGACAGGGAGACTGTGAAACACACAGAAGTGCAGAACAACCATCTCATCTTACTCAGAGACCAGTAGTCAGATGCAGCAATGATGTATACATGGCTAATGTCAGGGGCACACCATTAATAAAACCTTAATTGTCCTCTTCCTAAAGCTCCACCACCAAATCTCCACAGATTCCACCTTTATCTTGAGTTTGCATCCCCTCCACAGGCTTATGGAAGGCTGTGGAGGAGATACTTGGGAAAGGCTAAACAGCAGAGAGAAAACACACATCACGTTAATCTGACAGGCGCCCCAACTCAGGTCACTCATATGGAAACACTCATGCCTCACCTGGGTAATTATAGCTAATTACTGGTCACTCTGTCTGGAAGGAGAGAGAAGGTCCAGAGGAGGAGGTGTCAGAGATGGAAAGAAGTAGACAATTCAGACCAACATGAAGACTTAAACCAGACATGTGCTCTTTCTTTCTCTCCTCACCTGTAAAGGAGAACAGGTGAGGACATGCGGGACATCTCACAGCCCCCCTAATCCGATTATGTTACAGAGATGAAAGAAATATTGTCCAATATCATCTTTCAGTCGTGCTCGGGGCTCACAAGTTAGCCTCATTTTGCACTTTTCATCGGTGCAGCATCAGAATTGACATGAAACGCTAGTGCTTGGGTGTGTAGCTAGCAGAACTAAAACACTACAGACAGTCTGACTCTTTAATTAAAGGGGGTTACTCAAGCGTCCTTTCTATAAATTTCATTACACTCACTGTTTTACTGCCAAGTTTCAGCTCCGCAAAAAGCCACAGGAAATATAATACGATATTTAATTTCCACCTGCATCAGGTGGGGCTTTCCTTTAAGACCAAGTTTCTGTCAGCAGACCTTAATGCAGGCTTTGAGATTCCTCATTTTGTGGTCGTTCATTTCCCATAAATTCTGCTTCTGTTAGTTGCTAATACACTTGGCCCTTGCTCCTTCGTTAAACAGAAATATTGATGTGGGCTTGCCAGTGTGTTTCTTAGTATTGTGAGCCTTTAATGACATGCAAAGGTGCTGTAGCTGATGCTGGTACCAAAGTGGAAAGTTTCATCTACTTTTGATGAATGAGCTAATTTTCGACTGAATTCCAGTACCAGACAGAATGAATAACTGGATTAAGCTCTAGAGCCCTCCAAGTTTTGTGGCCCACTCTGTAATGTCTATGCAAAATCAGCTGCTTGCATTATCTGTTTCTGACCAGGTAAAACCAGCACGCCAGTGAATAATCTGTTGAAGGGTACCCTGCAGCCTCTAAGTAAACAAGTAGGTGCGAATAGCATGCTGTTTAATGATCAGGGTGGTATTGTCAGAGGTAAAACTAGCATGTGCTCATAAGTCTTGATAAGTCAGAAAGTTGTGCGAGTTAGGAATAGAGATTTCTACACTGCTTTATTCTGGTACTCCACTCTCCACTCTCCACTCCAATGGAACAGTGCACATGGAGGAGGCACCACCTCGTGGCTTGGGAACTATTTACTAAGTTGAACTGCAAATGGAAGAGACTATGGAATATAAATAAATTAATACTTTAATAAATTAATAAATAAGAAACACAACAAATTCACAACACAAAATGGCACAACAAACCCCACCCTTGGCAGATGTTTTAGCTGATTTGAATATTGTCTGTCTCACAAACATGTCATTTTCCAAGGTTTCAAAATCTGATGACCATAAAATTTTCATTTTATGGTCATTTTTATGTTTGGTAAAAGCTTTATCTCTTATAGTGAGACAATACGTGATTTGTTGGGTGGGCAATAATAGGGAAATTGAGTGATCTGACTGCTCACTCAATTCCCGTATTGCGTCATATCTGGATCATATCCTGATCAAATTTTACATCTGCATGAACAATACTCATATACTTCTTACTGCAACAAATGAGGATGATGTGTCTTTTTTCAGTTGACACATGGCCAAAAATATCTGTTAAATGGAATTTCCCATGTAAATCCAGAATTTGGATCAGATCAACATGGCGTTCGGTTTGGCACTAGTTCTTGGCCCTCCACAACTGTGTACCGAATATCAGATGAATCTGATGAGTTTTAGGGAGATATGAAAATTTTGCCCCGTGTGGAATCTAGAGTATAATTGACGAGTTCAGATTCAAAACCCTCTATATCCACCTGGACTCTTTCCTTTTAAAATAACTTTTTTTTTTTTTTATCTGAGTCTTATGGTAAAGTTCAGTAATTTCATTTTACAAAACCAGCTAAATCCAGAGTTTTTTTGAACTGGAAACATTGAAAATGATGAAAAAACAGATTAAATTAGAAATTCACTATTTCTGGGGATTAAGGGGATACGTAGGTTCATCCATATCCATACCTATGTGCTGTAAATTTTCGAATAAGACGTGATTATTCTCCTCAGTCCACCCTCTGCCCAGTGTGAATGAAGGCAAAAGGGTACAGTATATGCCAACCCACCCGGCTTGCTCCGCTGACCCGGTTCCCTGCAAGCGGACTGTGTGAGAGACCCTTGGCAGTGAAGGAAAGTGGAGCACCGCTGGGTCCGCACTGGCCCGTGAGTACTCTCGGCAGCCAGTAATAATCCCTTCTCAGGGTCACCGCCGAAAATCTCTTCATGACTTTTACTTCCTTTGATTAGTCAAGTTTGATCGCCGAGCATTTTTTCTACACACAAAATAAGGCTAGACTCACCTAGATCTGAGTTTACAATCTGATCACCACCAACAGTGCAGCACAGTGCAGAAAATATTTCATGTCACATGATTCAATCTTGTGTTCTGATTGGTTCTAGGGATGTAGAGACTTTTGCGGGCAATGGGGAGTGGCATTTAGAGGATTTTGACAACATACAGATAATTGAGGCTAGGCGGAGATGGTCTTTAGTGAGTTATGACGCAAAATGATTTGATTGGCGTATAGTACGTGTGGAAAATCTTCATCTCATTTTGATGGAGGTGGCATTTAGTGGCTTTTGAATCTGAACTATTCAATTGACCACTTTGATACTTTTGATTTTACCATTATAGTTCACCTTAAAAACTATTTACTTTTCCTTGTTTGATATCATTTTGTTTTCAGCACAACCTCACATGTGATTGTACAGTTATTTTTCCATTTTGACATACTACATTGGACCCAAAAATCACACAAAAAACATAAAATCAGAGTAGACAAATGTTTGATTTTTTTTTTTACTGTGAAAATCACAAACATGTTTAACAAACTATTTCTATAACTTAAAATGCAAATATATGTTGTGATTTTCAAAAACGTGTCTACAAATTTAACAACAAAGTTATTTACAACTATTTACATTAAAATGCATGCAATGCAGATGTCAGATGTCAGGTGTAACAATAAGATGCCACACAAATTACTTGTGCCACTCCAAAAAAACAAAAACAAAACAATTCCTGTCCACCACAAGACAGAGGGGCACATCACATCAGTGTATAAGCCCTTTGAGTGCTCAGAGTAGAAAAGTGCTATATAAGAACGAGTCAATTTACCATTTACCATCACAGGCCTGACACTTCCAGGTGTGTCACTCCTCCTGTTGTGCACCTGGAGACAGTGTTTACATTTGATTCTGCCTTTCGTGACATTTTAGCTCTATCTGTCTTGTCCTTGTATTTTTTTTTTTAAACTTTGATCCAATTATGGCAAAAACCCAGTCTTCGAAAAGCCAGTATGTATATCCAGTTGCCCTACCTAACTTCAGTCCTTGCCATTATAACACCCTGTTGTGATAGCCTTTTAAGACTTATTTAAGCCCCATAGCCTGTATAAATAAGACTTGGCTTATTGTGATTGGCTGCAGAAGGTAAAGCTATAAACCTATGCCATATCACAGTTCCACTCATACTGAAAGTTGCTTTGGATTGAAGGGAGCTTCAGTAAATCAAAACAATCTCTTCATATTGATGTAATACTTAAAATTTTCAGCTCAGTGTATGCTTTCATTTAAAAGTTGTGGCTTTGGCATGGTAGTGATTGTTCATTTAAAAGACAAAACAAAAAAAAACCCTTTATGATTCAACATGCCATTTGTTGCTAGAAAATATTCTCATGACACAAACCAGGTGCTTGTTTACAGCTTGAAAGCCTCACTTGACTCTAAAATATATCCCCTTCCTTGCACCGTTTCACTCTGTATGTAGGCGTAGGCTACCTTCCAAATATTTTCATTAAAGTTCAATGGTCGACTGCGGCCTGTAGTTACCAGATCATGCACAGTGTCCACAAACAAGCGCTCTGAAAGGAGCCAAAAGGGGCTAGATGATGATAGATGAAGCCAAATGCAAGGTTATGATAAGGACAGGGGAAGGAAGAAGGAAACTCCATATTGCAGCACAGAATGCCTTTGACTACTGAAAAACCTTCAAACTTTTTGAACCATGTCTAGCACACTGGAGGGACAATTAAAACAAGGAGAGAGCTACAGGTCCACCAGTCCCCATTCTATCATTCAAACGTCTGTATTGGTAATCAAGGAAAATCTCTGGAGTGATCCCACAGCCATTATTCCAGGTCACTTTGGTTGACCCCAAATTTGTATTACTTTGGAAAAAAATGTCTCAAAGTGAAACCAGAAGGTCTAGATGATACAAAGCCAATCTTAATAGGACATGGAGCAAAGGAGCAAGACACAAAATATGGAAAATGAGGTTCATGGTGCCATATAGTGTATTTATGGCTCCCTCATGGTCCAAGAACTGCCTGAAGATATCATGGGCTCACCTGGAGCTTTTAAAGATAGTCTGGGCAAATTTATATGTCGAATTGACTGCCTCTTTTGTACTCAAATCAGTCTGATTTAGTAAGTCAGATGCATTTGTCCTGGCTTTATGCCCTCAATCATTCATGCTTCTTTACCCAATAGCGGCTATAGTATGTCACAGGAATTGCTTGATTAATGTATACCACTTTCCTTTGTTTTTTTGCTGGTGATGTTTTTGTAGGCTGCAAATACAAAAGCTGAAAAACAGACAGAAAATGTGCAGGACTTTAGGTTTTTCTCAAAATGTTCTCTGTATGTAAATGAGCGTTACTTTGTCCTTCACTGTACTGGCATTAAAGAATACTTAACATCTATGAAGGTGAATCATGGGACTGACTGTCTCTGTTTCCAAGAGCTTCATGAGGAAATGTATCCCTATCTATCCCTGATATGGCTGTCATAAATGCTTGGCCAGCTGACCTGGTCTCTCTCTCATCCATCTACTGGATCTCCTGCCAGTTCTTAATTAGCTCTCAATTTTCCACAGGAAGTGAGAAACAAGCTTAGGCCCAGCCCCCTGTGTAGGGAGTTTGTCAAGAATAATTATATATGGGTATACAGGTGACATAATTTCATTTAACATTAAATAATAATTAATGACCCCGTGTCTTCATCTGTTTGAACAAAATGTGCTTAGTTCAGGTCCAAGAACTGTTAATGGGTCTGTTATTGATGCGGGCTCTTTAAGCCCATTGCTTTCTCTGCAAGCTGCTTTGCAACCCAGCTCCACCTCAGCTCCCCCATTTCATACTATTTCTGCCTTTAATAATGTCATATTACTTGTCATAGATAGCCACTGTTTTCTGTGAGGGAGTCTTGCTGCAGTTTTCTCTATCTTTTGGCTTTCCATTTTAGACAGATAGAAGGGCAAGGATGTGAGCCAAATTACTGCAGATAGAATATCAAACCTATTTTGAATAAAGGGACCCTGGGAGAGTTAAATCCGAAGACTTCTCATTTTTACTCCTCATGTAATTTAGTCATGCTTTTAGGTAAATCCATTGCTAACATAGTATACTGATTATCTGTCTTCTCTTTATCCTTGGGAAGAACAGCAGTATGTGAAACCTTCAGGTATTGGCTTCACATATTTCACTGTGACTTTCACCTGTTAAACTGACAACAGCTCATATAATCTGCTGTCAGCAAATAATAGTAATATTGAACCATTTGAACAATTTTCCCCATTATTAAATGCAAAAACATTTGTTATTTGAGTCGATCACCCACCACAAAAAAAGTGTCTGACAGGTGTTTTTGAAGGGTTACTCTTTCAGTAGAGATTACTAAATGTGCTTTAGTCATGTGAATATTTTACATACTAATGGCAGTGTTGCCCGATGTTGTAATTTTCTTATATCGCCTCCTTGATACCAGGTTGAATGTGTTTTTTCATCTGCATGAACGTAACTTAGGAAGAATACTCAAAAGACAAAGAATGGTAGTGTCATCTGCAATACTGTTCACAAACCACAGCACATCATCCAGGACCTGATGCCATTATGCTGGGGCAAAAGCCAAAATTCTGTAATCTGACCCACTGTGACAGGAGAAAAAGCAAATTTCAATTTTTTCCTTTTTTCTTCTTAAGCAAACATATCACCTCACAGTTATTCCAGTCTGTCTGTGATCCCCCCATCCTGCGTCTCTAACTTGGTCTAGTCTACCAAGCCAGTGTGCCTTGACAAGGTGTTCTGGATCAGACCAAGAGTTAAGACCCAGGTGGATTAACAGCGGTTTGATACTGGATCCACTCTGGTGGGTAGATGTATTGAAGCAGGAGTGGGAGAAAGATTGTCAGCTTTAGCGGGTCTGATGTGAAGTTTTCTGGGCAGTGGACATTAACCAGAGGCCTTGAGTGTCCTTGCAGGACTCAGAAAGGGAAACACTATCCAGCCTTGTGATCTCCAGACCTCTCTTTCTCCTTCCATCAACACACCTCTCCATCTATCAAGCCCTTGGTCTCTTGTACGCTGCTTTTTTTTGGTGCCAGACTTGCTGTAAAGTCTCTGGATTAGTGTTCATAAGGGATGCCTTTTTCCTCCACTATATCTCCACGTTGACAATTGGGGCTTGAATTAGTCATCGTTCTTCCCGATGTCGAATGCTCTGTGATCAGGAAAGAATTTAAAGCTTGAAATACTAGATTTTATGACTTCAGGTATTTTGAAAGGTGTCCAAAGTGTGTAACCCTGACCCTTAACACTGATCCACAGCAGCGGCTCTCGTCTGAAAAAAGATGAAGATTGATGTCATGTATTTGTTCCATCCTTGTTGGATTTTTTTTCATATCACTTCTTACCTATGTTAATGTTTTCCCTCCATTTTTTCTTTTCGTGTGTTGCTGTGTGTATTTAAAGCCTGAGGGGTATTTGTGGAAGCAAACACAACTTAGCCCGAGGTCTCAGCAGAGACAGGACGCACACTAATCCTTTTGTAGCATTTTTTTTGGATGCTCTGAATGAAGGTGTTCTTTCATCAGTCTTTTGCCAGTCTCTGCTTCTTTCTTAAGGCATTTTGAGCATTTTCATTTGGACTCATTTGCCTTATTTAATATAGAAATGGTACTTCATTTCTCAAAAGAGATGATTTAGAGCCCTGGGCTTAGATTGGACTGTATGTCCTGGATTGTGCTCTGGTTTCAGTTAAGCCATCCTTTGCTCTGGCATACTGTTCCTCACTTTTTTGTTCTTATTTATTTATTTTTTTGAAATTCCAACAGGCCACTTTTCCCTTTTGCCAGCATTGCTGCTGCCTCACCACGGGGACAGAGAATGCGCTATGCAAAAAGCCGGGTAATGACTTTAAAAGACATTACTGCGTCATGGACAGGCACTTGGAAGCTGTCCTGAACTGTAAATAAAAGCATTTGAATCTTGCATTTACTCA